>KK117429.1:410444-448217 GCA_000611955.2 Stegodyphus mimosarum | reverse complement strand
GCTTCCAATTCCTTTCTCAAGTACTTTTTTGAAAAAATAAAATTCAATTAAATAAAAATCCACAGAATAAAACGTGGTTTTTCAATTTTCCGAATTTTCATTCTAGACATTTTACAAGTCTTTGGACAAAGCGTCTTACAAAATCATTTAGTTAACATATTCTTTTCAGCAATTCATTGCTTTTACAGAATTAATCTATTTACAAAATTAAGTAATTTTATATCTTTAAGAATTACAAATTCTTTTAACAAAACATTTTATTTTCAATATGAGAACTTATCGCCCACTTGGCGTAAAAGTCAATCTCGTATGAGGTAAAATCGGCCCTGCAACTTGCAGTATACTCAAAAATTAACTAAACTTTTGAATACGAAATTGTACTTATCTTATTATGATCGTCCATTCTTTTCTTGGCCCAATCTTTGAAAGTCGAGTACGTTGTAGCTTGGTTGAGTTTCCTCGTTTTTCGTTGTTGTTCTTTCGGAGCCTGTTCATCTCTTTTTCTTTTGACACTCTGTCGTTGTATCCTCCGAAATTTTTGTTGTAGAGGAAGTTCCTCCGCTGGACGTTTGGTGGACTGGGCCCTTCTGTCCTGGTTCCTTGTTCGTTGCTTGTCCTGGTTCCTGCTGTATTCGGGAAGTTGATTCTCAGGCTGCAATCGACGTTTCTTGCTTCTCAGGCACCTGTCTGATGATTCTACAGTTCTTTTGGATACATTGGGCTTTCCTTGCCCATTCTGCTTTCTTCTCTTGGTACGCTCGTAATTCCGTTCGTAGATTTGGTCACCTGCATCGTGAGACTTTCTTTTGAAACCACATTTTTGGTTCTTATTTCTTTGTTGAGGGGGAGCTTTCTTTTTCTGACATTTCGATGCCGTTGTAGCTGGTTCCTGCTGTTTTTGCTGAAGTACATCTTCCTGGCTAGTCGATTGCCTCGGATCCTGAAACAAATCTTTAAATACTGGCATTTTATTTCTATTATAGTAGGGCTTGATTTGATCCACATTCGCTTTAAGTGTTTGTCCATCATTTCTTTTTAATATAGCCACTGCCCCCGTAATTTGTTCAATTATAAATGGGCCTTCAAAACGCGGAAAAAATTTCCCCACCTTTTCTTCTGGGGCATTTGACAAGTTATGTTTAATCTTCAACACTTCATCTCCCACATTGTACTTGACCTCTCTTCTTTTTAGGTCATAATATAACTTTTGTTTTCTTTGGGCCGTTTCTATATTTCCCGTCGCTTCCCGTATCAACTTTTGTATATCACTCATTTTAAATTCTTCTGCCCTTTCCTGTACAAAGAATAGCTTGTCCAAGGGGGTCAGAATTTTCCTACCTAAGAAGAGTTCAGCGGGTGTTTTTTGTGTAGTATCGTGTTTGGCGGTCCTAAGGGCAAATGCAAATTCATTTATATGGCTATCCCAGGTAGAGTGATAGTTTTTCACATAACTTCGAATTATTTTCACTACATTTCTATTCACCCGTTCCGCTATGTTTGACTGCGGACGATACGGGACCATCTTTAGATGACGTATGCCCAGTTTTGCACACATTTCCTCAAACATTTTACTAACAAACTGAGGACCATTGTCTGAAATAACTTTTAGGGGCGCCCCGTATTTTAAAATATACTTATTTAGAATTGAATCTACTACAATTTTTGCAGACGCGCGTTTTAACGGAATTAACTCTAACCATTTGCTAAAATGATCCACTATAACTAAAAGATATCGGCTTTTATTAACTTTACTTCGAGGGTAAGGTCCAAGTAAATCGATGCCTATTATTTGATTTGGGAATTCTGATTTAATACTATTTAGGAACCCGGCCGGGCGGAAATTAACATAATTATTTAATTGACATGTTGGGCACGACTGGACATACGCCCTAGTAAACTTTTGCAGTTCTGGAAAGAAAACTGCCTCGCGAACTCTCTGAACAGTTTTTCTTATACCTAAATGAGCCGAAATGGCACAATCATGCAACTCTTCTAATACATTCAACCTCATGCTAGCTGGGATAACCGGTCTATATTCATGATTCTCATTAGTAGCTTTCGTATAGAATAACAGTCCGTCAATTAATTCGTAATTTTCGGCCCTATTTCTTATCGGCACAATATCCGGATGATTGAAATTCTCAGGGTCGGCCAAATAATTGTATATATTTTTGAACTCCGGATCTTTTTTGAGTTCGGCTATTACTGTTTCACGAGAATCTAATACTTTGGATGTTAACATGGCTATCTTAATTACACTTCCATTTTCATCTAAGTTAATTCTGCTTAAAGCATCTGCCACAACATTTTCCTTTCCCGGCGTATGTTTAATTATTAGGTTATATTCCTGTAATTTGAGAGCCCACCTTATTAATCTGGGTGATAAATTTTTTCCAGAATAGAGTCTAGTGACCGCCGCGTGGTCGGTATATACAGTTACTGGAGAACTTCCAAAGAACACACGAAATTTCTGTACTGATGCTAACACTGCGAGAGTTTCTCTCTCTGTTGCGGAATAGTTTCTTTGGGTTTCATTTAATGTTCGGCTGAAAAAAGCCACGGGTTGACCATTTTGGGAAAGCACTGCACCAATCGCGAAATCTGAAGCGTCCCCTGAAATCTCTAATCCTTTATCCCCTTCTGGAAATTTTAAGACGGGAGCTTGAGTCAATGCGTCTTTCAATTTTTGAAACGCCAAGTTGGCTTTGACTCTAATGGTTTTTGAACGTAATTTTCCCCTTATTCTGTAGTAAATAAATTCACTTTTTTATAGATCGGGCTTGTTAATCCCCCTTCGATAACTCAGAGTTTACTATACTTATCAACAGTCGGCAAAGATAGCATGGAACAAAATAACCCCCCCCCATAATAAAAAGAAGCCAAGCTAGCTTTCGTGTTTACTATCAATCTCCTCTTATTAGTAAAGAAAATAACTATATCCTAAATTTTACTAAATGCTACGACACGCATTCCCGTTTAACAGCTTTAGATAACGGTAAGCATTTTCAATATCTTACGAATACCTGGCGAATATCATACTTAAATAACTCAGTTCTCAATTTACTCTCATTTATTTCTTTGAATATTTTCTATGCGCATCAAAACAGCATTGGATAATGTGATTTTACCATTCTTCAAGTCATAAACATTGTAGCATTTTAATTTCTAAATAGATGCAATAAACGAAGAAAGTAAAACACGTGAGGCATTTGTTTTTAGTATTAAAAAATCAAGAGCATTAATATTGGTATTGTATACGTAATACGTAGCGTATTCGGAAACTAAGTACCGTTTGATTCTAGCGCCGTCGCAGCGCTGTGGTTGGCTTCCCGCGCATGCGCACTAGTCTTTCTTGTTCACTGACTTTCAATTGTCGCCATTTTGGTTGCTCTATGTTGTGTTTTCAGTCTGCGGTGCACATTCAAAATGTTTAAGACAATTAGTTCTCCCGCTGACTGTGAGATTCGTGCCGTGATTAAATTTTTGAACGCGAGGAATGTTAAACCGGCCGAAATTTATCGTCAAGTGACAGAAGTTTACGGTGAATACGCGATAAGTGATGGAATGGTGAGAAAGTGGGTAAGAATGTTTAATGCAGGTCGAACAAATGTCCACGCCGAGGCTCGGAGTGGTCGGCCTTCTGTTGTCACCGATGATTTGGTAAGGAAAGTTGATGAAGCAATTCATGAGAACAGACGCTTCACAATGACAACTCTTTCAGAGGCATTTCCACAAATTTCACGTACTGTTTTGTTCGAAATTGTGTCTGACCGCTTGAATTATCGCAAACTGTGTTCCCGATGGGTTCCAAAAATGCTCACTGATGTTCACAAAACAAAGCGACTTGGTAGTGCCCTGACATTTCTCACGCGGTACAGTGATGAGGGAGAAAACTTTTTAAACCAAATTGTGACAGGTGATGAAACTTGGGTGTGTCATTTCACACCAGAATCGAAACAACAATCGATGGAGTGGAGACACACTCATTCTCCGAAAAAACAAAAGTTCAAAGTGACAATGTCATCACAAAAAATCATGTGCACTGTCTTCTGGGATAGGAAAGGCGTTTTGCTTACTGAATTTCTTCCCAGAGGTGAAACCATTAATGCGGCACGATATTGTGAGACTTTAACAAAACTAAGGCGTGCCATTCAAAACAAACGAAGAGGAATGCTCAGTAAAGGAATTGTGTTGCTCCATGACAATGCTCGGCCCCATACTGCTGGTGTCACTCGATCGTTAATTCGACAGTTTCATTGGGAGCAGTTCGATCACCCGCCGTACAGCCCGGACTTGGCGCCGTCCGACTATCACTTGTTCCTGCACATGAAGCGCGAGCTTGGTGGCAAGCGCTTTGGATCTGACGATGACACGAAAAATGCTGTGGAGTCGTGGTTATCGAAACTGGCGGGAAGATTCTTTGACGATGGTATACAAAAACTGGTCACCTGCTATGACAAGTGTTTGATCATTGGCGGAAACTATGTTGAAAAATAGTTTAAGACATGTATTTTCATGTAAAAATAAAATTCGATTCGAAAAAATTGTTTTACTATTTTTTTTTTCAAAACGGTACTTAGTTTCCGAATACGCCTCGTATTTCAAACACCTCTAAAAGAAAACTCCGAAACCTTAGATTTTTACAATCATGTATCCTAATCCAGTCCACTTCCTACCAACGTGTAAAATTTCAAGCCCACAATTCCAGTTGAAATCGCTACCAAATTCGTACAAGTATACACATACCCATCGTCCAAAAGAGTTTTACCTATTGTATATAGATAATCAGTAAATCTAAATTGCATTTTTATTTTGATGCACAAATTCTAGTGTTACTACTACATTTACATTTTCACGGCATGTTTTAGTGTATGTTTTTATTTTTCCTACTAATCTCTCTCTTCTTCCATTCTCAGAAGCAGACGCCAATAACACAATACACATATATATATTCATTTTAAATGCTATTTTCAGTTTTCCTATTGAATAATAACATGTTGCGCGATAGGATTCAACGGCCGACGCTCGCAGTGAACAGCACCATTGATAGTGACCACAGATGAGAGGGGAAGTGTGACAGCTACTCAAACTGTAACCGAGATATCTAGTAGAGGAATACAAGTGCGATGGATGCAATTTCCGTTCGTCTTTTCCGCCATTCACTCGTGTTCGAATCGAAAACAGACAAATATTTCACTGAAATTGTGGATCTGGGTATGATTAAAATATCTCTCTGTCGTAGTTGAAACTATGATAGCGTATTTTAAAGTCCCTCGAGAGGGGAAATTTCAATACAAATACTTTGCGGGAAGAATTTAATGTATAATGTGTAATGTTATAACAAAACTACAAGCTGCCATAAAATAAATATGAAGTAATTATTTCAGGATTTATTTCATTTTAAAATGACTTAATATCATATAATACTTAAAAAAGTACCATTAGACTAAAGTAAGAAAATTTGTTCTCAAGAAACGCTATTGGACTACCCGATGATAATTTCTATGGAATTTTCATGTATTTCATGTATTCAAGCACGTATAATTGCGGCTATTCACAATCACCTGTAATTTTCAGAACAGATCGTATAGAGTAGCGCATGCATCCACGTTATTTGCAGTAAATAGTAAATTATAAAATTATTAATTAATCATAGATTAGAAAATGTAATGCATGAGTAAAATCAGGTATTCCTCTAGTTAACGCAGATCGTGTACCCGTAGTAAAAACCCGTTTTGTGCATATTGTTGTGAAAAATTCGGCGGTTGCGCCTGTATGTAAGCTTTCCGGCATAGCACTAGGGTTGCCATAAAATAGTGTATTGTAGGGTTGCCAGATTGGCGACTTTATCGCCCATTTGGCGACTAAATTGGCGATATCCCATGGTCCAATCGGGAAGCTTCTAGAATAACTTCCTGTCGAGATATTTCTTCAAACGTGTGGAACCTAAGAAAAAGCTATATGAACCCCAGCGTTTCTGAGAGCCGGCATTGTGAGAATAGCTGCTTACTGTGAGTGCTAAGCTACGCGAGAGTTTTGTGAACGGAAAGCGATCAAGATAGTGCTTTGCCGTGAAGCTACCTTTACAGTATAGCTTGACAGTGCATTGGTGATTGTTCCACGGTGTTTATTGTAAGCTTAGTGTTGCCGTGAAGCTACCTTTACAGTTACAGCCTGAAGCTGTGTTGCTGATTGTTTCAGCGTATTTATTGTAGATTTTCGACGCTTTTAAAGGTAATTTTGGAACTGTGATGTAAATAGTGATTCATGTAAATAAATTGTGTTCTTTATTGTTCTTCATCGTGTTTTCATCACCTGATCTTTCAACTACTTATATATATTACGTTTGCCACTGGCAAACGTAATATATATAAGTTACAAAGTAGAGACATTAACGAAACGAAGCACATATAAGTTACAAAACGAAACATTACGTTTGCCAATGGCAAATGTGATGCTTGTGAGTGTCAAATATTTTTGGACAGTGGATGCAAATATTTTGGGCATGCGCGCAAATTTATACGTCGCATTCGAAGCTTTCAGTAAGCGCATTGTTACTTCGCCTGTATTATCATGTTCGAAAGTTTCGTAATTTATTGCCGTCTGAAGTTCGATAGATTTCCTTATTAGTCGCTATTACGGCTTTATTCTTATTATAATATTAGCATGTGTTTTCAAACCCTTTCCAGAAAATTCTAAATTTATCATTATCTAAAACTGAAAACATATTTTATTTTGTGTTAAATTTCTTGTAACTTCTTGAATTTATTATTAAATTCACATGGTCAAACCAACATCTGTCTGTTATTTTTGCGATTTTACCTTTTAAATTTATTCAGATACTAATCAATAATTCAGCTGTCAATCTATTTTAATTCAAATGAATCAATGAAAAATGAAATTTATCAACCACAAAATAAGGCACAGTTCCATGATTTATTCTATTTCTCACATGTCTGCAAATGCAAATGTGACACCTATGTTTGCTGAAAATTTCTAAGAATAAAATAAGCTTTATTGGCAGTGTATGCTTGAGGTATTTTTTATTTTATTATCCACTTACAGAGATTTTGATTCATTGAGTTTTGATTTACTCTCCGCTTTTTGCGGATGTTCGCGCTTTCGGTTTATAATAAAGCAAAGAAATGTTGAAATATAAACATTCGGAAGGGACGCAGTAGCTTAAGGCCTTTGTCCCCTACGTTCTGGTTACGTTAATATCTAGACAGACTCGACATTTAATTAAATGAATTAAAATTAATAGTCTTCGCTATGACTAGAATCATCGTTTAATTCGGTTGTAGACCAGGCTCGGCAGGACCATGTGGTACTGTCTTGTCTGCTCCTAGGTTGTGGGGACGTTACATGGCCAGATATCGAAGGTTGTTCTTGGGGGTTTGGCTCCCTTTTGTCAATACTGCGGACGGTTGATGTCGAAATACATTCTATGCTTCTTCAATGGATACTCATTGTCTTTGTGATACATATACCAAGATTCTGTGAAACAAAAATCGTCCCCCTAGGTTGACCGGGGGGTTATACCTCCTTGGATGACGTCTAGGAGTTGGTGCGTTTAATTGTGTAAGGCTGCCATTCCAGCCAACCAGATCTGTGTGCCCCTTCCTCTTAAGCTATGTTCAGACGACGATATAAAGGGCATAAGTGGTTTAAGCCGAGCTCCGTTGCCAGGCAACCAGTCTGTGCTAAGTCACAAAATCTGGATTACAGCTCTTGGCATAAAGTTCGAAGTTTTCAATTTTACGCCAACTTGGGATAAACGTCGACCAATCAGAGCGAAAGCGCGGAACCTGAATTAGAAAACAGAGTGGGAAAGCTGCAGACACATCCACGCATGCGCAAATTTAGCTTCTCTAAGTGGGTGCGGCGTAAACCCTGTGTCGCAGGTGTGAACGCAATTTTCGCATTTTATTCCTTGTGACTATGCCTCTGTGACAATTACGTCACCGTCTGAACGTAGCCTTAGTGCACTGTCTTTGAAAAAAACTTTATCACATTAAATCTAGTTATTACTACACACCAGTTAGTACAAGCTAACTAGGGGCTGGAATTCTCATTAAGACAGTCCTGAACATATTATGGAGGATTTTTTTTTGGCTCAACGTACTATTTAAAAGTTGATAAAAGTTCACTAACATTACAGTTGTAATATTGCAATATTACATACCTTTAAGTTTTGAGGGAGTAGCATCGAATTTACCTATCATCTGTGAAGTATATATTCATCCATTAACGTTGCAGAGATATTAAGTTATTTCGAAGCAAGAGAGATGAAAAATGAGTAACGCCCTCGGCGGGACTCGAAACATGGACCTCTGGAATACGCACCAAGCGTGCTGACCACTACACCAACAGGGCATGCTCAGGAGGCGGGAGAAATACCTTATAACGTAAACAACCAGTTAATTGCATTTACAACTCAAGATAATTTCAGGCGTGGAGTTTTTAACTTCATGCAACCAAGTAGAATGTGTTACCTGCGAAATATCCTGCCTTGTTTGCAAACAGCAATCATTAAAACATAGGGCATAAATATATTTTTATGAACAATTTCTGAATTTCATCTAATACAAAAACTTTCGATAACACTCTTATCGAAGTTAAATATTGCCTTGACGTATTTTTCTAAACTGTATTTCTATGACCATTATGCGGAATTGCAGGAGAAACAGTTTTATTTAAAGCTATAGAAAATCAGTAAAATGACTGAAAATGCCAAGCTAATTTAAATGCATATTTTATATACACATCACACAAAAAGGCTTCAGATCTATGTATCACTATAATCCCCTTCGAAACAAGTGGAATCTGTAGCATAAATCTTGTCACATGCAAAGATTTTTGCCGTTTTAGAGATAAAATAAAATCCTTGGGGTATTTGTTGGAGAGCAAGGATTTTGTTCGGATTTTCACAATAGCATCAAAGAAGATTTCGGGTACATTAGTTTTCTTGCTTTATTTTAAGTAAGGATACGAAAGGTAATATCCTTTTGATAAAGAAATGAATGAGGTTATTAGATATGTTAGGTAAATTTGGTGCATTTTAAACTTGGTTTATATAACCATGGATCTTACTGAGACATTTCGGAAGGAGACAAATTCCGAATTTATGTTATCTTAATATTGCTGCTACAAAGGAGACATACAGAGACTGTTTACTTTATTTACTATTTTACTTATAACGCTAAAATTAGGATTTGATTTTCTAATTGATTCTTCGCTTCATTCAATAGCTATATAGTGTTCTTTAAATGCTACAATACTGAATAAACATATAGCGACTATTTGCTAAGTTCTTGTACTTATGTAACAACTCAATACCCTTTTATTCTAACACAAAAAATATATTGACAGTTGGCCCCTTTCGGGCGCACAAGAAGCCATCACCTGAGCTTTAATTCAAAACAGAAAATTTAAAACTAAATAATATTAAATAAAACTAATCAGCAGAAACTGCACAGAATCAATCTCTTAATTAAGAGTCACCGGCGAAAGCTAACAAGCACTTAATAAGTACGGGCATAGAATAGCTAGCTTTAAGTAAAAGCAACAACGTGGCTGAAAGGCAGAACACTCTGCTTTACTGAAATAACTCAGATCTCAGCTTAAACAGTAGTTGCTAACCTATTTACATGAAGAGTAATACTGAAAACTCATTCTGGTAGGAAAACGTAGGTAGAAAAATAAGAAGATAAAGGAAATCTTTGTTCCACAATAACCTTATATGTAAGCAAAATAACGTAAAGCCCCTACAAGTTTAAGAAGAGAGTTGATGATTGTTATTGATTTCTGCTAGCTTAGAAAAGATATTTATAATGTTCAAACAACAATGCTTACTAGATTTTGGTTATTATATGTTGGCTGATCTAGACTGAAAAATTTTCTCATATAGATAAGTGTTTTAAGTTTGATTTACTTTGTGACTTTAATACTTTAACTTTTCATTTTAAAGTATGTTCATTTAAAAGCTTTGCTAAGACTTAACTTCAGAAATTTCGGTATGTTATTATTTAAATTAAAATTATTAAAATTAAAATTTGCTTGCATAAGCAGAAATGAAAATTCAACAGATTTTATTTGTTTAGCGTTGAGTGGTTTCAACTTAGAGGTTGACTGGCGGATACTACTGCGTAGAGTGGCGGCAGGTAGCACGTTTGACTCCTTATTATGATTGGTACCTTTGCAAGGTTGCATGATACTTACTGCATTATTGAACTCAAAACATATTTATTACAATTACGAGAAGTTCTTTACAAATATATATATAATTCATGGATAGCATAGACAGTTATTGAAATGAATTAGAGTCCAAATAGTGTGAGGAGCCTACTAACGACTGTCTCTCTAGTTGAGAGCTTAAGAGCATTCTAGATCTCTCTAGTCGAGAGATCAGGAGCAGTCTGACGTGTTGTCCCGATGGAAAAAATCTTCAAACTGATTTTGCCACGTCTCCTTAATTTTTCTGTTGTATTTTACATCCTTTGATTCGTTATATATTCGTTATATCTGGAACGATATCAGAAGAAAAACAAAATCATTGGTTCGTCAGCCCTCCTGAAATCAAGAGGCTATGACGGCAGACATGGTGCAGAACGCTAAAATCTCTTTTGACAGTATTCGTGAAGTATTACTAGTGAAGTACTATTATTACCTTTGACACTAGTCGTAAAGTATTACTGTTACTTTTGACACTAGCAATCTTGACACTAGTCGTGAAGTTATATCTCTTGCACTGTCAACTGGAATGAATTATTGCGTCTGCCATGTCAGAAACATGTCGTGTGACGCATCGTAAAAGCTTGGAAGCAGTGACTTGCGGGAACCGCACACACGATTTTCTCATCTCCGTGTAGTCCGGCGCAAACTTATGCAAGATTTTGCAAACTAAAACAGTCGATAACTTGTCAATGATAACTAGCAATAATTTATGAAACCTGATTTAAATGTCAAAAATATTAAAATTAAATACTGTAAAACAATACTCTTAGTTTTATCTCTAGTTAAGCTCTATATAAAGAGGGGACGCTTACCAAACTGAGAATGCAAAAGACCATGGCCTCCCATCAGTACTTGCTTTATTCAACGCAGATCGGCCTAATAATTGCAAATAGCAAAGCGGATTTCCACTTGACTAGGTAGGCATTTCAGGTAACTTTCTACGTCTTTTAAACGCTTTTTTCACGTACCTTTATTTTCAAAAGTTTCTGATCTGGGCGAATACATATGGCGTGAATCTAAGAGAAGCCAGGACAGTTTTTAAATTGAGTTTGACTGCTAACAAAACATAAAACAATTCTTCTATACAGAGATGAAGGATTAAAGGTTTCAAAGATTCAAAGAATTTAAGGTAGAGATAAAGAAAAAGGCATTTTTTTAATGTGGGTTTAGTTTCGTGGTGAATTATAGGAAATATTTAATTTAGATTAGCCTCATTTATTCCTAAAATATAATTTAGTAGCTGTTTGATTTTCATAAAGTTCCCATGGCAATTACCAAGCAACATTTGTGGTTAAATGAAATTCAAGTTATTACCTTCTTTAAATTATATTTGTTTCAGAATCCAAGTTTAATATGCTAAAAAGTTTTGAAAAACAAGGAGACAGCAAGCATATCATGATAACAAAGAAACTAGTAAAAGCCAGATCGTGTAATTAAGTAGTTACAGAGTTGCGGGTGTTTCATTTTGGAGCTAAACAGGGCTTTGTCATATAGCTGACTCCAACCCATTTCAATGAGAGACAATAAGTAATGAATTATGAAGAGATTTTATGTAAATAATTTTAGTATGGTAGAAAGGCAGATGAACCCAGTCATATTTGATTTTGAAAAACAAACATGCAAACTGAAATAATTCGATAAAAATAATTAGTTTATCATATTATTAAATAAATCACACTACACTACAGTTGAATCTATCCTTCACATTTCCGTCACTTATGATAATTTCGATACGAACACATCGCGGGTATTTGTAGACAAATTAAAATAACTTCGAGTGCAGTAACTAGAGTTTTTTTTAAAGTAAAATTACATTATTTATTTAATTCCAGGAAAACATTTGAATTTTAATTAAACATTCTTAATTCACCTGAAACAGCCTTGATTTGTAAGTCTTTTCCCAGGAGCTCTTTAAAAACGATTATATTCTACACATACCTGTAATAAAATAAGAAATAAAAGCATTGCGAATTGTTTCGTAGTCAGCTTCTTGGACAAGAAAGCAGACTAATAATTATTTTGCAGTTAGTGCGTTAATTGTAAAGAAAAACAAATGTCATATGTAGTAAAGAATGTAAAAATTTTTTGCTTGCCATGTCATATACATGGAAATGATATTATTGTTTCGCGAATAGAATTTTAATTTATTTTATCACAGATGAGAAAACTTTCATTGATAGATTGTGTTATTCATATTATCGATATCACACCAAATTCGCGAATCTAAGATAACTTCTTTCAGCAAATCGCTTTTAAATGTGTGCTAAACATTTAGTTTGAAAACAAAATCCATTTATGACTCCTAAATTATAATTTCCACGCATGTGGTTCAGACATAATGAATCTAAATCAACGAAAAAATCACATAAAAAAATGTGTATAAGCGAAAACAGAGAAAAGTGCAGATTCAAGTTTTGGTATCATGCATCATGTATTTGGGAAACGAAATGGTAAACAGCGAAGTATAAAATAAATAACATGAGAACGGATGCCTGATTTAATAAATCATATTTTAATCAGCAAGGAGGAAGTAAGTTGTGGAAGAAAGATGACCAAGTGATAACGCACTAGAGAAAGAAAGTAGGAAAAGTGATAAATGAAAAACGAAGCAAAGATAAAAAAGAGGCAAAATTATTAGTCAACAGGGAAATTTAAAGAGCAAAGTAAAGAAATATATAAGGCAGAAAGAAATACAATTAATTTTTATAAGTGATTTATTGCCGCGTTTGAGATAAAAGAAATAATATAGCAAGTAATGGAAATATAGATGGCCAAATGCAGACGTAAAATCTCATAAACTCAATTTTAAGTCTATTACTTTATAATGCTTATAATAATCACAAAATTTGCGATTGCAAAGGCAATAATAGACTGTTAGTCGCAGTCCTTGATCCTAGCTTAGTTTAGACATTTTGAATAAAAATTTTATCAGATATATAATATTACGAATAACTGTGTATTAATCTATTTTGTTGAGTGCGTACGCATTCGTAATAAACTGAATATTCAACTCCGATGAAAGGTTAATAAAATTTATTCTTATCGCAAGGAATGTAACAAAACGCTAGAATTTTCCTCAGAGATATTCTTACAATTGTTCACAATATCAGGCACTAATAATCAGCAGAAAGCAAATAAGTGAAATAAAACGCAATATAACCTAGTACCTATACTTTAAACTTAAAAACGTTAAAATACAACGGAGTTCAAAGAGAAAGCTAATTCATATATCTTAGTTCGCGCAGAACTAAAACAAATCGCAGTAACAGTAACTAAGCAACTGAGCTGAGATGTTCTTTCTCTAGCTTTTTATAGCTTTAAATCGGTCGCTTGATATTCTATTAATTTCTGCTTCTCGAGATTTCTTGAAAGGTAAAGAGTAGAATTACGGTTACAACTAACATATTAGTCAATTCAATTTAAATATAAATTACGAGATATCCATTTATTATATATGCACGCGCTCCTGTAGTTTTACTTTTACGGCATAGCTTTCTCTTAAAATACGTTTCGTGTTGCATTGCACAGAAAAATAAAACAATTTTAATTATAATTCCACTAAAAATATCTAATTAAATACAAAATTCATATATATATATATATATGTGCGTGTGTGTGTATGTACACGGAGAAAGACAGCGAAACCTTAATTTATCATTTATGTGTTGGATTTAAAGGACAAAAATGAAGAATATGGGAAACTGATTAATCATAGAAGGTTAGGTTAGGTTAGGTTATTCAATTATGGCAAAGCACACCAGGGCTATCTGCCTAAAGGGAGGGATGCCTTCGTGGAGGACGTTCTAAAGGAAACTGGCTCGTATACACGTTACACATGGGGAAAATCACGAAAACGCCCATGCAGCCAGCCCGTTCGCGGGATTTGAACCTCGGACCGAACCACCAGTGTTCAACGTCTTTACCGCTCGGCCGCTGGTGGGCCGATTAATCATAGAAAGTATTGCGAACTGTAAATAAAGAATACTTATTACTTTAAACATGAATGCGCCAGATAGAACACCTATTTCTGAAGAACGATCGTTTTAAAATTCGTATACTGATTTTGTTTCTTGGCTGAATTTTACATCAGGCAACAATAAGGGCTTTCGAGGCTTCGAACCGCATCGCTTTCGCATTCCGTACACAGAAACGCTTTCAATTTTACAAACTTTTGTACGTGTCCGTGAAATTTGACATCTCCTTTATACATGTGTTCTTCCACTTACCTTTCTTTAAGACCCAAACTGAAAATTAAGAAAAATAAACGCATTGCAAACCTGCAGAGGAATAATTTAGTGAAATGACATTAATAATGCCGTCGAGAAATTCTGAAACACGTACGAGGCTTAGGTGTATTACCGAGTATTCATAACGTACATGTAGATATGAAATGCATTTTAATAAGGTTTTATTTCATTATTATCATTATTCGATGAAAATAAATTATTAAATTAACATCCCTAAGCACCACATGTAAACATGAAATGCATTTTTAGTTAAGGGTTTTTTTTTCATTATTGTCGTTATTAAATGTAAATTAGTATAACAAAATTTATTATTTGTTGATTAAAGTATTTTCTAATGAATTAAATTTATTTTGGCTTATGCAGGCAAATATCTTTATTTTATAATCCAAAAATCGCATACAATAATAACATTAGATGTAATTAGAAAATTACTGAGCAAATATAGCTCATTGCTTAACAAAATCATTCCAGCAAATGTGCTGGGTGTCTGGATTTTTTCTATGTGTAATGGATATGTGAGTTCTTCCAAAGAATGTTACAAAAGCAACCATCCCTTACGAAGACAGTGCTCACGTATTTTCTTTTATAAATTAATCTTATCTAACATGCCGTCCAGAAACGGGACAGTGGTTAGTGAGTCTGACTACCATACAGAAGTGCCCGTGTTCGAAACCCGGAGAAGTCATGGATGTTTGTAAATGTATAGTGTCTTTGCGGCATGGGATAATCTAAAAACTTTATAGCAAGCCGAAAGTCCTCTCGCGTAGTTTGGTGTAGGGACGACCCTCGGACCCATTCCCCCGGTTGCTGTCTCTCTAAATTGTCGTGGAATTGGGCAAAATCATACTGTCACATATATGTTGCTCAAAACTCTTATCATCGATAGTCGTAATGTTGTACTACTAAATATAAACCAACATAAATTTCGTGTACTAAAATATACTAAGATAAATTTCGTGCGCTTGTTCTCATGATAAGGTCAGACAAATGACATTAATGACAACAACCTTACTTAATCTAACAGCATTTGTACCTTCGCAAATGAATGTGTAATATAGTAAAATCTGCAGTTTTGCAGTTATTGTTAGCCACTATTCTAAGAATTCATAAAATATATTTTAAACTATTATAAGGTATTTCTCCCGCCTTCTTAGCATGACTTCGTGGTATAATGGCCAGCACACTCGGCGCGTATTCGAGAGGTCCGAGTTCTGGCCAGGGCACTGTTCATGTTTTACATCCCTCAGCATAAAAAATTCTAATGTTTTTACGGTGGCTCCCGAAGTAAAAAAAAGTGGTGAATGATGATTCTCCACCACCAGGATTTGGCGACTGGGTCCTCTAATACCCAGTCGCCCTTTAAAAGGGGAAGTATATAAGGTATTTCTCCCACCTTCTTAGCATGCCTTCGTGGTGTAATGTTCAGCACGCTCGGCGCGTATTCGACAGGTCCGAGGTTCGAGTCCCGGCGAGGGTGTTGCTCATTTTTCTCATCTCCTGCTTTTAAGAAATACCTAATGTCTCTATACTATAAATAACGTAAAATCCTAAAGTAATTGTTTTATTAAGTATTGAATCTTATCTTCGTTTTTTGCTTTTCTTTGTAAAAGAGAATACATACAATAATAACATTAGATATAATTAGAAAATTACTGAGCAAATATTGCTCATTGCTTAACAAAATCATTCCGGCAAATGTGCTGGGTGTCTGGATTTTTCCTATGTGTAAAAAGAAACTCTTCTTAAGTTTTCTTTTGTTAATCGAATAAAGGCATTAATCTATGCCTTTTGATAAAAACAAACGTTCATAATGCAATGAATGCCAATACAACAACAGCAAAACAACATTTAGCATTAATAAAGTTAATATAGCTATATAATTAAAAGAAAAGGAAAGAACAAGACATATTGCGTTAAGTAGTACTCCAGTTAAAACATACGTCGAAGAATAAAATATTAATTAAAATATGAGAGCTCCACAGAACTGAAAAAATTAAATGATATGCAGTCAAATGAATTTTAACATGTGCGCTGTTAAAACTGTTTAACTGAAACAGGCTTCGCAAAAAATTTTAATAAAAATGATATGAACATCTTTTAATGAAAACCGCGTCCGAGATATATACCGCTAAGAACATGCAAATTCAAATCGTACTCTTACATTTCTTTGAGAAAGAGCATTTTCCAAAACCCATTCAAAGTTAGCAAAATTTCTCTTACTCTTGGATAATAAGAGACTCTCGAGGTTTCAAAGAGATTTAACAACCCTCTAACGCTCGCGATCTTCTGAAAATGAACAATGAGAGTATCTACTTGAAAAGTCAAGAATTCCATTCTTATTTTAAGTACCTCGACTTCCAATTCTATACTTAAACTATGCCATCTGTTGTGAAGAGGTCTTTCCTTTTGAGACAATATGCGATGGCAAGGAAGTCTAAGTCTTTATTATGTTTCGACGCCTCGTACACATCAAGGTAGGAAGGGGGAAGGTCGATTCCACATCTTTTTATTTTTACTTTTTCTCTCTCTCTCAGCAGTTCCTGTCCTCGATTTACGCGCTACACTGATCTCTGTAATTGAAAAGATCGATTTTTACCACAATGGATGAGATGAACGATTACCGAAATATACGAAGGCCATTTCAATATTGAATTTTCAGACATCATAACGCTAACCGCCTTGGTGAAGAAGGCTCACGAAATAATGCAAATCAGAATTTGCGATGTAATGTCCGGTACAAGAGAATCGAACGATAGCATATGCACAAAGCAGATGCCTGACAATTAGTCTACAGTATGTTACATGAATAATTGCAAATTAAAGATTTTAAATGACAGACATTCTTCAACATTTTTGTGAAATTTTAAGAAGGATGTAAGATTTTTCTGCGTCTTTCTACAATTCGGAGTGTGTTTATAACAAATATTTCTGCTTTGGGAATCTCCTTTCATAATTTTATCTTTAGAAAGCTCATTTTCATCAGTTTTATGTGCCTTTGTAACTGTACTTTACGCTAATTATTAAGCACGATAAATCTTAAAATTGCGCATTAATAGGTACTTAAAATGCATTCAATTGTTAAAAGGGCAATCAAATTTTTATATATAAATGATATACATATTTGATACATTCAATACATTTCTGAAAACATATCTGTACTTTATTCAGGACTTTATAAGGTATTTTCTCCCTTCTTTCTGCATGCCTTCGTGGCTTACGATAGCACACTTGTCACGTATTCCAGAGGTCCAGGTATGACTCCCGGCAAGGGCATTCCACATTTTTCATGTCTTCTGCTTCAAATTATCCTATTATCTCTATAACATTTCTAATCAAAAGTAGTAAAAGACAATTAATATTCAAATTATCTGTATACTTAGACTCTGTTAATCATTTTATCAAAGGGATAATGTCTATTCATACAAAGCAAATAAAAATGATACTGCAATGCATATCAGCATCGCGGGTTACCAATCTGCTCTTGGACCCAGTCCTGATAAAACTCTGTTTTTTTTTTTTTTTTTTTTTTTTTTTTTTTGTTTTTTTATTTTTTTTTCAATCCTTTTTTTTTTTTTTTTTTTTTTTTTTTGTCTTGGTATTTTAACTTTATTTTCAAGCACTGCTTTCTTCGCAATTACGCCACACACATTTCGACAGCAAAATGATAAAATTTTTAACAGTGATATAGAAGAATATGATTAGAATTTCAGATACACTTGCAAGTGCTGGCATGCAATTTTCTACTTTTTTTTTCAAACTTCTCTTAGTTAGTCATAATACTGCATCATAACCAGTTTTATTACAAAGCTTACAAACTTTTTTTTGTCTTCTCATTATTAACTTTACGTATGTTGAACATTATTTATTAAACATCATATCTTTACATTTACGCCACATGAAATTCAAAAGGAAAGTCAGAAGACATTTTAAAACAGCCGATCTTTAGAATTCCCGATAGAGTGTCAAGTGTTGCCATACACTTTTTAATACTCACTATATTATTTCTTTAAAAATTAGCCACTGCAGAGGTCAGCCGCCTAAATAGTTATCACAAACGGAAAAAAAGTGTATAATGATTTATGTGAGTATTGCTTGTGTAATTTCATAATAATATTTAAAATTTATATATTGATATCTTATAATTTTAATGCATTTTTGTTTAAATCAGTCACAGTATAAAGACTTTCTTTCAGATCGTTGAGTTTGTTAATCAGAAATTCATTTTAAAGTTTTAGAAAATATGAATAAATAGTAAAACAAATTCGAAATTCAAAATTCGAATTTACAGGTTATGGGTGGAGGGTCATGTGTATCCAAAATTTGGTGGCTCTAAGTACATCGTTTTTCCGCAATGCGAGGAACATAAAGACATATATATATATATATATAGATTCTTTATTACTCAATTTCATAAGACATGGTGATAACATTGTGTGGCAACAGTCTGAAAACTCCCAGTTGAAATATGATAAACAAGTCTTTTCGTAATTAACCCAAAGGGAGTTAGCTCAAAAGGGCTATTAATTTCGTTTTGGCAATTTGTGGCTTTTCTCTATAAACGGCTTTTCACTTTTCAAATTGTTGCCATTGGAATTTGTTTTATTAGCTATTTAATATTTTGTAAAGCATTTATGCGTTTTTGATTAAGAAACTCAATGATTTTAAAGCCAGCAATGGCAACACTGCACGGAAAAAAAAAGGTTTTACCTCCAGCTCTCGAAACTGTGTATCTGAAATTCTAAAGATATGCTTTTTTAAAATTATTTTGCGAAATTTCTATTGAATTGAATTTTACGGTTTATGTGCGAAGAACATGATGTTTAATAAATAAAGGTAGCACGCAATACCTTAAAAAACGCCCTTTTGGGTGTAATATAAAATCTGAATTCCATTGAATTTTTTTTATTGCTTATAACTTCTTTTGGTGACAACTTTGTTAAAGCTCTTCATTTACTTCGTACAACGAAGTAAAAAACAATTACAAGCCATTATTTCTGTTGAATGTACATTTTCAAATCTGAATAAAACATTTTTATTAAATGATATAAATAGTTTCCAACAGAAATACATCTATTTCAAAAGGCATTGTATATAATTACTGATATCCAGTTTAATTAATATACCTAAGTATACACGTAGGTACATAATAGTTATATGAGCATTTTGATGAGTTGTACAGTAACTAGACTAGCTAACGTTTCTTACTACACCATTTGTTTTGTATAAGATTTCATATGATGGTTATTAACCTCTATCTCAAGTGGATGCGTGTACGAGATGTTTGAAGTTTAGTTAATCATTATTTAGAGAGAGCATAACCCTCCCGTACATAGAAATGTACTTGGAAGACCATGCTCTAAAATATATATATATATACACGACATTATCTTCAGAAGATAGTGCTCGAGTGATTCCATAATTGGAATCGCGATCGTTAGATTTGCAGAGTTACCATAGTCACGCAGAAAGGATTCATAATTGAGAACTCAAGCAATATCTATTCGAAAATCCCGCATGAGACTTAGTTTCGTCAACCACCAGTACAAACATTATGTAAGAGCAAATATTTAACAATTTTACTAATCGTAATTTGCGGATTTGAGCGAGAACAATTATAAATACCTGGAATGCGATTTAGCAAGTCAATACTAAATGGTTTACTACTTGGCTTTACACTGTTTTACTGAAAGCGATGTTAAATTTTTCCAATTCTCTGCCTGATTTCTTTCGCAGAATATCTTTAAATTTATATAACTGTTGTTTGGAATTATTCGTATATGATTTGGAAATTTATGAATAAAACATTTTGTATTTTCTAAAAGACTTCTTAGATTTCTGAATAAAACGAAATATGGGATTTCAAATAAATGCGTTGCTGGTTTCTGCTCTGACGTTTCAGAACAATGCACAGTTTTTTAT
The DNA here is from genome assembly GCA_000611955.2 of Stegodyphus mimosarum. Lineage (NCBI taxonomy): Eukaryota > Metazoa > Arthropoda > Arachnida > Araneae > Eresidae > Stegodyphus > Stegodyphus mimosarum. The sequence continues at coordinate 427,815 of KK117429.1, read as the reverse complement.
AAAATTTAAATGTAATTTTCAAGTAAAAAAAAACAAAACGAAGAATTAGCAGTAATTGTAATGACGGAATTATTTTAAGAAAAAGCAGAAATGAGATAAAAATTTCCATGTGTACTTCAAATTATTAAACATTGCAGCCGTCAATAAAAAACATTCAGATAAATTTATTTAAGAGTATAATGATGGAATTATTTAAGAAAAAGCAGAAATGAGATAAAAATTTCCATGTGTACTTCAAATTATTAAACATTGCAGCCGTCAATAAATAACATTCAGAGAAATTTATTTAAGAGTATAATGACGGAACTATTTAAGAAAAAGCAGAAATGAGATAGAAATTTCCATGTGTACTTCAAATTATTAAACATTGCAGCCGTCAATAAATAACATTCATAGAAATTTATTGAAGAGTATAATGACGGAATTATTTAAGAAAAAGCAGAAATGAGTTAAAAATTTCCATGTGCACTTCAAACACTGCAGCCGTCAATAAATAACATTCATAGAAATTTATTTAAGAGTATAATGATGGAATTATTTAAGAAAAAGCAGAAATGAGATAAAAATTTCCATGTGTACTTCAAATTATTAAACATTGCAGCCGTCAATAAATAACATTCAGAGAAATGTATTTAAGAGTGTAATGACGGAATTATTTAAAAAAAAGCAGAAATGAGATAAAAATTTCCATGTGTACTTCAAATTATTAAACATTGCAGCCGTCAATAAATAACATTCATAAAAATTTAAGAAAAAGCAGAAATGAAATAAAAATTTCCATGTGTACTTCAAATTATTAAACGTTGCAGCCGTCAATAAATAACATTCAGAGAAATTTATTTAAGAGCATAATGACGGAATTATTTAAGAAAAAGCAGAAATGAGATAAAAATTTCTATGTGTACTTTAAATTATTAAACATTGCAGCCGTCCATAAATAACATTCAGAGAAATTTATTTAAGAGTATAATGACGGGATTATTTAAGAAAAAGCAGAAATGAAATAAAAATTTCCATGTGTACTTCAAATTATTAAACGTTGCAGCCGTCCATAAATAACATTCAGATCAATTTATTTAAGAGTATTTTTATTAAAGTTTAGATACCTATCGCAGAGTGACTGTGCGTCGAGCATAATTTATAAGTAGAAAATTTTCACATTTCCGATAAACATTACGATCTCTTGTGCTTCTTTGGATTAGATCTCAAGAAGTGAAATACGCAATCCTCTCTTCGGTCTCATATTCAAATTATTTCATATGAGGTAAGGGCTTATGAAGTGAATTTATGAACAAATTAATGATTCCAAAGAACTAACCTATTTAAGTACGTGAATTACATTGGTTAGCTTTCGCACTAACCTAAAGAACTGTCTTTGTTTTGTTCTTTAGGTTAGTTAGGTTTATTATTCTTTAGGTCATCTTTATTATGGTAGTGTTTGATTTAATTAAATTGCATCTGAAGCTAAAACTATGCACGCACACTAATATTTAAGGTTATTTTCTACAAAAAAGCTGATTTTGTGTGCTTTGAAGATGCCTCAGAGAATCTGCAGAACGTTCAAATACATCATCAATATACGGGGAGCTACAAACTGCCTTTTAATAAAGCCACAGAGATGACGTTTATATTGATGACTTTTACTATTGAAGAAACATTTACTATTGCGGCACGTTTAAGCAACCTTAGTAGTAGCCATCCTGATGATATAAAATGCACAGATGTAAAGAAGCTGTCACATAAAATGTTTCGTAAATCAGCTTGAACTTTAAATGTTCAGGCACAGTCAAATTATAAAACCAACTTTCAGCATGAACAGAACCAGTTTTAGTACCTCTAACTTGCAACAGGAAATATACGAATAATCCTTCAGTACTCTTCTTAATACTTTTATTTGTGTCTAATTTTAGGTTGTTGATGCTAATGCTTACTTGTCTGACCTATAGTCAGCCCAAGTCCACGAAATTCTTTGTGGCAAGGAGGCAAGTCTTCGTGGCGGCAAGTTTACTCTTGTCGTTGGCAACAGCCTTGAGCACTTTATAGGTGACAGTGCGATTTAGTTCAATTCCGCCTCCAATTTTGATAGAGAGCATCTCAGGAGGACGTGTCCGAGGGTCTCCCACCCCTCTTCTCCTACCGGCAACCTCTCCAGAAAATGTTTGGCTCACCGCATATTTAGAGTGCCTCCATGCCGCACGGACGCTATATATTTACAAATATCCATGTCTTCTCCTGGATTAGAATCTGGGCCCTTCGACATGGCAATCAGCGAAGCTAACCACTATACAGGTTGGGCGGAACTACTAATTTGTACAAAAAAAATGCCTTTGGAGTAGACAATCGATAATCAAAGAATGAGTGTTACTCAATCCTGGTTTCTCTGGGGCTAGTTTAATTTTATTGATTTGTTTTTTTGGGGGGTCGCAGCCAATTTTGTTGATTGTTGTTGTTTTTTTTTTTTTTTTTTTTTTTTTTTTTTTGAGGGGGAGGGCTTCTGATTCCTCTTTTTGGTTGGATTGGTTGGACCTTGATTGTTGTTGTTTGTTTAATTTTGTTGATTTTTTTTTTTGAGGGGGAGGGCTTCTGATTCCTCTTTTTGGTTGGATTGGTTGGACCTCCTTTTAGTCATATGGCCGACTTATGTCGGCTAGGTGGACTAGGGGCGGTGCCCCTTAATACTGATATTACTAACCACAGAATGAATACAAAAACTTAAGGTATCTGCCTACGTTCGGACCACTTTTTTTTAAAAACATAGAATTCTGATTAAATATATATTTATTTAGTCAAAATATGATATCAAATCATGAAAATAGGTAAATTTTTAGGAATATTTTCATAAATTTTTTAGAATTTAACACTTACGTTAAATGTCGTATATTTTTTTCCACTCCATATATTTCAATTTTACTTATACTGTATACTACTACAACACTTATCTGTGTTATGAACTAAAATGTTTATGATATTTCTAAACTTTACTAAAATATGTGTAATTACATGAAAAAAACCAGTTTTTTGTAAAATATTTCTTAACGTTTTATATAATTCTAAAATTTACTAAAATATGTGTAATTACATGAAAAAAACAAGTTTTTTGTAAAATATTTCTTAACGTTTTACATACAAATGCTTATAAAACAATCAAATTAATAAATATAACTTAGATTTTAGCTTAAAACCTAGTAATCAATATAGAAAACACTATGGTTAAATTTCATACAGATATCTTTAGAACATTTTGAGTAATTACATTTCTTGTATGTAAAAACACTACAAAAATTAGTTTTCCAGAAAATGCATTTAAAGATTTCACATTAACAGAAAAACTGTTCTGTTGGATTTACACACTTAAAATTCTCCACATTTGTACATCATGCCCTCCATATCTTCAAACTTAGGTAATTTTGATTTTCTATTACATTATTTGATTTCCTAAATGTTGTTTTTGATATGAATGGCAAATTCGAGGTAAACAACAACTTTTTACCACATGTGTAACCTTTTCCAATGAGTCTTAATCCAGTACCAAGAAAGAATTTAAAATATTCTTATTTCCATTTTTGGGAGTTGAAGAAAATGCTTTTATAAATCCGCATTTACATTTCAAGCTGAAGTTTGAGTAAAGTTCAAATTTTGAATCTTCTACTAATTGCAAGACAGTTTTGAAACACACTGGACAGCAGAGAATAGAAAAGACAGAAGCTAATTTTGCAATATCAAATATTCTATTTCCTTTTAAGTCTTGATCATTCTTTGCAGTAATAACATCTGTAAGTTCAAAAGTTTTTAATTTCGATGAGCTTGCAGATGTTACATCATTATCAAAAACAGTTCGAGTTCCAGTTGTATAACAAATACCGTAAAAAGATCGCTTTTTACTTCTCTTAGATCTCGCTTTTGGCATCTTAGAATACTTAAAATAATGCAACAAATGTTCAAAAGAAAATAAATAAAAGAAGCAAAGAGATAAATATAAAAATTAAACAAAAATAAAGCGTCAATATGCGTGTAGAAAACGAAGAACAAGCGTGGAACAAATGCAAACAATAATTACAGTGTAGCCAGTCATAATCCGATAAATTAAGGTAAATAATTATTGCCAGAAACAAAAAAAAGTACCCAGAATTAAAATGAAATGTTCTAGCACAATTTACATACAAACAGGTTAAAAAAAAGCACGGATAACACCATTGTTTACCTCTAAGTTTAGCCTTTTAAATGGCACTTCCGGTCTTTCTGCTTTCACTTCCGGTGCAATTAATTGGCTATATCTTCTCTTCTAATTATCATAAACGTAAAAATGAACCATTTTTGGAATCCTACAAAACTGACCTTTCAAACTGGGCAATAAAAAAAAATCGAATTTTTTCGCCGAAATCGTTTTTTTAACGTAGGCAGATACCTTAATTTGAGCAAAATAACAGAGTGCTTTTTAAAGATCTGTATGCTTTGGTCTAAAATAGCGATTCCCAACCGTTGGTACGCTAGAGAAAAATAGGTGATACGCAAAACACCAAAGTATTTTTAACTATTAAATTCAAAAATTAAATAATAAAATAAAGTAAAATTCAAAAAGTTATACAAAATTAAATAAATAAAAAATTTAAGTTTATTCTCTAACATTTGCAAATTTATGCGATCTGAGCTTTGTTCAAGCATTGTTTTTCATTGATAAATAATTTTAACATGCATTTTCCCAAGAATTATGAAAAAGAAAATTGGACTAGAAATCCATTTTGATCAAATGTACCTGAAATTTTATCTGGTCAAGAAAAGGAACAATTGACAGATATTCCCTGTGATCAAACTTTAACTTAAAATTAAAAAAATAACACACTTTTTAACTTTTGCCTGAACCGAAAAAAAGAATAAAGGCATTTCAAATAGAGCTATTAAATTTGTATTGTGTTTTTGCACAACCTATTTGTGTGAACAAGGATTTTCTTCCATGTTATATTTGAAAAATAAATACAGAATAAGAATTAAGTGAATCCTAATTTACGCTTAAAACTAAGGCTTTTCATAATTAAAATGATAACAAATTTCTAATCTAATATTTTTATGTGTGCATATTTAATATAAATAGTCAATGGGTTGTGCAAATGACAAAATATATTTTCTTTAATATTTGCAGAGGCATTAGGATTTTTTGGAAACAGGACAGATGAAAACAGGAGACATGAAGCAATGTCTTCGCCGGGACTCGAACCACGGACCTCTGGAATACGCGTGCAGCGTGCTGACCACTACACCACGAAAGCATGCGAAGAAGGTGGGAGAAATATCTTATATAATCCCTCTTTTTAAAGGGCGACTGGGGATTAGGGGATCCAGTCGCCAAATTGTGGAGGTGAAAAATCATCGTCCGCCACCTTCTTAGTTCGGGCGCCACTTATAGAGAATTTCTGAAGCAGGAAAGTGAAGACATGAGCTACACCTTCGCCGGGACTCGAACCACGGATCTCAGGAATACGCGTGCAACATGCTGACCATTACACCATGAAGGCATGCGAAGAAAGCGTGAGAAGTAACAAGCGCCTGGCCCCAGCCACCACTCCTGTTCTTATTGGTTGCCGTTTATGACGTCAGGTTGAAGAGATTTCATTATCTGTTTCATTTACGTTAGGTGAACTTATACTGCTTTGGTCTTGGTTATGTATAAATGTGAATTTGTGGAGCTGGGGCAAAGAATATGTACTGTTAAGAAGGAGAACTTCGCAGAAGCAGAAGTGGCTCCTTTCCAACGAAAAGGGAAACAACTGCGCATGCGTGAAATATCTATCGCCAAAAAGCGCCAAATCTCGAAGCTAAATGTCGAAGTTGGTTTGGACAGGTTCGACCGTTACGTTTAGCAAGAGTTTAAACAAAGAATAGGTTTTTGGTTTCAAGTAGCGATATGGACAATGGCAGTTAAACAGCCAGTGAAAGTGAAACTTCACCTAATATTTCAGCATTTCCGAGTTTAAATTATCACGACAAGTCAAAGAACGATTCATCTTTACCCGTGTTCCTCAATTTCCTATACACGTCGTGGAGGGGGAAAATGTCGGCTAGGTACCAAAGAACCGGCACATCACAGAGGGGAAATTCTCGCCAACAGATTCCGACGCCAAATCCCTTGGCGAATGTTCCCTTTTCTTTGTAGCGGCGTTGCAGACAAAGTGGTTTACATTACGCCTATGGAGCCTTTCCTTCTTTACATAGAGGTTCTTTGGCTGAGGCTCAAGCTTTTGGCGCGCAAAAACGCCGCGGGGAATTCATTTCGTCACTATATGACATCACAAGTCGTGTCCAATAAGAGCTTGGGGTGGTGGTTGGGGCCAGGCGCTTGTTGAGAAGTACCTTATAATTTTTTTTTTTAAATTTTTGTTTAGATGGTACACATTAGGCAAAAGGTTGAGAACCGTTGGTATAAAAATTTGCAATGCAATTTATGAACTGCCAAAACTGAAGCAAAGTTTATAATTACGCATAATAAAAGACAGCGGTAAAGGGTTTTCTGTAAAAAAGAAGAGACAGGTTCATAACTATTGATGGCTTCTACAAAATAGGAAGTGCTAAAGAGAAAACTCATGTAATAGTCTTCCCGATTTTAGAGATCTGTCAGTCAAAATGTGAACGCTCCGGAAAAACGTCCTTTTACACGCAATATTAAAACTACTCGTGCTATAGAATTCCTTATTAATAAATTCTGTTATCTTACTAGGATCGAGGAAAGTTTTAACTAGCTCTAGCAGTTAAATAACTTGCAAGTTACGAATCACAGATGCGTATGCTAATATATTGAATAAAAAACCCATCTACAAATCGCAGTGACAAAGCTAATCATCGTAATTTTCAGAGTTTACTTTATGTATATGAAAAATACAGGCCAATTTATTGTAAAAAGTTCTCATTTTTATTACTTTCCGAAAGAAAATAAAATGCTTACACTTGAAAATATTGTGCTTTTATTAGGGGATATTATTATCTCCTAATATTATTATCGAATTATACAAATTATCAATTTATTATGAGCGGAACTAAGTAAAAATACTATAAGTTTTCGTTTTGGCTCAACTTTTGGAATACGCTTTAATATATTGCTTCAAATATTTTACCAATACAGAAAACAGATCTCAAAGAATTTGAAATAACTAAACGCCAAGAGTTTTTGAATGAAAACAACATATCACATAACTGATTCTAAACTATGCAAAATTCAAATGGGTATTCATACATTCAATACATATTTTGCATGCTGAGGAAATGATTCCTCAGTATGCGAACCGATAAAATTCTCTCACTCAAAGGAGAACTCGAAAACATTCCTCACAATTAAATGCAAGTACATCTAATTTCCCCAACCCTTCGAGTCCGAAAACTAAATTAAGACTTCAATAACTCCCGTTTTGGGGTGCAAAAGTGTTATGGTATACCATTACAGAAACTTTGTTTGCCGACAGGCTTTTATTTATAATTCCACATTATCCTAATAAATGACTTCCATCTTTTCGGCCGACTGGATCTTTACACACCCTTTGTCATTCACAGTAACGGCCTCGGAGGAATTCATTTCTTCCTATTAATGCTCGCCGATGAGCCATTAATCTCCTCTGTTAAGTGGCCGCGGCCGCGCTCCAGCAAACAATCATGGCAGTCACTCCCTTCTGGCCCGGATGCTACGCCGGTCCTTTTAGGAAGTAACTTCTACTTCAAGCGCTAAGACAAATGACAGCGCATACCGTTTACCGCTCAAACAAAAGGGACCGCGCGGCCTATTGACTTCTGACGGAGGCTGCTTCGACACTGCGTACACTCTTTAACATTCATATTGTCGTATGTCACCAACGCCCATTCCTCTGTTCCTCGGCGAAAACTGCCAAGTTTTGGCGAGAAATCACGAAAGAGCAGCTATTCTACTTGCAAAAGCAAACTTCGATGAAAGACACTATCTTAAGGCTAATGACACTTAATCCTCCTTTCGACTGCAGGAACGAACTCTCCTTAAACGAACTGCCATCATGTTACTTACTGTTATTCTTAGAATGCGTTATGTACGTATGTCAATGGGGTGAATGTTAGTACAATTTAGTCTATTTATAGTATCAAAGATGTGTTGATAATTCAAATATCAGATGAATGGAAGGCACAATTTTTGAATAACTTTTATTAAAAGGTCTTTCCTTCATACAAAAATTTTAGCTTAGTTTTGGTCTAAAATTTAATCACATCGCATAAATACAATTATACATTTGCTATCGTTTATTAAAAATGAATTTTAGCAAAGTAATCTAAACTGATTTATAATAAAAAAAATCCGATTTGTACACTACGACTTCCTTGTACGGATTATTAAATTATACGCATTTTTTTCCTGCCTTTTATTTAAACTTATTTCTCGGACTTCATTAGAGATATATTTCTAATTCAATTAATTCAGATCTCACTTCGCGACAAGGCAAAAATACATAAAAACTCAAAATATCTACATTAAAAACTCAAAGATATAGATAAACACAAAACACCAAATACAGCTAGAACAATTAAAAAAAAATTATACAAATAAAATTACAGTTTTTACGCAAAAAAAAAAATAAAAAAAAAAAAAAAAAAAAAAAAAAAGCAATTCGGACAGCGAGCAAGAAGGCAGTTTCTTTGGTGCACAAAACTGAGATTTTACTTCTGGTCTCACTCGGCAAAAGGACACTGAAGGCATAGAAACTTACTTAATTTGTTGTGCACGCTATACTAAGTCAATATACGGGATAATTTAATAACTTAAATCGTAATTCCAGAATGGATTAAGCGTAATTTAATTTGCAATAATAAAAGAAGACGTTATCTTTGTTGCTGCGAACATCAGTTTCTCTAGATTGGCAACAAATCCATTATTTTCCTAAGTTTCAAATGCAAACAAATATTGCTGCTATGATATAAAAATTAAGCATAGCAGCACTTAAACAACATTTAAATTGTTGATAATTCTACAATTATAACATAAAGCTTAATTAAAGGCATAAAAACATTAACCGGAAGATAACAACAACACAATCCAATCATTCTTAAAGCAAAAAATGCACAATGTGCAAACATATAAGAATAAAGAATCTCAGTTCACTGAGCCGAATAACAGAGTGGATATATATATACATATATTTATATACCTTAGGTGTGGACGATTGTAACCAAAATAGGAGGTACACATCTACATGTTATAGAGTCCTATATACAAAATAGCAACGTTCTGAAGCTACTCGTTTTTAAGTTATGCCAGACACATACATATATACATACGTACAGACGCCACGAAAAAAATCTCTCCTGAATACATTTTGAATCAGTTTTATAATTAGTGTGGAAAAAAAGAGTCCTTTATTCTGTCCTTACGTACAGATATCATACAAAAATATCGTTAAATAGCATTCGATATCGGTGAAAATGGATATTTTCGTTGAAATATGATGGCCGAAATTTTTTGCGATTACAATACTTACTTTTTACTTGGTACAAGGAAGTAATAATATGAAAAACAAATCATTCTTCAGTTATGATTTCAGTACTTTATACAATTAATATACATAAGCCGCCTAGACGGGAAAGTGATTAGCGAATCTGGCTGCCGGACCGTAGGACCCGAATTCGAATCCCGGAGAAAGCATGAATATAATTTACCCGTCCCTTCATAGGAGGGAACGGAGGCCCATCTATTAGTTCCCTCCATAGTATAGAGACTACTGCTTACGGCCTTAGTAAAACACAACGCCTGTACAAGTACAAGTACAAGTGACGGGGGACGTGGGCACTGTGCCTCTACCATACTGGTTAATCAGTACAGCACCACGTCCACCATTAACTAGAACAACCCCAGATGTCAAGAGGGGGGCACACTGGCGCCTCACCGAATTAATATGCATTGATTATTTTTATAAATGCAGTTACAACAAGTTATACATATTACAAGATTTCCTACGGTGACCCTGATAACAATTATAATTACTAATTACTGATAACAATTATAATAATACTTTGACAATATATGACTTGCTTAAAATATACCTTGAAGTACATTTAAAATATGCATAGAAATATGAACACTGTATATTGGGATACGTGTGATACAATAATAATTATATATATTACATATATATGCAGTAGCTACTAAATATAATACAGGGTAAATATATAACATTATGCGGTTCAGGATACATTAGCATATAGTAGAGAATACAGTACTCGTCGCAAAGTGTTATGAACATAGTGATTTGTCTTGGATATATAAAATCACCCATAACTTGGATTACGCTACATATGCATAGATAAGTAAAGAAATACTGATACATGGATAAATAAATATGCATACATTAAATGCGTGTTGGAGACGCATTAAGTATATATTACATCCAAACGTTACACTAATTGGGGTAATTAAATTAATTCATAAACATGATTGAGTAAACCCGCATACTTAGAAACATATAATGAAGGTTATAATGGTTTGACTTGAATAAATAAGGTCACCAATATTAGATATACATACATTTGCATCACAACGCCTGTAAACGGTTAGAGCTCGTCATTGAGGGAAAAAAAAAGTAATTAATGCATCGGTTCATCTATTAACTGATCGAAATGATAAAAAAGATGCACATATTATTTTCGGTTTTTATGTCAGAGTGAACGCTGGGTAACTACTTTTGCATATAAAATACATAAATTTTCGGCATTTTACTTTGTTTTCCCAATACGTATGGAGAAATATATCACAGGTGCATTTTGTAATGCACCTGTGCTGTATTTGTACAGTAATGGCTGCAACACTTATCTTATTATATTGTTTAATTCTGTTTGGCGTCCCAGTATTATCTAAAAATCGCAAATTAGATTAAATTACAATAGAATTTGGAAAAGAAATTTGGAGCTTGAAATTACGAAATTTCAATCGTTACAAGAAAGAGTAGGCTTTGAAAAACTTACGAAATTACTTTTGGAAGCCAGTTTTCAAAATATTTGTTTGTTGTTTATAACTTTACCTGAATTCTTTATGAGATAATTTCTGATAGTTGATTAATTCACGAAACTTTCAGAGTTGACTGTGAAAACCGAAAGGCATGGATTATTAGGAGAGAGGAGTTAAATGTATATCAACAAATGAGGCAGTAAAACTATATGTTAAACATGTTTTTAAAAACTTCGAATGCAAATCATTGCATAAAATACACAATGATTTACATTCGAAGCATTTGCATTCATGATTCACATCTTATACAATGATTTACATTCCATAGTTTTAAACACGGTTCCTTTTGCAAAGGATGAAGCAAAATCCTTGTAACCTCTGGCTAATAATTACCCAACTCATATACATGTACAGTGTGATTCGAAAATATGTGGTAAGAATATTGAAGGAAAATGAAGTGATCAGAAATGTCGAGTTGAAGTGGTACAGGCCGCTGATGAGCGGTAGGTAAACGTTTTCTAAAACGTCCCACATTACAGACATTTCAAGCACTATGCATAGCTATGTTACACGCATCGGAGCACGACAACACACATTTTGTCTACGGAGTTGCGAGTGAAACGGAGCAACTATTTAAAAGAGGTACAAAAAACAATTTTCGAGTATCCCCTTGGACCAACTTTGTTCCTTTTTGTCCACAGCGGCACAGATGAACTGCATGTTGCGAGCAAAGCGTTAATGCAGGGATGCATATCGCTCGACAGTGCACGAAAGACAACTTACTCTAGCAGAACATTCTTACTTACCGCTCAACAGAACTATGCACAATCCCAACATGTCATTTCTCTGCATACAATCACTACAAAATCTCTTCATTTCAACCCCCTCTAACTGCTTTTACATGTTAGCCAGACATTTTAAATTCTCCGTATACATGTATATTTCTTTTATTAATACATAAAACGCTCTTTGCATTTATATGCTGAATGTTTGAAGTTTAATTTTTTTAAATAGATACCAATGTATTTTAATTAAATAGCGGATTTGTTTTACTACGAAAGTGGATTTTAAAAAAAAATATTTCACTAATATTAATCACTTTCTCTAAAATGTGGTTTGATCTACAAGACTTCTCAATGCGAAAACCACACACACAAAAAAATAAATAAATAAAATAAAATAAAAATAAAAATAAAAATGAACTGCTTTTTAATTATTGATAGTAGTGTATAGAGTGGAATTAAGAAAACACAATACAAATAAATCCAGCTGTCAAAAATATACATCAGTTAAATGTGAACAATTTAAAAATGTGTAGAGACATTAGGCAGTTTTTGAAAGCAGGAGAGATGAAAAATCAGCAATGCCCTCGCCAGGACTCGAACCGCGGACCTCTCGAATGTGCACCGAGTGTGCTGACCACGAAGGCATGTTAAGAAAGAGGGAGAAATACCTTATGTAGACCCCTTTTAAAGCGCGACTGGGGATTAGGGGAACCAATCGCCAAATCCTGGTGGTGGCGAATCATCATCCACCATCGTTTTCAATTCGGGCGCCACTGTAGAGACATTAGGTAGTTTTTGAAAGCAGGAGAGATGAAAAATAAGCAATCGCCTCGCTCGGATACAAATCACGGACCTCTAAAATACGTGCAACTGTCTTGACCATTACACCACGAAAGCATGCTAAGAAGGCGGGAGAAATACCTTATAACTGTATCATGCTGAAGCAGACCATATAATAATATTTCCTCGTAATAATTACATTTCTCTTAACAAAATAATAACGTAAAATAAAAATAATATATAAGCAAATAAATTTCATAAAATCGGAATAGGACTACGATGCGTTTAATATTCAAATTATTTAAACCCATATACAGATTTTATCTAGCATTTTAACCCAAAATCATTAAACTAAGTTTAATATGTTAACTAGGTGTGCGTTCACATTTTAGAGCATACTTGTACAAATTATACAGCAGACTCTTTAGTTAAAAGCCGTATCTTTTGACTAAATCTTAGTCTGATACGCGGAAAAATACTAAAAACCACACCATAATCTTCCTTTAAACTATTTTGCAATTTTAGAAGACCCATGAGGCGAATTTATCCGCTAGTTGCAATTAAACTATCCTTGTCCATTAAGCAATTCCGCCAGGCTTTATCTGTGACTGCTTACGGCGTCTACCCAGTCTACTGCAAGCAAACTCCTCCAGCTCACATAAAGAATTCGAATTTAATCTTTGCCAGCGTTTGACCGCGGTGCACAACGCCCTGAATGAGAACAATAGCGCTTATTGAGATGTTAGTCGGACTGGCCTGAGATTGGGGAAATGGTCCTTGAAATGTTGTAAATCTACATTATTCTTGAAAGCGAGGCAAGTTTGTCTGACGGTTTAAGCCTGGTGTTCTCAATTAGCATAGGGGAACTTCCCCTTAATTGTTTCGGTAATGGAAGCTAAGAAAGGAAGTTGAAGCAGTTGGCGTTAGGGTAAAAATACAATTTTAGTAGCAATTTTGGTTGACTAACAAAGACAAAGTGAGATTCTTTGAAAAGTTGGTTTATCGCGGCTTGCTGCAAATGATATTAACTCGCAAAACAGGCTTATATATACACAGACAAATAATTCAAGAAGTTATTGCACATTTTAACTGTGAATGAAATGCCAGAACTATGTTGTCTCTTAATTGCGAGTATTCGTCAAGGAACATTAAATGTAATACTATAATTTCCGTCAAGTTTTCAAAACCTCCGTATGCTTATTTAGTAAAGGAAATATGTTTTGATTTTTAAAAAAATGCAGTTCTGCTCTTCGTATAGAGATTATATAATGGCACAAAATTTATATATTCGTGAGCTGAAATATTCTCAACAAAAATGCATAATTATGAATAACTTTTTATCATATTTTCGAAAAGATATAAGGTATTTCTCCAGCCTTCTTGGCATACCTTCGTGGTGTAGTGGTCAGCACGCTCGGCGCGTATTCGAGAGTTCCGTGGTTCGAGTCTCGGCGATGGGCATTGCTCATTTTTAAAGTGTCTACAAAGATAAAGGCTAAATATGATGTATATGTTTCTTTTCCATTCATACATCACCACTATTCTATTCAGTCTTATGAAGATATGTCAGTTTAATATAGGTAGAAAGAGAAAAGTCCCCCCTGCCAGATGTCTGAGCCTTATTTATATGCCTTGGTTTCAACTGAGATCATCTTCTTCATGGATTCATACTCTTAGTAACTTGAGTGATCTAATCAAAAGATCTAATTTGAATGATTTGAGTGATTAAATCCTGGCTGATTTAATCAGGTACACTCCTCACACTTTGTTCTACCTTCTCAGAGCGGAGCGTGTTCCGGGCGAAGTGCAAGAAAATCAGAGGATCTCTCTGTATTCCAAAGATCTTCTCATTAGTTGTGCTCCATTGTCAGAACATTGATTTTGGCTGTGACTCGAACCCAGAACTTCCATTACACAGACGTGTGCTTTTCTCTATTGGGTATTAAAAGCTTACAATCAGTTTTTATATTTTCTACCTATAGATGAGACTGTCCCGATTTCATCTTAAACTAATTTTATTAACCGCAATTTTAAAAAATCTCGATGATTTTAGAGGATTAAAATTGTTTAAAAATATGTTAATATTTACCATAGAGAAGAGGGGAAGTTTTTCTGTTTCTTCTCTTTTCAGTAATCAATATAATTTATGCAATATAGCTGTATCATAATTTCATAATTCCCAGCACACATACGCAAGCATAAATGAATAACACATGTTTTACTACCACGTAAATACATGCATGGCTTTATGAAATTAAATGTTTTACATAAATTCTGTTTTTAACTCGGGGAAAAATGGTCAAGTCAGGATGAAAATATGGCTGTGATTAATAGTTAAATTTTAGCAAGTGATTCTATAGACTATTTTAATTAGCAATCATGGCAAAAACTTGTATCAATTAAATTAAACTAAAAGCACAAATTCTAAAATTTTGATATCTGTATTTCATAACAAGAGATCCATTTTAAAGAATCAGCGAGGTCTGAGCTTTTTTAATAAAATTATTTTTTTTTAAATTGCATTTAACTTGAGTGACATTTTGTAAAAGTACACTTTATAAATTTTAAGTGCATGTGTTTATAAAACAGAGCCAAAGCTGAGTTTTGCAACATTTGTCTAACTGAAAGATTTTTACTTCAAATGCTGAAAATAAAGACACACAGCAATGATCATCTATCAAAATCATCTGTACAAGATGATAATTCTAATCAAATATCTTAATCATATTTCATTAAAATTTTGAATATCGACTACGAAGATAGAAAACTTATTTTCCACTCTTTTACCAATATTAACAGCTTATTCCACATTATCAGTCTTAATTGTGATACCGCTATCTAAAGTCAGATGAATAAATAATAAACAGGGAAGCATAAAGAACACAGAGTAAAACATACACAACACATATTTTTTATATTTTACAATGTTCTTTATTTCGCAACTCCTAATAACATTTTGTGAAATTCGATATATTAATATGATTACATTTCAAACATTAATATCATTACATTTCAAACATGCGAGTTTATGCTTATATTATTAAAAACACTGTAGTACTTTATGTGGCGTTAAAACCAAGCATATCATTTTTAGACTAATAGAGTTTAAATAGTTCCAAAATAGACTAATTACTACATTTGAAATACGTATATTGATAAAAATTTACACAATTAAACCTTAATGAAATTTTAATGATTGCCTTCTTCAACTAAAAGGAAAATTATTTTATTTGTGTCACAAGAAAACCGCGAATTGACAAATTTTAGTTCCAATTGGTAAAAACCTTTTCGTTTTATTGTTAGTGTGTTTTTAAAAATGTTGCTTTTTTAATTTTTACCAGTATTTATAAATGGATGTGCTTTAATTTTTAATATTAAATTTATGATTTAAAACTTTCTAAGAAGCAAGTTTGTTTTAACTATACTAAGGATAATTTAATTTACATAATTTCATGAACTTCAAATTTTGTATATCTGTATTGCCGTGTATAATTTGAATTATACTTTTTTAACTACTCAGAATGTGGTATTAAATCATATTCTATTTTCAGAAGGTTCCAATTTTTTTTTTGTTCTTCTGGCATGTTTATTCGAAAAGTTTATACGAACTGTTAACGCACAAAAGTAATAACTCGAGTGTTTGAAAACACTAAATTATCAAAATATTTAATTTAATTATTCTTTATTTTTAAGTTGTAAATAGTAACAATTTCTGTACAATATATATATTACAAATATATGTTAATTTATATAGAGAATATAATATCTACTATATATTTCTACATAGCAAATAGTAACAATTTCTACTTTTAAGCAATATAAAACTGAATCCTATCTTTTAAAGCTTCTGTTTTGGAAGAGATAAGATGCTATTTTTATATATTTAAAATTTAGAATTTTAAGATTCCAATATTACAATCAATAGAATGTTATACGAACTGTTCACGCACAAAAGTAATAACTCAGTGTTTATACGAACTGTTAAAAGTTCGTAATGATAATATAGTAATGAGGCTTATAGCCTCGTTATTTTGATTTATTCTTATGATTTGTATTCTGCGATGATGAGATGAATGAGCTGTAAGGAATGAATTGTCTGCCTTAGTTATTGTTAACTTTGTTTATTATTTATTGTTACTTCAGAGATTATTTCCAATAAAGAAGGATGAAAAAAAAGTGTGAGTGGGGTGGACGCACTCAACTGTTCAATGTTTAAATTTTTAAGTAAACGTTTCGAAAACAGCAGTAATAAAAAATAATCCGAGAGCTTACTCATTAGTATATTAAACAATATATTTTCATGGCTAATTTTAGGCATTATAATTATTTTCCTTTGCATTTCGATTGTATGTTAACCTTTATAGAAAATATTAATCAAAACCTCAAAATGGAATCATTTACAAGCCTTTCTAAGCACTTTTTTAGGTACTTGTCTCCTTACAAAGTGCTTAGGATCTACCTTTAAAACCAGTTCCTGGCTTTTAGAGCAATGTATATATCTATACAATTGGCAATGTTGAAAATAAACCGTGCACGTTCTACTTAAAGCACATTAATCAATAAATTATGAGTTAATAAAAAGCGTTTTCATATTTAAGTAAACTTAATATTTGTAAATTGAATTCGGTATACAATTTTGCCGGTGTTGTGTCGCGAATTCTGTGCTTTTAATTTAAGTGTTTTTATTGATTTAAGTAATCAATTATTTAAGTATTTTATTTGTATTTGTATTTGGTTTTTTTAAGTTCGAAATTGTGAAGAGCGTAATGAATATATATATTTGGAAAGTGTGTACTTAAAATCATTAAGCAATTATTTTTTCCTTCAACGGTCAATTTTAACGTAGAGGGGAGCGTCTCTTCTA
>KK117429.1:394381-408991 GCA_000611955.2 Stegodyphus mimosarum | reverse complement strand
TGTTTTAAGATAGAATTTGTTATGACTTTTAGGTGCCAGGACAGTTAAATCTAGTGCTTGATTTTTAGTAGCGGAACTGATTGATTGGTGTCTGAATATTTCTTCTCTGGTGCTTATGAGGTTTTTGCTATGAAATGAATATGAATTATTCTTGAGTTTATTTTAAAATGAGTGAATTATAGAAATGCTTGGTTGAGATTTAGTATTTAGTTTTACCGAGTTCCAGAGAAGATTTATTCCAGCTTCCTTTTCAGGTTAAGTTTATTAAGAAGAATTTGCTTTGTCTTGCTATGTGTGAATTAACTGCTTTAAGAAAAGTTATACTTATATTATTATGAGTCAGATCAACCAATTAGTTCCTTCCTCTATTTTCTAACAAGTTCATCTTAGTAGGGTTTATTTTAAGTTTAGTTTGTCCGGCACCTAGAGGGAGTGAGTATGAGTTAAAATTTTAAAGAGTTAAAAGTAGTAAAAACCCCTAAGGTTTAAAAGATTATTTCTCTCTATTTAACACCGGTACACTTCATTTTAAGCTATATGGTGTTAATAATTCTCCCACTTAAAATAACAAACTGAATTATTCTTATTGAGTTAAAGAAAGTACATTTTGGTAAATTTTAAAATGCTGCTAAAACACACACAAAAAATCCATTTATGAAAATTTGAAAAAAAATGCATAAAAAGAAATTTCGCACAGCACTTTTAAGACAAATGGAATGAATTAATGATTTTACTTACTTTCTTGAATGCTTGGTCTTCTTTTATAAGGAAGGTCTGGAACAAAAAGAAAATCTTATCACAAATCGGTTTAAAATTTATGTTAAGATTATACTTCCAAAATGAGACAAGATAAATTTCTGGACGCAGAATTAAACATAATATTTGAAAAGTACATTCATTTATCAGATTTAGTATTTCAACATACAAAGAAATAATGCAAACAATATTTGAAATTTTAGAATTATGTTCACTGGAGTGTAAAAAGGTAAGACTCTTCTACCGAAATGTTATTATTTTCCTTCGTTTGTAACAAGTAAAAATAAAGTTATTGCATTGTCTTCGGATGTAATTCATGGAGTCCTGAATTTCCTCGTTGATTTAAGATGCATAAATCCTGTAGGAATCTTCGATTACGCAAGTGCTTCCGATGTTGCACTTAAAAGTCCTGTAAATCACCATGGCAACTTAATTACCCCTTGGTACGCT
Source organism: Stegodyphus mimosarum (assembly GCA_000611955.2). Classification (NCBI taxonomy): domain Eukaryota; kingdom Metazoa; phylum Arthropoda; class Arachnida; order Araneae; family Eresidae; genus Stegodyphus; species Stegodyphus mimosarum. Next base: position 407,785 of record KK117429.1, on the reverse strand, counting down.
TTTAGAATCAAGTAACGTTGCCATTCATGTGAAAAGAAAAATAAATTCCAGGATTCATTTTAATGATAACTCTTACATTTTCATTGAAAACAATATCGCTAAGAAACAGAACACTGCAAATCTTTGCGAAATGAGTGGTATTACGTGAAGAACTTCGTTAAGGTATCCAATTTGAAACTTTTTATCCAATTTGAAACTTTATGCATTGCTTCAGAGATTTAAGATTTATAATTTCAAAGAAATCAGTTTTCTCTTTAAAGTGAAACTATCATTTTCTCGGTTTCTTAAACTTGAGTGCAAAACTAACTTTAAGATTAAAATGTGTCTTTGATTTTTCTAACAGATTCATATAACTATGTGAACTATTCGGATATTCTACTGAAGCATTATTTTATTACAGCAGTTGTTCGAATATACGTTAATATTATCAATTACATAAATTACATCAGTTAAATACATTTAAGAAATTAACACTGTAAATTATTAACTTTTTATTATTTTGTATTTCGGTCTGTTAGGCAGCTACAGTTAAATCTTGTTAAGGATCATCTGTCAATTGCTACATGGCGTAGATGATAAACTCTGTAACATAGCAAAGTAAAGAGGCTCAAAGAAATGGAAATGCAAAGTTATATAAGTTCTGACATAATAAAGTAATGTAAAGAATTTTTTTATACAAATAAGCATTTATTTAAACTCATAAAATAATTAATGAACTAAAAGAAAATAATTTATGACATGCTTTCGTGAGCAAAAGACATTAAGTAATTCTCTTTATGAAATTCATCTAAATTTATGTCGCGAATAATAAAACTATAGTCGTACTCTTGATAAATTTATAAAGATAATAACTTCCAATTTTGAAATTAAATTCAATTAATATTTTGTCATAGTTCGAACACCCATGCTTTTATTATTGACGATATCAAATTGTGGATGAATTTTGTATATAGAATTATCAAATATTTTGTTTCCACGAAACTTTACGATAAATTATTTTTCTACTTCGTTAATTATTTTATCAGTTTTAAATAAAAGCTTATTTTACAAAAAATACTTTATTTTATTTTCATCTCTTTAGTCTCAAAGATACGTTATCAATCAAATTATTTAGTTGAAAAATGTTTTTTCAAATACTCAAAAAACAATCGAGAGATTTTTGAAAATTCTGATGAGTTTTAGCTTGTTTGTTAAACGAAAATACGTGAGAAAAACCCTTTAAATATTAAATTTCCAGAAAGCTAAATCGCATTTTGAATAATAATAATATTAGTAGTAATAACAGTAATATCGCTGCACCGTATTGTACCATCATCCATAATGAGTGTATGTGCAAAATTTGAGCTCAATAGCTTATCAGGAAATAGTTTAAAAAGTGATGGCAAAATTTTGATCGTGACGTCAAACATCATTATGGAGTTAAAAAAAAGTTATAAAAACGTGAAACGTGGCTAGTTCAAAAAAAAAGTTATAAAAACGTGAAACGTGGCTAGTTCAAGCAAATTCTAAAATGGTCTAATTGATATTTCTTAACATTCTTGCTTTTAAATTTACGAATTTATTTTATGAATTTTCAAAATTTCAAATCCTTATAGCGGATACATTTTTTGATGCTAGAATTCTTACATCCCATAAAGGAACATAATATTTATTATTGCTAAAGAAATCGTCTTTCAAAATCAAATGTATATAAACTTATGAACGGGAAAATTTGAAAACGGCATTGTAACAATTTCGATTCTAAATGGCCTAGAAGAACTGTCATCACACAGCCTACTGTGCACTTTGATATACAGATATCGTCTGCTAAAAAGAACAGCTATTCTGTTTTCCTGAAATTAATTGAGACATAGGTCTTTTAGATACCTCATCAATGGTTTCAGTATATTATCCAGGTGGTTTTTTCGCTACAGTCGATGGTGCCAACAGTAAAAATCCGAGATTTTTGTATTGTTTGTTAAACGATGATGACTGTGGAAAATTATTTCAGCATTAAATTAAAGCAACTCTAAACCGAATTACGGAAAACGTGCTTCATTACTTTGTATTGTCATCCACAAGCAGTGTGCTTACAAAATTCGAGTTCAACAGCTTATCACGTAATAGTTTCAAAATCGATACTAAACTTCTGACCGTAGCAAAGAGCACCTTTTATTAACTAATTAAAAACTTATAAAACTATATAAGAGATTTACTATGACACATGAAAAAAAACTTAATTAATTTTGTGATATTTAATTTGTATATGGTGATAATGTATTATTAAGCTTAAATCAAATATGTACCGTATTCAAAATAAAATACTGCGCTTTATGATTGTATTTGATATGATATTTTCTCCATCCTTTCAGCATGCTTTCTGGTGTAAAGACAGCAGATTCGGCGAGTATTCGAGAGGTCCAGGTTCGCGTCCCGGTGAAGGCATTACTCATTTTGAATGTTTCTGGGACAAAATAACTTAATGACTCAACGATGGCGCCCGAATTCAAAGGTGGTAGATGATGATTCTTCACCACCAGGATTTGGCGATTAGGTTCCTTATTCCGCAGTCGCCCTTTAAAAGGGGGATTATATTGTAGAGTCATTAGGATTTTTTTGAAAGCAGAAGTCATGAAAAGGAGTAATGCCCTCGTCAGGACTCGAAACACGGACCTCTTGAATATGCACCGAATGTGCTGACCATTACACCACGAAGGCATGCTAAGAAGACGGTAGAAATACCTTATATACTCCCCCTCTTAAAGGCAACTGAGGATTAGGGGACCCAATCCCCAAATCCTGGTGGTGTAGAATCATCCACCAACAAGGTTTTTAGTTAGGGCGTCACTGTGGATTTTTTTTTTAAAGCAGGAGTCATGAAAAGGAGCAATGCTCTCTCCGGGACTCGAACCACAGACCTCTCGAATACGTGTCGAGTGTGTTGACCATTACACCACGAAGGCATGCTAAGAAGACAGAAGAAATACCTTATGATATAAGGTACCAGAAATCAGGTAAGATGATAACACAAGATTTCCTTACGTTTTAATCATCTTTTGAAACGTTTGTGATACTAAGACCTCAAACTCGTTTTATTGCAAATTTTGTCCATGTATTAATTACTTGAGACCATGCATAAGAAGTTTCCAAATGATATATGTCAAATTTAATTTACTGAAGCAGAAAAGCTTTTTTCAGTAGCCGATATCCTTATATCAGCATGCACAGTAGACTATTTTTAACATCTAGTAGGATTTTGAATTAAATGTACTTCGTCAATAGCGCGTAAACTACAATAGAATAAATGCAATCTTTAAAGTTCACTATATTTATTTACCATAGCCACACATCGGCGCTAGATCACTTAAGAGCGTTACATGTCATCCATTTTATAAGTCAGAGTGAGCAAAAATTATAGCATCTGAAGAGTTCCATTCAAATACTATAATAAATCTAAAACGATGTATAAAAAATTAAACAAGTAAAGGGGAAAACAAAACAGTTTTTCGCAAACGATTCAGCGTAGCTCACCTAATGCGCATGCGCTACTAATTAATTCAGTTCTCACTTGGCGCTAAGCCAAAAATACATAAAATTTCAAAATATTTTCATTAGCAATTGAGAAAAATATAAACCACCAAGTACAGTTAAAACAATTTTTACAATTAAAATTACAATTTGTACGCAAAACAGACTAACTTAAATGATAACTCTAGTATGAATCAAGCATAATTTAATTCGCGATAATACAAGAAGACGCTCCTTTGTTGTTGCGAAGCTTAGTTGCTCTAGATTAGCAACAAATTCACTATTCTGCTAAGCTTCAAATGTAAACAAATATGGACGCTCTCATAACCAAAAATTAGGCTTAGCCATATTTAAAAAAACTATTAAATTGTTGATAATTCCACAATTATTGCACTCAGGTTAACTAAGGGCATAAAATCTTAATCGAAAGATAAGAACAACATAATTCAATCATTTTTAAAGCAAAACCTCATTTTAACTCATTTCAGAATAACGAATATTTTACCATCTAGACTTTCTGCTATAGTTGCCTTAGAAAAAGCACGAATTTACTTTTAGAAAACTTTTGTCCAGTGTTGAAACTCTCTATATAAAAAAAGAAAACTGATGTATAAACCAGATGATATGGATTATTGAATTATACGCATTTGGCATTTCATTTAAACTTATCCGATTGAATTAAATCTGCTTCATCGATAGCGCATAAACCGCAGTAGAATAAATGAAGTCTTTAAAATTCAATATATGTGTTTACCATAGCGACACCATGGCGCTAGGCTCACTTAACAGCGTTCTATCTCATTCATTTTAAAGCTCATCAGAATGCACACAAATTGTGTATATCGTCTGAAGAATTACCTAATCGATCCACATGTTCTATTCGAATACTATAATAAATCTAAAACGATGAGAAGATGATGTGTAAAAGAAATTAAACAAACAAAAAAAATAGTTTTTCACAGACGATTCAGTATTTCTCATTCAATTAATTCAGTTCTCACTTCGCATAAAGGCAACAATACATAAAAACTCAAAATATCTATATTAAAAATTAAGCAGTAAATCTTAAACACTTGTTTCCTCGAATAAATTCCAGAATTAATTAACCATGATTTATTTGTAATAAGAAAAAAAAGGCATTACCTTTGTTGTTCTGAGGCTTGCTTTCTCTAGATCGGCAACAAATCCTCTATTCTGTTAAGTTTCAAATGTAAACAAATATGGCTGCTTTCTTAAAAATAATTAGGCTTAGCCCCACTTAAACAACTTTTAAATTGTTGGAAATTCTACAAATATTGCATGCAGATTTATTAAAGGCATAAAAACCTTAACCGGAAAGTAAGAACATCATAATTAAATCATTTTTAAAGCAAAACATACACAATTTACCAGCATATAAGAATAATAAATCTGAGTTCAATGGAAGTTGTCCATTTACAGGTTTTAGCAATCCTTTATCAAAATTTCAACGTTCTGAGGCTACTTGTTTTTCAGTTATGCGAGACACATACGTACAGACGCCACGAAAAAATTTCTTTAGAATGCATTTTAAATCAGTTTTAAATATTTTTTAGGGGAAAAGAGCCCTTTATTCTGTCCTTACGTACAAATGTTATGTACAAAAAACATCGTTAAATTGCGTTCGACAGCGCTCAAAATGGATATTTTCGTTGAAATATGATACGCGAAATTTTTTTGCGATTACAATACTTCCTTTTTACTTCATACAAGGAAATAAAAATCCCCACTAATTTAAAAAGAAATTATATTTGGAAATGCATGTAGGATCAATATATAAGGAGTTAAAATCTGGTGCATTTGCTTTTCCTCCCCAACACCTTGCAAAATATTATTAATTTAGGTATATTGATAGTTTCAGTCCGAGTACAAGAACATAATGTTGCTGATACATCAGAACCGATTTCAGCAACGTCAGTTTGCTCTCCTATTAGATATACTTTTAAATGCTACAGAATTGCTACATTATTCTTTCATAAAATAATTGCTTGAAAAAAACACTTTTTAACGTAGATAATACCATAGTCTTCCTATATTTTATACGAACTGTACCTTAATATTTAAGACATTCAAGTAAGGAGATAGGTGATTAATAAGACAGCAAACAAAAAATATTTCTCATAGTACATATATCTTAACACAAGGCAATTACACAGGTTTTCGTATAAAACCTTTTTTCCCTCGCAAATTAATTGAAAGTTTAATCATGTGTGTTTCTGTTTTATAAAAATTAAATAGGTTTTCCTTGAAGTAATGAATTCTTTAAATGAATCAGGTTTTTAAATTAGTAAACTTCTTAATTGAGAACCGTTATTATTTGAGATCCTTCAACTTAAGTATTGAGGAAATAATTTCCAAAACAAAACACGTTTCCTACTTTTAAGAATTCAAGGGGGGAAAAAAAGAAAAGAGTCTGAATTTTCGTTCCGTTAATTAAATTTGTCTTTCTAACGGATTTTTAACTTTCAATTTCAGAATATATTTTTATAGCGGCTAAGAAAGTACTAACATTAAGTTGCATTTGAATGAAAAATATCAGTTGTTCGTTCTGTAGTTTTCCGAAGGATTTTATGATTGTCTAAAATCACTAATTTTCGTCAGCTAATAAGTTAACAATTTGACTACGAATTTAAAAAAAAAGAAAAAAAACATTACCCTATTTTTTTACCCAAGTAAGCAAAATATGTCACAAATAATGGAAATTTAACATTTGGGATTTTTTGACAAACGGTTTTCAGCTGTTTGGCTGGTAAGCCGGTAAGGCTGGGACACATATGACCCATCCGCAGTTAATGGTGGGATACGTACGTCCCACACGTAGCGATCTACTTACAATAAGTACACCTATTATTCTGGAAAACTTTATTATATGAAATAGATTTTACATCTTATGATACAGCGTAAAGCATTCTTTGCATAACCCAACTTTAAGCATTGGGCAACTCATATTTGTTCTTTTCTGTATATTCATTGTGTACAAACAGCACAGCGGGGTCTTGATTTTCCAACTATTTGAAGATAATCTCAACATTCAGGAGATTCTAAGTTCTTTTTAACTCAGCAGTAATTTTTAAACTTTTAGTGGGACTTTTATATATCCCGCTATCAGTCAAAGAGTTAAAAAAAATACATAAAAGCATACTGCCGCTCAGACGGTGTAGTGGATAGAGGAGCCTACTGCGATACCGAAGGGCCGGATTTGAAACCCGGAGCAGGCACGGTTGTAAGTGTCCGTTCGTTCATGAGAGGGAACGAAGGCCTTTCTATTAGATGCTTCTACAATAAAGCCACCATTTCCGGCCTTAGTAGCCGCCAAGCCTAAGTGCCCGCCCAGTGGAAAAAAACATTGCTGGTCATTAGCATTACTACACCATGAAGAATAGCAATTAGCAGAATTATATTTCCTTTACAAATGCATTATAACATTAGCTGTTATATACGGCTGGGCTTGGTTTCAAGCAAATTTTCAATGAAATCAATCACGGATATCGCCGTTTTATATGGTTTTAATTCTACGTTAAAATTCAGCTATTGTACTGGGTAATTCTTGAATGTCAGACTCGATGGGAGTCGTCTAATGGACGTCTAACCTTCCAGATTCTTAATAAAGTTATCACAAGAGTGCTACACATCAAGAGTGCCTGCGGCAATCAATCATTTAGTGGCACGTCATGATAAATTCCCATAGGCGAGTGAGTCGGACTAGGCAGTGCTACTGTGGAAGAGGCGAAGGTGATGCGCTCTACTATACAAGGTGTATCAATACAGCGGGGGACAAAATTTCAGAGGAGATAGAGTATACTTAGACGATGGGAAATCACAATGCAATGCGTGGTCGGAAACGCTTCCTGGCGTGGTAGTGATGACAGAAAAGTCAAGAAAGGAAGGACACTAGCGGGATGAGAAAACATGTTTATTATTCGGAATACAACAAAAACATAGAAAAAACAACATAAAGAGACAACGATCATCATCGAAGAAGCTGTTCGACATTACGACCCGGATCATGATGCAGGAAACATGCGTCATGCATCTTCCCTGCTATTTCCATTAATGATGCAGATGTTCCATGCGCCAGAGAAGTGAGGCCTACATCACGGTCCGGGGTCGTTAATTTCCAATACCTTCTTTAACGACTATCTTTGTTTATTTCTGTTCTTATTTGTAGGTTTCTGCTGTACTAAACATAATAAAACACGTTTTGTCTCACTGTTTGTGTCCTTCCTTTTACGTTTTGTGTCTCCATTACTGCGACAGGAAAGCGTTTCCAACCATGCATTGCTATGTGCTTTCCTATCGTCTAGGTGTACTCTATCTCTCCTGAAAGTTTGTCCTTGTTGTACTGATACACCCTGTATAACGTAGTGTGAACTTATTCAGACCATCCATTAGACACTACATTTAGATCGGGAAAATCTGAGTACTCTGTTGACTTATGCAAATCAGCCGCACCTCCAGCAACCTGCAGGAAGTTTGGAAAGTTCGTCCAGCAGATATAAAATGTAAACTACAAGCAATTACGAAGGAAAATTAAAAGCACCTTCAGGTGGGTCAGTACGAGATCGACCGCTCGACACAGCGAACTTACTCAAGTTTTCTTGCTAAGTACCCACGGATAAGTGATGTCTTAACCTGAGGCTTATTCTCGTATCCTGTGATGGGACGGAGTCGGAAGGTTGCTCTACCTACCACTAACATCTGCGTCACCGCTCTGTTTTTGACCTGCCGTGACTAATGTTGTGCTCTTTAGGCCTAAATACTGAAACTTGGGCGTCACCACTAAACCCTACATGCACGTAATAGTGCACAGTAGGGGTGACGTCCCAGACCTCTGTCGTACTGTGTCTGTTTGGCTCTCATTCTGGTGCACTTTCGTACAGGCTGGTGAGTTTAATCTTTTAGCGAGTTTTTTGTTCCTGATCTGGAGGTTACGTTAGCCAAGGAACTGGCGGTTTGAACTGGTTTACTGACTGTTTCTGGAGAACGCGCTCGCTAAAGCAGGATTCGAATACCTTGTGTGTTGAGGAAGCGTATCGCAAGCACAACATGAACTCTTCTATTATACTGTTAAAAATGGAATATCCATGATCATTAAAGCATCATTAAAGTAACGGCGGCTTGTCAAAGCACCGGATATGCGGACTAAAAGTGAACGGAATATGTACCAAAAGGCACTTTATATCGGCAATCAAGGTGCTGGTCCAGTTACGATGATAAAGAATGCAGACTTAAAACATTTGCTCCTTTTAGAGCCTCCCTATATGGATACGACTATCTGCTGCTGTAACGAAAAGCAAGATTCATCGCCAAAGGCGATGTCATGCAATTGACGGCATTGCTGTAGTTATGCTATTGACGACGATTGTCTATAGGCATTTTTGAATGCATCTCTGTAGATGCTAATTCTTGTACTACAACGTCTACAGCAGTTGTGTGCTTAGAAAACAAAGACTTATTCTGGGCGAAAAGCGGAAGTTTTAAGGCCGAATAAATTACACCTAGAGTAATTAATACACCTTATCACTAGCAATAAAAGATTTATTATGAGTTAATTATCTAGTAGGCTTATATATGATCAAAGAGTTATAGAAATTCTTTCGAGCTATAGTACTCAATGTGTTACTTCTATGAATCTCTAAAACTAAGTTCAAGTCAATAAAATCAGTAAATCACCATGAGATGAATTTTTTATAGGATATGCACATTTTTGATGAGGCTGACCATCTTGCTAATGGAGATGAAAAGTAATTGTTTTGCTTTAAAGAAAGGTAGTACTGTTACTAGGCAAACACCAAACTAAGTTCGAAAACTGTGCTTCATTCCAAAAGTATGATACACCTGGGTGGAATGTACGTGATGTAATAGGTTTATTGAAACTAAAGGTTAAAATTATTTAGATCGGGCTGAAAATTGCTCTTTTATCTTCGTACAAACCTTTTGTCAACAGTACTTTACCATTTATATTACTCACTTAGCAGCAACCGAAATGAAAGCTTTAGTGATGATCTGAGTGTTCACTATAAGTGCTCATCAATTCAATATAAGTGCTCATTAATCACTATGCCTGCTCATTAATTCTGATGACCACCGACTTATGGTGAATTTTGGCAATACCGACAATATTATAGCAGGTTTTAAAGACCAAGACCTTCGGAAAAAACAGATTAATGTTTTCATTTGGTATTAAATAAATGCTCAATAAAAGCTTTCATCGCTGATAAACTTTCAGATAACGATACGAAACTGATTTCAATAAAACTGGAGCCTATTTGTGAAATGCTTTTTCCTTTCAACGATCGTTTTATTGTGAAGTTTTAGAACAGAAGAACTATATTTTATATTGGAATGTTTTAATTGTAATGGCCTACTAATATGTAAACGTATAAGTTTAAGCTTATTATTATTATAAGTTTAAGCTTATTATAATTCTTGTATAATAAGTTTAAGCAAGGCTGAACCTGAATCCTCAATTTCAAAAAAATATTTCCTTTTTGCATTGGTTGCGTAGCTATCTATCAAGATAAGTTCAAATGCTGAATATCATTTAATCTTCAGACGTTCTTGCATAACGGGTACTTTATCTAATTTTCAAATAATATTAGATATTTGATTGATGTCTTAAGTATGATTAATTCACAATTCTGTCAGATGAAAAGAAATTTTTCCCAAGCATATTCATCACGAATATCATGTCACGTAAAAAGAATGAACTGTTTATTACTTTCCTTCTTTTGCTCTCCGAGACAGAATTACGTATCTGAAAAGCCTCATCTTTATATTATGGATTTCATATTCATCTAGCTACGAATGACACTTAACTGCGCTCCAGGCTGAAAAGAGCGTAGTTTGGAGCTGTGGATTAGTCGAGCGCAAAATTTAATTCCACGCTTTGTTGCTTTCCACTTTTTATCATCGAAACGCTGCATACGAAAGATAGATGAAAAAGGGTAATTTATTTCTACTGTGTTAAAGAGTGACACCTTTTAACTGGGATATACATCGACTGAGTTAATTGAATGAAAATCTCAATGTAATCGTAATTTATTCTACGAGGGGGTAAATTCTGTTTGAAGAAGTATTGGATTTTGACGCTGAAATGATAGGGTTTTTTCTATAATTTTAGAAGAAGATTTTTAAGTTGAGATATTTAAGTTAAATTTCGCGCTAGAATTGGTTTTGAATTACCAGTTTTTGTGTACATTGAGATCAGATGAAATTACTTTCGGTATGTTGTTGACGTTTCCCAAATCCAGGCTTAACTGTAAAAGCTGCAAACTGCTTTTCTAATCCATTTTAACTGCTTCTATTTTTCAATGAACTATTCAAGCGTGGTATGTTTGCATTTATTAGTTTTCAAGCGGTAAATGGCTTTACAAAAATAACCGAACGAATATTGATATAAGATACGATATATATCAGTAAGTTTAAATATTTGGCAATTTTTATTCCGAAACACTTACGCATTTTCTGCATTAGAAAGTAAGCTTCAAATCTTCGTTTCGAGTCCCTAACCAGTTAGTTTTAATTTTTGCTTCGTCTTGTCGCAGAAACTGATGTAAATCAAGTAGAACTAGGTGAGTATTGCATAGTTATGCTATCTCAGATGATAACTGAAAGAACTATCTTGCACTGAGGTAATTAGTTGCTGTTAGAATTCCAATTTCTCGGACTTCCAGCTGGTTGATATTGAGTAACCTTTAATTGTACTTTTAGCTGACGATTACAAGTGTTAAAAGCTAAGTTATGAATTCGGTAATAGTTAACTGATATGTAAAATCAGGTACAAAATAATTTAGAGTAACTTATAATTCATATAAAACTCTAGCAATTTCAAAGACAGCAGATATAAGTTTCTCTTCTTCAGGAACAGTAATGTTTTAGAAAGGTTTCTGTTGCTGGAGAAAAAGGCTATGAGTTAGTCTCCCTCAAAATCGATAGAATTTTCTGAAATAGACTCTAGCTTCCTTTCACCCCCTAATGTCTCAAAACTAGTGTCTACACCAATGTAAATTGTAAATCATTCTAATAGTTAGCTGATAATTAGATGCTGTACAATTCTACATGCTAATATCTAAGTGGTTTGATTTGCTGAACTGAAGTATTGAAACAATCCATTGCTCTTCTAGTAGTAGTTTATGATATGTTTCTCGAAACCAAAAGTCCTGGTAATAAAATTTTAGATTGCAGAGGACTGCAATATACTATTAAATATTAAGAATATTAGATTACTAGTGCTGCAGGCTTAAGGGCAGAAATGCCTTTATGAAGGAACCTCTGAACTTATATATATGTTACATATGGAGACAATCACAAAATATCTATGAAGTCACCCCGTGGCATAGGATCACATTCTGGGTTGAACCAAACGTACTTGGTGGTCTTACTGCTATGTCATAGATGGATCGAAATAGAATTTTAATTTGGTTACAATTTATATTAAAGTATTCTATATTTAGATATAACTCATCAATTTAATATTCAGCCTTCAGGTCGTTACTCAAAAGTACGTCAAATATGTAGCTTAGATTAAAAGAGTATAAGCTTATCTACGAAAATTAGTACATTGGGGATTATCTTTTGTAAAACAATACGAACAGCACATGCTTAACTTCTTGATTACAAATGTTATATAGTGGACGTTATATATTTTCATATATATATCACTTCCACTACACACCACTTTCATAGCCAGAAAAAGTATTTAGTTCCTAATAAAGGAGTTTCAGAGACTCTTAAGTTTTAATATTTCGCTATAAATTTTATGTTAAAAAGGAATTCAATTGTTTGCTAAATAAAGAAAAATCGATCCTCTTTATTTAGAAAATAACTGCATTCTTACTTAACAGAAATGAATTTATTATTACTGTAAATTTCATTTATAGCCCAAAGGGAACCTAGAAGGGCTATTAATTTCGTTTTGGCATTGGAATTTGGAATTTGTTTTATTATCGATTTCATATTTTGTAAAAATTTAACGAATTTTTGATTAACAAACTCAAATATATCAAAGCGAGCAAAAGCAACACTATACGAAAAAAAAAATTACCTCCAGCGCGCGAGACTGTATATCGGAAGTTCTAAAAATATGCTCATTTTAAAATTAGTTTGCGATATTGCTGTTGAACTGAATTTTATGGTTTAAGCACCAAGAACATGATATTTAATAAATAAAGGTAACCCACAAAACGTTAAAAAAACGCCTTTTTTGGGGCAATGCAAAATCTCAAAGCTTTCAGATTTTTTTTTTTTAAATAAATATTTTTGAATTTGCTTCTTGTGAAAAGGTCTCTGACAAACCGTGCAACGATGGGAACAAAACGTTGTTTCATCTATGGCAGTTCAACCTTATGTATCTTTGTTTCAGTGGTAAATGTCTGTTTTATTGTTTAATTTTCATATCAGTGACAGCTGGTTCTTAAGTTGCCTACAAATTCATCTATTTTTGTTTCCTGTTTTATTGTTATTCAAGCCACGAGATCATGTTTAAATCTTTACCGGATTAATAGTTTAAGTGAATATAAAAAACAACGCTCATGAAAAGCGATTCGTAGGGTTATCTATTCAAAATATATTTTTTAAAATTGCAAGCCTTGTTTCAAAATAATAGACTTCTTCTATGTTTTGAATTTCTTTATTACTCTTTTTATTATCATTTTCAGCATCGCTGTATGTTGCTAAAATCCCTCTAAGACCATGATGCAAATAATACATTTTTAATGAAACTGCAGTTGGAGTGTATCATAATTTACTCTTAAAGCCTGTTAAATGATTTATAGCTTTTTATAGTATCCATCTTCCATATGTCATCATTTTTTCCACATGTTTTGAATTCTTGTCAAGCAGAAAAAAAAAATTTTATCAGACACACACACACACACA
>KK117429.1:381602-394357 GCA_000611955.2 Stegodyphus mimosarum | reverse complement strand
TACACCAAATTATCAAGGAACACAGCACTTGAATAGAAATATAAATTTCACTAAATAAAATATTAACGTACAGCCACTAAAAAGTGTAATAACATTATTTACTGATAATTACTGTAACTACTGGGTATTTAAAAAATTTCCAATATTAAATAAATACATTTTAAGTTATTGTTCACAGTTCTGTAATGTTTTTACAACTGTAATGCCAGTTGTAGAAAATAATGATATAAGGTAGGCTGTATTATAGTAAAATACATTTTGGACTGCAGTAGACTTGGTCATACGACACCTTTTATTAAAAATGAGTGAAACTTAAAATTATATTCAGGCCTTGAAGAGGAAAATGGAGTTTAAAAATGAAAGAATTTTATGGGCATATTAGTCAAATAAAAAATCTTTTGCCGTCATATGCTCTAAATTACCCAAGATATAGTTAACCAAAATTTTAGGCAAACCTGTACAAATGCTGCTAACAATGGCTGTGAAGTAACTTTCGTTTAACTTTTGAATACAATTTTCAAAGACACAGCATATTCGTTAGCAAGAAACAAATTTAAAGGTATAGGTTTAAAATTTCCATTTATAAAATTGCTGAAACTCGTAACTATATGATAAGAAACAGCATTTTTTCTCTTTCGGTGTTCTGGTAATATAAGTGGTTACCAAAATGTCCACCCAGCGCGCCATTTTGTTACCCCCCCGAACGACATCTCTATTTTGTCTTTCTTTTTCGGCATTGGTCACTCCTAAGGCCAGAAGTAGTGGTCATTTTATGGTGGAGACACCAAATAAGAGGTCACCGTTACCTCCTATGAAGGGACGGACAGTTGCAACCACGCCTTCTCCGGGATTCGAACCCGTCTCTTCGGTATCGAAGTCAGCTTCCCTAACCACTATATTATATGGGCGGCTAACTAGAGTGTCATGTTAAATGGAAGTCAAGCTGTCAACTAAATGTGTGCAAATCCCAGGCTAGAGCAAAATTCATTTTTCAGGTTTTCTGGCGCGAAAGTCTAATGCACTAAAATCTAATGTCCTCTATAGCTTATTAAAAGTAACTCTGTTTATGCACGACAAACGAGTTAATCTTTCATTTGTTCTTCTTTCAGTTAACTAAAAGTTGTTAAAGTCATTTAATTATGAAAATATGCTCACAGCCAATTTTGAATATTTTATAAGGTTTATTTAGCGTATTTAAATAGTTATTCTTTGTTTTAATTTTTACTGTCACTTCTCTCTTTCCGTTTTCTCACTAGAATGCAAATTAGAAAAATTCATTAATTGCCGATGGATCACACCGGTGAAGCTTAAGAGCCAACATTGCGTTTAATTTACTCCGCGTAACTTTCGGCTTAATAGTTTTACAATGGATTTCGACTTTTGAGTTCTCGCCGTAAATGCTGGCTGATTTATAAGTACCAGGTGTGCCTTACTTTATTTAGTTGTAAAATAAAGGATCTGTTACCCCCTTCTCAAGTTGCTGTGTACTTTAAAGACATAGCTATAATTCGCTTACATTCGTATTTAGTCCCAAGTTACATTTAGTAAAAAGCTAATATCTTACAATTTCATAATATTTCTCCCCCTTTCCTGATATATCTATGGCATACAATTTAATTTCTCACATTTTTTATTAAAAAGTACACTCTGTACAAAAAACGAGGGAGGACACTTTTACATCCTTCGTTTTATATTCTCGTTCTGCTGTGCCGAATGAAGAAATTTAAGTGGTGTTTTTTCATGTCTAGAAAGCGCAACTTAGGACATATATTAGCTTTATATATAACATTGCTCTAACATAGGTATTTTGGCACAAAATCGGACTTTTTCTGAAATGACATACCGATTTTTTTTCCATATTTCGATTTTACGACTCAAATTACGCCAAAGTTATGTAAATATATGTTAGATACATAGTTATTAATACCTCTTTTTTTATTAAACTTACTTGAATCCTTCTTTCACAATTCAAAATTTATTTTCAATCCAAATAAAATTCGCAGCTACGTTCTGATGTATTTTTAAAATTTGTATTTAAAAAATTAGTAATTTTTATAAATTTTCGAAAACATTTGTGAGTTATCAACGCATACAATTTTTACTGTTACCTTAAAGTAGATATATGTCTAGGCATACCTGAAAAAATTAAAGTTTTCTATTTAAAATTTCCCCAAATATACTTGAATTTATACGCAGACGCGTTTTGAAATTTGACAACTTCGTTATAAGCGTAATAACGCCAAATGCGGCTTACGCCCTTTGTCAAAATTATTGGAAAGTATGAAAAATGCACCTTTTTTTCCGCTCATGCAAAGCGAAAGGGAAATGAAAATAGGTTACCATAAATTAAGCATTTAGCCAAGAGATTTGTTCTTGGCACAAACTGAAGAAAGTGCGCCAAAATAAACTTTTAAATTTGTAGGTAAATTTCTCACCAAATTTAATGCAATTTTATATTTAGGCATAATTTAAGACGAAGAATCGAAATATGGAAAAAAATTAGATATGTCATTTCAGAAAAAGTCTGATTTTGTGTCGAAATGCCTATGTTAGAACATTGTTATATATGAATCTAATATGTATCCTAAGTAGAGTTTTGGAGACACGAGAAACGCAAGTTGAATTTTTTCAAATGACCGAGTAGAACGGGAGATATAGAACTGCCCCCTTTTTATTTTATTTATTTATTTATTTTTTTTATTTCGTTAGTCGCCCAGTAGAACGGGAGATACAGAGCTGTCTTCCCCTTTTCTTGTGTGCAAGATGTACCTCAGAATCAAGAATTTAAATTTCCAGTGTTTCGTCATCGTGCTTCTAACATCCCTCATCCAATGTGCTTATTTCATATCCCTCTTCAGCCAACTGAGTTCAGTCTGTCTCGTAAAGCCCTCTTCAGGAAAGTACGAGTACATAGTTCACGAATGCCAAACTACTTTGCTGTGACAATTTAAGCGAAATCAATGCTTTAAACCATTCGGAATTTGCGAATATATTTCCTGCTTAGAGCTTAGCTATTGATAATCTGGCGTGAGACAAACTTACTCTTGGGCAGGATGTAGAATTGATAATACTTTAAATTTAGATGTAAAATAAGAATTAATTTGCCCCACATGCTCGTACTTAATAGCACATACAACAAATATTTTAATGCTTTCAATTTAGGATTTCCATTGGGAACATTATAATTATCTAAAGCTGTATGCATATAGAGCAGAGTGTAGAGTTAGTAAAAGAATATGTTGAAAAGATATGATGAATATTTTCGACAAAAAATAAGGTACAGTTTCATTTTAAAATATTTTAAATTAAAATATGTGCTCAGAAAGGTTATAGTAATTGTATTCAAACTAGTCCATACTGAAGTACGTAAAGTACGACATTAGAAACATCTTTTGTCAATTAAAATAATTTTGCAGTTGTTCATAAATATTATCCTTTAGATATATTATATTTAGATATATTTTAATTTATATCAAATAGGTATGTAATTAAAAACTAAAGATTTAAATTATTAGGAAGTGCATTTATGAATTTTACACTGCTGATCTGACTAATTAAATTTGGAGGATAAATTACAGATCTTGTATTTTGTCGAAAGGCAATACTCTGAGAACTGGCTATATGAGGCACGTCAAAAAATTAAATAGCTTATATTTCACTAAATGGTATCATTTTTCAGTTCGGGTGGATAATAAATGCATGTTAGCATAACATATCGTAATAAAATAAAAAAATTCGAAAGAATTTAGTAAAGGCCTTGTAGAGTCATTATGTTCTTTTTTAAAGCAGGACACGTGAAAAACGTGCGATGCCCTCGCCGGGATCGAACCCTTGATCTCCCAAATCCGCGTCGAGTATGCTTCCAGTTGCACGAGAAAGGCATACGGAAATGAGAAAGAAAACACCTCATATATTCACTCCAACTTTTAAAAGGCACCTGGGAATCAAGGGAACACAATCGCCAAATTCTGGTGGTGACAAGTTACCACCAGGAAGTTACCACCTCCACCACCTTTTTTTATTTCGTTCACCACTTGTAGAGTCATTAGGCTTTTTGATGCAGAAGATGTGAAAAATGTGCAGTGCCCTCGAACATGGACTTTTAGAATACGCGCCGAGTTAGCAACTGTTACACCATGAAGGTATACTGGAAGAAGTGTCAAAATACCTTATAGTGCTTTAAACATTAATGAAATATTATTCAGATCCTAATTATTGGAAATATGTTCATTTGATTAAATTATTTTCTGATGAAAATTTAAGAAATAATTCTTCAACACTTAACTGGAGAAGAAATTTTGGGTACTGAGTCCCTTGTGGCCAGTCACAGACCATTTATACTTCCACTGTTAAAGATCATTCATAGCAAATATTTCAGACTTCAGCAATAAGAAAAACTTCTGAAAAATGGTAACATTTGTTACCTGGAACTCAACAATGGAAAGAATTTAATAACCCTTGACACATAACAGAAGATAGTTTTATTTCCGCTGACCAGAATTTGTTGTTTTATTTTTGAAAAAAAAATTCCTTTTACTTCTACAGATCCCAAACTGAACGCACACTATCTTATCAATGGTATAGTCTATCACAGGAACAATAAACTTGATATAGTAGAGAAAAAGGCAATATCCCGAAACGCAATTTTCTGCTAGCCATCTTCGATGCGCTTATCTGTTCAGTGTTCCCATCAGGCAAGCGTGGAAGAATTGAACATGGATCATATTTCTTGACACACCAAGGATAACACGTCCTGTTAACATCCATTACAAGCATCCTGAATTGCCAGATTTATCAGATTTTATTTAGCATCATAAACTATATAACGCAAGTAACTGTATATAATTTCTTTTTACTTAAACAAGCGTGTTTATGCTCTGATTCCTTACCAGTTCAAAAAAATCTATTTTTTGATAACAAAATGTATCATAATTTTACATAGCACAGAAGTGAAAACTGTACAATATGCATTTTTTCCTATTCTGCTGCTTTCTCGTTTTAACATCAGTGGAGGTGCCAAGGTGCCGAAACATGGCTTCAATTCCTTACAATATAGAAAGGCTATTTGCTTCACATTGAAAGCGAACATTTTTTGACTGAATAAAATAATTATGACTATAATTCAAAAAGTTAAAAATAATAATTCAAAAAAAAAATCTGAAAGATTTCAGATGTTAACGGTCACCCAAAAGGGTTTGTTATGGCTTTTTACGCTCTCACTGGGCTCGCAATCTATCGGTTTGCTGTTACAGTCACGCAACCCTTTTTTATGTATTTTTAGCTTTATTATTAAGCATCATTCTCTTCGCATTTATGCCGTGCACAATCCAACCGCAAAATTACAAACATTTTGAAAGCAACTTAGAAATAAACGTTGTAGCGTGAAGTATTAAAGTACATTTTTCAGATGTCCCCCCCCCAAGCTTTATAGAATTCATCATATAGGTGCCCAGTTTTCTTACTAAGATGGCTTTACAAAACTTTTTTTGGTCTTTTTATTATTAACGTTTCGTGTGCCTACTTTATTTATTAAATATCAGGTTCTTATGCCACATAAAATCCGATTCAACAGCAAAATCACAAAATATTTAAAAACAGCCTATCTTTAAATAATCCTATAGACAGTCCCGCACGCTGGAGATAAAAAAGCTTCTTTTCCGTGCAGTGTTGCTACTGCTCGCTTTAAAATTGTTAAGTTCGTTAATCAAAAATTCGTTAAAGTTAAATACACTCACGTTTGTGAAAATTGCAACACCATGAAGGACTTACGCGAGTGAGCTGAAATTTTCAGGAAATGCAAAGTAGCGCATGATATGCAAATGATTAGAATTACAAATCCGTAGCGCATGCGTATGCTGAGCAGCGCCCTCTGAACGGCTGATGGATCCGAATAAATAGACGGCTGTAGCGAGGCGTGTATGGTTATCGGTGGTTATCTGCTAGTGGTAAACGTTAACTCAATCTGTACTTATGCCTCGTCGACGAAAGAGAGCGAGATTTGAACAACTTACAGAGTTTGAACGAGGGAGAATCATCGGCCTTCGTGAAGCTGGATTGTCGTATCGTGCAGTAGCCTCTCGTGTGCAGCGTAACAGCAGCACAGTGATGCGCGTTTGGAAGCAGTGGACGGACGAGTGTCGGACAACTCGGAAATCCGGGAGTGGACCCCGAAATGTGACGTCAGCTCGCGATGATAGACACCTGGTCCGCATGGCGCGGACGGACCGTACAGCTTCCTCTAGACAATTGGCAGCACTGTGGTCAATAGCTACAGGTGTTTCATTGTGTGCTTCATCAATTCGTAGACGTCTGCTGCAGTGTGGACTGCGCGCACGGACTCCTTTATACAGGATCCCCCTAACGCACGACCATCGCCGCCTGCGGCTACAATGGGCCAATCAGCATAGAGACTGGCGTGCTGATTGGCAGCATGTCGTGTTTTCTGACGAATCCCGCTTTAATTTGTGGTACCATGATGGCCGCATTCGTGTCAGACGCTATGCCGGTGAACGCCATCTTCCGGAGTGCATTATCGAACGCCACAGTGGACGAACACCCGGAGTTATGGTCTGGGGCGCCATAGCATATCATAGACGATCTCAATTGCTACGAATTGTGGGCAATCTGAACAGCAACCGGTATATCCGTGAAGTTCTACAGCCCGAAGCTGTTGTTTGTTTGCTTTGAACATTTAATCATTTATTTGTACCACTACCACTCAACTGTGTATTAAATTGCATTCAATTATGACGATTCCTTCTTGGTGTTGCAATTTTCACAAACGTGAGTGTAGGTAATAAAACAAATTCGAAATTAGGAATTGGGGCTTCTAGGTGCTCATGTTTGGGTGAAGGATTACATAATTCAAAAATTGATGGCTTTAGGTACTATCGTTTTTTCACTATGCGAAAAATATATATACGTTCATGCAGATTCTTCATCATTTAATTTCTTTAAATATAATACAGGGTGATAATATTTGGTGGCAAAATTTTGAAAAGCGATTGAGACTTTTAGAATGATTCAATGCAAAATCCTCTCTCAAGACTAATAGCCCTTCTAGGCTAACGCCCTTTTGGGCTGAAAAGCATTTGCAAATTGAAATCACTATCATGTAAAATATTTACTTCTTCAAAGGTATTTTGACTACAAAGCATTTTTAACTCGTGTACTTCTAACAGCTTCAGTGAGGTCAACACTGTAATGATTGCCATTTCAAACGCTTTTCAATGCATTGCTATATGTCACTCATCTCTTGATAATTAGCGCAACTCAGTATAAAATATACTCATTATGCTGTGATGAATAACGCCTCTGAAGCTGCCCAGACGAAATTGTGGTTAGAAGAGCCTAACTGCGATATCTAAGGGCCCGGGTTAGAATCCCGGAAAAGGCATTGGATGTAAAATTGTCTGTCCCTTCATAGGAGGTAGCGGTGGCCGCCTATTAGATGCATCCACAATAAAATGACCACCACTTCTGGCCTTAGCAGTGACCAATGCCGTTATAGGCAAGTGCCAGCCTTTGGAAAAAAAATAATAACACCTTTGGAATTATACCGAAGTTAGATAGACTTACTTTTACTATCAAGTAAAAGGAATAAAAAAGTTTTAAATATTCAAAATTTTGTAAGACTGAGGAAACAATATTGAGCTCAAGTGAACTGATCAGATTCTAAGAAATCAATTTCCAATTTGCCAGAAATTTTTCGTTACATGAAACTAGATCCAACATACGTAAAAACTGAAATCATTAAATCTGATAACGAAAGCTTAATTAGAGAAAATTAAAAATACACACATATATATATAAATGCTGAGAGCATATCGCACGAAATGAATAACATTTCATAAAATTCCTGCCGATTACAAGCGATGTAATAGAGTAGGAAAACATTTATCCGGCCGAATTGCCACTAAGATTCCTAGCCAAAGCAGTGCCGCTCGAAGATATGCCCGGCTGAGTAGGCGGGATATTTTGTGACTCTAGCGAAAATGTTTTGCTTGCAGCTTTGTCTCGTGTAGACTTTTGCCAAAGATCTGGTTTTTGCGTTAAGTCAACCAATCATATATCTGAAAGCGAAAATTCCTGTAAATGTTCATTTCAACTAGTAACCACGGATAGCTTGTAGGTCTGATAATAACTTTGTCTAAATGAAAGTGAATTAATTCTATTTTATCATTTTGGTATTACATTTCATAAAAATTTGCACAGTAACAAATAATAAAGTAATAATATCTATTGGCCCATCAGCGGCCGAGCTGTTAAGTCTCGGAACATTGGTAGTTCCGTCAGAGGTTCAAATCCGGCGAATGGGCTGGTTTCATGGGAGTTTTCGTGGTTTTCCCCCCATGTGTAACGTGTATAGAATCAATTTTCCTTATTATGTCTTCCACGAAGGCATTAAGGATTTTATCTTCAATCTTGTAACAGAAAGCATGCAATGTATACCAAAGAGCTAATAAAATGTTACTGACAAAAATTTTAATGCATATACGTTGTAGAGACATTAGGTTATTTCGAAGCAGGAGACATGAAAATGAGCAATGCCCTCGCCGGAACTCGAAACACGGACCTCTCGATACGCGCCGAGCATGCTGACCACTACACCACGAAAGCATGCGAAGAAGGCGGGGAAAATACCTTACCCCTTTTAAATACTCCCTCTTTTAAAGGGCGATTGGGGATTAGGGGACCCAATCGCCAAATCCTGGTGGTGGAGAATCATCATATATCACCTTTTTTAGTTCGGGCGCCACTGTAGAAACATTAGGTATTTTTGAAGGGGAAGAGACAAAGGTGCAATTCACTCTCCAGGACTGGAACCACGGACCTCTCGAATACGCGTCGAACGAGCTGACCACCACACTACGAAGGCATGCGAAGAAGGCGGGAGAAATACCTTATAATGTGAGACAAAACTTCTTTATGTGGAGAGAGCATTGACATTAATTTACTAGGTCTTCTTTTTAGTAAATCTTTGGAAACTTATGACCAGCCATGTATTCTCGAAATAAGCAAAGAATCGTGGGCTACTTCCCATTATGTAAGCTATTTTCTATTAATCGGTAAACATGTACCAGAAAACTTGCCACACACATGCAATTAAATAAATTAATAAATTACATTAATAAGTTTTACTAAAACATGCATTGTTTTGTAACATTATTTCTTCACATTATTTTAATCGATAGTAAATTACAAAAACTTGTAAATAAATTAGTAGTAAGGCTATAATAAAATCCTTTTATTTTATGCTTCTATGATATTATGATTTTATGATAAAATCCTTTTATTTTTTTTTCATTTTCAAAGAGGTGCATAGTTATTATTACTCTATTATTTACTGCTACGTATCATTTTCTGAATGGGTTGACAATTGACGTCAGACCCTATAATAAAATATTTACAACAGGTAATGCAATGATATATAATCATTTTAGAGACGTATTTCCAGTAAAAGCTTTCATTAAAACAATTCTATTGAGAATATTAATGCAGAATTCTCTTGAAGTTTTCAACATCTAGTTAATGAGAAAAAATACAAATTACTCGTTTTATATTAAACCACATACGATAATTAAATTTTATGAAGCTGCAACGGGTTATTCAAAGGAAAAAAAAACACTTTTTTACTAGATTTAATATAACTGGTCACTTCATTCATCATTAAATTTCATCAATCTATAAGCGGCCTTTATTATCTTTTATTAAACGATTCAAAGAAAAAGCGAGCATTTTTATTTATCTTTTTGGGGAAGGAAACGAAGTTAAATTACCCAAATTTAATTCAAGCGAAAATTAAATTCTCACCGTCTCGAATAAAATAGATCCATGCCAAGTCATATAATGACTTGAATCTCATTTATTTTCATTCCAGATATTAATGGCCATTCGGTAGTTGAATATACGGAAGCGTAGGCATTGAACGCAATCGAACGGTTTTTAATGACATAAGAATTCAGTTTTTCTTGCTCGCTTATCTTTCTCTGCATCTCTCCTCTTCGCGTTTTCTTTTATCTTTCAGCTCTTGAGAAGACAATTTGTCCAAGTTCTGTTTGGGTGAGGAGACCAAACTGAGGAGAGCGGTAAAAGAAAAAAAAAAAAAAAAAGAAAAAGAAGGGTGGAAATTTAACAAATGATCAACATTTTCCTATACTTTTTCACCCTAATTATTCCCAAAAATAATTGTAGAAAAATGAACAATACCAGAGATTATTTTTTTCTCATCCTGAGGCGTGATTAAAACAACGTCCGATTTATAAAATGAATATGCGTTGTTCATTTGTAGGGGGAGGAATCCCGCACGTTTTCGAAGAGATGATATTTTTTAATGCTGATCATGCAATGCAATTGAAATTGCCTGAAATATAATAATTGAATTAAATATTAAAGAGCGCTTAGCACATATTTCCTTTTGAATGTACTTAAACCATTTTAGAGTTTTGCGTTAGAAAATAGTGATAACGTACGCATCCATTAGCAAGACGCATAAAATGTTAAATTAATTTAATGTTTGTTTCCATATCTGACATGTTTAAAGAATAATTTTCGCCTTCCAGTGGATTTATTGTATCATTTGAATTCAGCTGGATGTGTACTAGTTTTCAGAGAAGCAGGAATATTATTGAGTAATATTCTATGCCAGACATGCTTTTGAAATCAAAACGGAACACAGAGGTGCATGGTATAAATTTACTAATGATTTACTAATAGTATAAGATTGGTTCTATTAAACAACAATCTGTAATTTCATCTGTTAAGTGCTTAGTTGAAAAGAAAAATATCTGATATGGACATCACATAACTTCCTTGTACGGCCTATTACATTATACATATTTTTTGCTGCATTTCGTTTAATCTTATTTTCTCGAACTTCTTTAGATATATTTCTCATTCAATTAATTCAGTTCTCACTTAACGGCAGGGCAAAAAATACATAAAAGCTCAAGACATCTTCATTAAAAATTGTAAAATACGGAAAAACATAAAACACCAACTGCAGTTAACAGTCAAAAAAGCAATTTTTATTATTAATATCACTGTTTCTAAGCAAGAACAAGGAATTCAGTCAGCGTGCAAGAAAACAGATTTTTCGGTGCACAAAACTAAAAGTTTGCTGTTGGTCTCAAAAAAACCCTGAAGGTGCAGAAACTGACTTAGTTTACTATTCCACTAAACAGCTTCAAATGTAAACAAATGGCGGCTACGTTAGTCTTAGTAGCACTTAAACAACTTTGCAAAATCGTTTTATTTTCAACTTCAAGGGAAAAACAGCAACATATAATGAAATTATGATCACTTAGCAATCGCTGATTGGCTTCTATTAATTAATTCCATATTACAAAATGCAATGTTTAGAATTATATAATTTAAATGAGTAATTTACTAGTAGGTTTATTGATCAAATGAGAACACAATTTATATAATGCTATAATACACTTATGGGCCATTTTATTTTGTTCCCTTCTGAATTTTTTACTTCTTTTATTATTTTATTTTTATCAAATATTTTGCTATAAATGCAACTTACATATCGAAGACCTGACATTTGCAGACTCTCGTCTTTCATTGGTAGTATAATATCCTCAACTATAAATAGGTACAATGACTGTTTTATTTTTCTGCACATGATGTTATGTCACATAGAATATGAAATTCTGAATATAACACATTTTCTGCACCATCTAGTAAAATTCATGCTGTGTTAGTAGAAGGTAGGATGCAGCGCTGTATAAACTGCTGATTATGGCAACAAATGTGGCGAACGTCCAAATAGTCAGGAGATACAGCCAATATCTGCTGTGGTAAAATACTTTTAATGATATATGAAAAATTCCCAGCTACATTTACTCAATATAATTAAGGCGATAGTTATCTATGTCGGTTTTCCAATCATCGATGACCAAAGTTTCAGAAAAAATACAGGTCATTTTTCAGCATCTAAAAATACATAATGGTAACAAATACCAAAATAGCTCCTGAAACAATATAGATAAGTAGTTAAGAATGTATAAAAAATTTCCATATATAATAAAGTAGTTCTTGTTCTTGTGAAACATAAGAAAAATTAAAGAACTGCTTCGCGAGACTTTAACTGAGATATTGTTGGAACTAAAATGTAATACAATACATGAAAGGGTAAAAAAAAAACAAATCGATATAGGTTCTTACTATCGGCCAGACTGCAGATTACAGGCCAGTCGCCAAATAAAGTGAAATCACGCCAAATCTGGTAACCTCTTGGCGTCATGAAAATAGTTAGGATTTAAGGTTACAGATTGTAGCTTAAGTGGGCTTTTTGAATTTTCGTCATTTCACTGTGCTTCTCTAGTAAATTGTGAGTAAAATGGCTGACGTCGAAAGAGTTGAACGTGTGGATTTTACTTATTTGATTCGGTTGCAAGATAAGGGTGAAAGATGTGCGATAGAATGGTGCATGAATTATGGTTTGATTGCGAATATGTACGAATGTCCTAAGTGTAAAAATAGTATGAAATTAGTTGAAATGAAAGATGCGACAGATTTGTGTGAATGGAGGTGCGTGTCCGTTATACGTGGTTAAGCACATGATTGAAATGAGACGTAGAGTCGGTGTTGAATGAGAGCGCCATTTTGAATTTCATCTCCATTGTATTGTTACATTTTAGTGTGGATATAAACAAATGCGAGTTTCTAATATTTACTATAAATAAAAATTTATTGTAAAAATATAAATTACGTAGTTAAAATTTTAAACCACTTTCCGTTTTTTT
>KK117429.1:371227-381581 GCA_000611955.2 Stegodyphus mimosarum | reverse complement strand
ACTATACTATTGCTCATGTTTCAGTGGATCGAAATTTTGAATTTTATCATTTTTTTCTTCTGCATTTTTTTAAAGTTTTAGATTAAATATGAGTCAATGCTTTCCGGTCATTTATTGCTCATTTACTGCTTATTACAATTTCTTAACTTTACAATTTCTTCTTTAATAAAACGTTTTACTCCATTTTGTTACTGTCTTAAAAATGGTATATATTATGAAAAGTTTTAATATTGTTGATGCCATAAAATACATAGTTATACACTTTCAAATACTTTATCGTTGTTTTGCTTGCACTTCTGTATTAGATATTTTTGCATGTTTACATGATGAATTTTTTGCATGTTTACAGGATTCATTCAAATTCGCAACCATCTAATATGGCGATATGATGAGTTAGTGATATTCTGAAACGCCTGAAAATAACCGATTTGGCGATTTTTCGAAAATGCGCCAAACTGGCCCGTAATATGTAGTTTTACCTTACTATCAGTACATACTAACTGGACAAAAAACATGAAAGGCTGAACAGAATCAAAGGATTAGATTGGATTGCATGGATTATTGCAAATCACCAATACACCACCTGCCTAACAAGAGAGAGATACCTTCAAAAAAGACTTTTAAGGAAACCTGCCTCGTATTCACATTACAAATGCAAAAAATCGTGAAATTTCTCATGCAATCACAGTTCCTCCACCCTCCAGGACTTGAATCTACATCAACTTCTAGTGTTCAACGACTTTATCAATCGGCCGTTGACGGACATATATAGAAATGAAACAAATTTAATCTTTGAAAAAGTAGAAGAGTTAAATATAGTTCTTCTTTCCTAATTGTACTAAGATTCATGAATATGTAACAATCCTGCTTTTGTGCTGCCAAAAATACATGCTTTTTTTTGATAATCAGAACGCTGATTTCAATGTAGAGCCCACACTAGGTGCAATAAAAAAATATACAACACAAGTCAGAAAGGATTTCCTTGTTACAAATGGTTTCATCTAACAATGATGCTATTGCCACATATTTATCTGTGATACGTGAAACTAATTTTTGAATGTTCAAGTTTCTTGGCAAAACTTAATAGATGCTTTAAGTGAGATCCTCTGATCCTTGTCACGCGACACATATCCAGACAGCATTCTAACGGAACAAACGTTAATGTGCTCCTCATCTGGCCTCTAAATTTACCCCACAGGAATGTCTTCGACATTATCTTTCCTATAGGTATGGAGGTGTAGTAAAAATATTGTTTTGTGTCTTCTCTGCCAACCCATTATGGTGAACAAAGTTCTCATTAGCCATGTTCTTCCCCTCAGTCAAATGTAAGGTGCTTTAAAGCATGGACTGAAATGGATACGGACTGGATATGTGTCGTGCGATGAGAGAATCTCATATAATAGATCTTCTGTAATGTGTGATAAAAGAGCCTGGATAATCAAATTTACTTTGATGAATCACAAATAAAAACATGTGTCATTTAAAATGCTTGCTCTGATCGTTTGTAACACATACCGAATCTTTTTTATTTACCTCGTGCTTAACATCAGTTACATTTGCAGAAGTAAATCAATGTGCAAGTTTAACAATTACAAATAATTCCAGGTTCTGTACCAAATGGAAATCGAATTGTAATAACTTTGTGATTTTTTTATAAACTTTATAGGCAATAAAATTTATAGGAACTGTAATAACTTCGTGATATTTTTATAAACTTTTATTTGTGCTTTTTTTATAAACTTTTTATATTTAAATAACTATTAAGTAATCAGTTATATAAATAAAGCATGAAAATTCAAACAAAATCTGCAAGCTTTCAGATTTTATATTACACTTAAAAGGGCGATTTCTAAACGTTTTGTGTGTTACCTCTATTCATTAAATATCATGTTCTTCGCACTTAAATCAAAATTTTCAGTTCAACAGAAAAATCACAAACTATTTAAAAGAGCATATCTTTAGAATTTCCGATACGCCATCTCGCGCGCTGGAGATAAAAACTTTTTTTCTTTGGTACAATGTTGCCATTCCTCACTTTGAAATCGTTGAGTTTCTTAATCAAAAATTCCTAAACACATAATCATTGCAAAATATGAAATAGATAATAAAACAAATTACAAATCTGGGCTTCCAGATACCTCTATTCGGGTGGAGACGTACGTTATTCAAAATTTGATGGCTCTAGGTACCGTTGTTTTGTCACAATGCCAGAAACATACATACATTAATGCAGATTCTACATTATTTAATTTCTTTAAATATAATGCAGGGCTCTAACATTTGGTGGCAGCAATTTCAAAAGTGATTTGCCGTTTATAGTGAATCAACGCAAAATGCCAAAACGAAATTAATAGCTCGTCTGGCTGACGCCCTTTGGGCTACTAATCTGATAACTTCAACGAACAGATAGCATATTTGGTATGACCTAAAGATGGTCTTTTCGGAAAAGTATTAAAGGTACTAGAAAAAAATAATATGCAACGAAAGCTTGTACTTGGCAATCAGAATTGCACTTTTTTTACTTTTATAAGCACCTATAGATACTCAACAGTCAACTAGCACTGATATCATAACTTTTTGAATATGCAGAGTCAGGCATATTTCTTTCAAGCCAGTTCCATATTCGTAGTTAGAACACTATCATCATCAAACATTTTACATTTGGGAATAAGTAATATATTTGTTTTCTGCAGTGGAAAGCTTGAGTTTCTTTTAAAAGTAGGTGGAGGTGCTTTCTTATGGCTCCCCAAAATAAGAAATCTCTTTCAATGTCTTATATGCTGACTCACTGAAAAGGAAGAAAAAATGATGCGCAGTCAAATCGAATGCTGTTGTAATTACTTCGATCAAACTTTCCCTTCATTGTGTCTCGGGGGAGGGAGGGGAGGAGAGAGGAGAATAAAAGAAAAGCACCTGAAAAAATAAATTAAGACTTACTCAGAAATCCCTTGTGTTGGGTCATTTTTATTTCGTTTACTGCTTTAATATCTAACGTCTTTTCTTCGAGAGGTAGTTCCTTTTCTGCATATGTATGCTTCATTTCATTATTCTACGTCGCATAAGCGACTCGATGAATTTTTGCCATTTGGTTTAGCGAAGTGGAAACTGGTTTCTGATATTCGCAGCAACGGTATCATATCGACAGATTGAGGAAAAAAAATTGTGCAGATTAAAATTATCAAATTTTACCTTTTTTTTTTATTTTTTTATTGATGCAGAAACGTCCAAATTCGTCGATAGTTCTTCCTGTGATTCAGTCTTATAAGAAGAACAAAAGTCCCATTTCGGTTTGATTTCTGATAAGTTAGAGCACAGGACGAAGCACTTTAATAAAATATCGTTTTTTTTATTTATTAGATCCATAATACTGAAGTAGCGGTTTTAATTCATTTTGTTTAATATGCTTCATGCAGACTGAAACATTACGAAATAAAATAATTCGGAAAAAAAAAATATTGATTTTTTTTTCTAATTCTCTACGGTGATGTTCGGATTATGTGAAAATAAATTTTAGCAGCAATATATAAAAGACAGTTATGTTCAAGGGAATAATATTACATGTGATTTTAAAGCGAAAAATGTAAAATAAATGAAATAATTTGACGGAAGGAATTACTTTCATTTGCTACGATATTAAACTGAGTAAGAAAGATGGGCATCTACCGTTGGTTTTGATTATTTAAAATATGGCAAAGCACGTCAGAACTATCTGCTTAGCAGAAATAATGCCTTATTGGAGGGCTTTTTAAGTAAAATGGCTGGTATTGCCGTTACACACGGAGGAAACCAGAAAACCTGCCACGCCAGTCTATTTTAGATTTCAACATAGATCGCCATACCAGTGATCAGCGGGCTTAACCTTCGACCGCTGGTGGGCTATCCTTTACAGTAAATGATTTATTTAAAAGTGGAAATACATAAAGTATACCGCAGAGATGTTATTTCTAGGAATATAAAAGTTGAAAATATATTTAATAAGGTAAGGATATAACTGGTTCGAAGACAGTCATATTAATTCACAACTCTTAAAACATAAGTAACTCCAAAATAAGTCATTGGGAATTGATTCAAAATACTAAAATGAAGATGACAACGAAAAATATTACTTATCAGAACATAGTTTTCAAACTGGCGAGAGATTTCAGACTGCTTTATAGAATCACAACACTGCGGAAAGGCAGTGTAGATAAGCCAGCACCTGCAAGCACGCACACATTTCTGGAAGAGTTACACCTCAATGCGTGTTGATTGCCATTTTTTAATTAACTGGTAAATATTAAGTTTTTATGCAACACAATTAATAGCTATCAGGAAATAACAAAAACATTTACCTAATGGGGCATTTTTGATCAGGTTTCGATGTTCAGATAAAGAAAAAAAAGGATTTTTTACAAAGTTTGTACATACGATGATTAATCTTAAAATAATTAAACTCCCAATATTAATAAAAATAGTAACACTAACCCTTCTCTGTGAATTATGGGAGATCGTATTCAAACTGATTAAATAGTACTTTATTCTGAAATATTTTCTGACTGATGTTTTTTCCTAAGTGACCAGAACCGAGCCATTCACCTTAAGTTAAAAACCTCTTGTTTGTTCGAAAGCATCTGCAAATGTAGAAAAAATTCTCAGTTCTTACCTTAAACCACAGACACATAAAATTATTTCATACGTCTTCAAGAAGTATAGGTAATTTATCTGAGCAATGTTTCTGAAGAAGATGATGGAAATAGCCACTGCTGAAAAAACTTCAAATAACTACGTCTTGAGGTATATTCAATCAAAATTAGAATGAAGTCTTTCCTTATGCCATTGTTTCCGTATTAAAATATCCCCTAAGGAAAAACTTTTGCATAATTTGACCCTTAAAGATATAAAAGTAGTTGTTACTATAGCAAGCAAAAACAGAACTCCGAATTTTACATTTTACCAAATTGTTTACTGTATTTGTTCAATTTTTATAAACATTGTTTTTGAAACTGAATTATAATATTAATTTTTTAAATCTATTTCAGAAACTATTATAACAAATGTATGAAACTTAGTGCTTCAAAATGATATTAGGTGTAGAGTTTTGAATGCATTTATTTAATTTAAGTAAGGGGAAAAGTCATATATTTCATTTTCAAATCCTCCATTGTTTGAGCTGCCTAGAAAACTTCCTGGAATTCCTCCTTGTCAAATTATTCCCGTCTCCCTCAACGCAGTTTTTCATTACGGTCAATTTCGCCACTTATAATCCTTTCAACCACTTTCAGGAACATGGGTGTATGCAATATTTCTTTCCGTAAGTTTTAGAATAACCGTCTTGTTTTCCATAGCAGCTTTTTTTTATTTGAAACAGAAAAAAAATCATAGTATGGCAAACACGCATTTTAGAGTTCTCTTTTTATTTATAAAAAAGAATTGTTATTTTATTATTTAAGATATACTTTAAGGTTGTAAGTAAATATCCTCTTAAACAATCAACTCGCAGGAATTCCCTTTTCCTTGCATCTGACGGGCTTTTAAAAATACTTAGTATACATGATGAATCATACACATTATTGGTTACGGCCGAAACGTTAAGGCAAAATCACCGCTGAAGAAAACGTCACGGAAGAAACAACGCAAGGAGAAAACATCGTAGCAGAAAAGAAAGCAAGGAGAAAACATCGCAAATCTAAAATATCATGGTCATCGAAAATAAAACGGTTAAAAAACATCGCAGTTTTAAAACATATCGTGGTAAAAAATAAAGCATTTACGAATCATTGCATGACGATAACATCGCAGACATATGCCTTTGAGGCTTTAAAAGTTGTAAAAAACTGAAAATGAGTAGAAAATTAATGCTACTCACAACAGTTAACAGAATTTGAAATTTATGTAGTTAACTATTAGAGGTCATATTTAATTATTCTTTTAATAAAATTGCACTGGATATTTTCATGAAACTTACAGTCTAAAAAAGAATATCAAAGTGAAAGAAAATTATTTAACAATTTGATAATTAATGAACGCATTGTGTTATTATATATTAAACAGGAAAACTCTGAGAAACGTTTCTTTTAATGCACTACTGTTGTGATCTACTGTGAGAATGTAAAGAAAATAACTCAGAGGAGAAACGTCCCTGAAAAGAATCATAATATCGCTCATATTTTTAATACACCTTGCACAGTGTATAAAAGATTATTTAATTTTTAACTGTGAATTTATCTCATCATATCAGTTAAACTCGACTAGACACGAGAATGTTATTTCATTCATTGTAAAAATTTTTAACACACTTTTATTTTAGAATTTTTAAATGTGTTAGTCATTTTATTAAGACACATCCAATCTTCAAACTTAGGGAATTATGTTCAGAATAAATAAAAATGAATATTAAGATTATTTTCAGTTCTTCCTTTTTTACAATTAATCTTCACTCAACCCACTAAAAGGTAAATCAAAACTACGAGATACTAAGAGAAAAATACTGAATTTGTCGTAACGAAAAAGATGCACCTAATTTTAAATATCGTTAAATGTAATTAGATTCAACTATGTATTAATTAGAACGGAGAATTAAATATTAAAATTTAAATACGTCTAATTAAAATATTAAATACGTCTAAGCTGCTTGAATATTGTATAAAAATTACTTAACTTCTTGATATGATACAAATTATTTATTTACATTAAATTGCTATCATTTCTGAAGAGATGGCAACGATACTGTAATACAGTGAAAGCAATCGCAGCGACAACGTTCACATCTCTCCGAGTTTAGTTGATGTTTGAGGCAGAAGATGTTTTGCAGTCACGTGATCCTAAATGAAGTAACAAATAGGTTGCGCGTTAGTGATCTCTTTTTGTAAATGCTCTTACATAAATTTCTTCTAGGAATCATGTAACTTTATGTTAATCCTAAAAGTGAATAAATAGTTCAAGAGTATTGCTCTTCTAAAAGTATTCTCATATAAAATACCATACACTCATATAAAAGATATATGCAGATATATATATATACTGATATATATATACTGATATTATAAAATTAATAATTACTAATACTTGACTATTAATATTATTTAAATACGTTGATAAAATAAAATTGCAATGAATTCTTTTTAACTTTACATTCTTATAAAAATTCACTCAATTTTATCGAATTTTAATTCCAAGATTGCTCCAGCGCACTTAGTGTTGTGTAGAAAGTATATATTTAAAAAAAAAAGTGGACTATCTACAAAGCAGCCAACAATTTATCTATCTAGAAAAGCACACTGGAAGACTATGAAACGTAGTTAAGTAGACAATGTAAGTGTTGGAAAAATGGGACAATTATTTACACGCATATTGGAAATTGAAGCTTTTCGATTGATTCGCCTGTCAACCAAACAAGATACAAAAATAAAAGAAAAACTACAATAAAAGCAATACGCTGACAGTGAATTACTCTGGTACGTATTTCCACAACTAAAAAGAACAAATGTCAGAGGAATAAAATTATTTACTTGTACTCTACCTATAACCAAGAAAGAATTCGAATTTTATGAACACAGTGCTTCTTTTACTTAATGGTTGCACGAGAGCTGCAAACAGTTTATTCATCTGAAGTAACCATTTTCAAGTGCACTAAATGTGCAACTACCAGTTACAGTGCTACATAAAATCACAACCAATGAAAATTCAGTGGATTGCAGTGTGACAAAGTTAGGTCCGTACCGTCATGAAGTTATCCATACTATCATGAAAGCTCAAGTATATATTGAAATATGCTGTATTTTAATATATAACTAATAGTAAACTAGTATAATACATTGCGAGGTATTTTCAATTGATTACCTTTTAAAATTTAGCATGTGAATACTATGTTTTGCTTCCCTTCCTAAGATCTAAGTACACGTTCCTGTATACTCGTAAACGTATGTTTGTTTAGGCATAGTCCTTAATTTCATAGAATCAAATAGATTTAGACTATCATGCATTGCACATTATTCTCAGGACAAATTCTTCACAGAGATATTTTTTTTTCTATCTGTCGCTGAAGAAAATTAATTTTTCTTCATTTGTTATTTGGGCTTTCTGGGCGGTATTCTTAAATGGGTTTATTTCTTTCGTTAGACGTTTTTAGGTAGTCAGTATCGATCGTCAGTTGTTACTTTAAGTTAATAGAAACCTTAATGGATGCTGCCTTGGATTTGTGAACTCTGAAAGCTTAAATCCTAATAATTTTATCGAATTGAATGGAAGTATCTTTTGATATCAACAGAAGCTTTTTTGGATACTGTCTTGGATTAATGCAGTCTAAAAGCTTAAATCTTAATAATTTTATCGAACTGAATAGGTGGATTTTTCGTAAACTAGTAAATAATCCTTGAATTAATTCCAATTTTTAACATTCAACTTAAAAATTCAATTTTTAATTTACGATTTGATAAGGTATTTTAGAAATTCTTTGTATAGTCAAGTTTATCTCTAAGGTAACGGAAAATATAATTTTAAAATAAAATGAATATAGCTCTAAGGAAATGCGAAACACAATTTTAAAATAAACTTAATAATTTCGCTTATAATAGAAATAAATTAAATTAATTCTACAAGATTTCATATTACGTAAATAATGGTCAATAAAATTCAGAATTAGTAGACTGGAACGATTCTAAAAAGAATTTCAGCAGCAGCTAACAGATTTTACTCTGAATTTCTCGTACATGCGAATTCATGAAAATTATTGTCATTTTGCAATTGGTTATTAATCCATAATTTGTATCATGTACAAATAAATTCAGCGTAATGCATATCGAAAATAAATTTTAAGACTATGTGCGGCTATTATTCCTAGCTAAACTTCTCTCATTTCTAAGGATTTTTATATGCAAAATTATATTATTTTTGGCTTGTAGAAATATTCTTATTCTTGTACATAAAAATTGTTTTAATAACTTTCTTTATTCCTTTAAAAAAATAGTCAGGTTACACTGATCGATATTACGCTTTTTTATAAGTTAAGAAATACTGAAAATGCATGTTCAAATTGTAATGAAATATCCATCCAGTTGCTATTTCTGTCTGAAACGATGTCCCATTTAAAAAAAATCTACATTGCTCCATTAAAAAATAGCCTTAACTAATTTTCTCAAATTACGTCTCCAGGATCTAAAAACCTAATCGCGAAGCTTTTCAAATCAATAATTTGCTTTCGATTCTGAGACAACGAAGCTAGTTTCATTAAGGCTCCGGGTGATTTCCCGAACACATTTCGTTTTTCTGGAACCGAACAATTTCCTGCCGAAGGGATGTTTAGAAATTAATCTTGCTTTAATTAAAGTAAACGCAATTGATCAGACTGGAAGGAAAATTAGCGTATAATTTTAGCCGGCATATAGATATATATTTATATATAAATGCAAAGTTAATTTCTCGAGCAGGTAATGTTTCGAAGACTTCTTTAAAAGCGGAGAATGCAAAGCTAACAATGAATTGCGTCCATTGTTAAACTGTAACAGAAAACTGAAATTAATTTTAATATTCAGATAACCTGATTCAATTGCTAAAACAGATGTTTTAGGTTTTCTTCAAAAAGATGCTGAACTGAATTCAAGAGGACAGGTTTAATGCATGGCTTGGGTTTTATAAATAATTCTGAATTTATTAGGTATCGCCAACCGAATGATTTTCGCCTCTAAGTCCAAAGAATGGCAGATGAATTTCTTCTTTATCGTAAATCACTCAACTACTAGCCCAGAAAGGATTGCTGTCGTGACAAAATTTCTAATATCACATTTTGTAGCAATACACATAATTTTAACAATAGTTTTACAAAATATTTGTGCCAAATGTTTCTTTTAATAATAGTAATGAGGTTTGTTGACTCTGTTACAGTATCAGTTCAGTTCTGTGCATTTGAAAGAAAACCATGCTCCACAGCTGAGACCGATGCTGAAGGCGATGTTAAATTCTGCATGACGATAAACTTCTTTAGATCCATCATTGTTTTAACCAAGAGCAAATCAGCAAATCGGGAGATGGTATCCAGCTATCTGGTACAGTTCTTCTGGAACATTGGACATGAGTTTGGAAATTAGCTTCTTATATTTCTACTGGTTGCCTCAACCATATGCAAGCCTCAAACCTCTAAAAGACAGTGAAACGCACGCAGCTGCTATATCCTGCTGCAGATGTTTCACCTAAAGGTAAGCAAAAGTAAAATTCTGGGATATAATTAGACATAATTTCCTCGAAGTTTTTCCATTCTGTTTCCCGTTCTGCTAACAGCACAAAACGCTTAAAACTATTTTTTTTAGAGAAGGGCTGTTCTTTAGTTAATAAATACTGCTGCAAAATATTACAATTGTTAGCAGATTTAAGAACGTTACAC
>KK117429.1:356768-366895 GCA_000611955.2 Stegodyphus mimosarum | reverse complement strand
CCATTATAATTTTATTAACGATTCTGTGCATTAAAAGTCATTTTCTTTGCTAATTACTTCCTTGTACGAAATAAAGTAAATTGTAAATGCAAAAAATTCTAGGTACCACATTTTAACGAAAATATCCATTTTGACCGTTATAGAATGTAATTTAACGATGTTTCTGCGTGACATCTGTACGTAAGGACAGAATAAAGGACTCGTTTTTCCTCAAAAAAATTATAAAACTGATTTAAAACGGATTCAAAAGAGATTTGTTTCGTGGCGTCTGTACGTACTTACGTATGTATATATTTCACATAACTCAAAAACACATAGCCTCAGAAAGTTGCAATTTTGTATATAGGACTACTATAACATGTATTTGTGCACCTCCCTTTTTGGTTGCAATCGGTTGCACCAAAAGTATATAAATATATGAATATATATATATATATATCCACTCTACTACTCGGCTCAGTGAGCTCAGTTTTTCTGTTATTCTTATATGTTGGTAAATTGCCCATTTTTGCTTTAAAAATGATTGAATTACGCTGTTCTTATCTTCCGATTTTATGCCTTTAGCAAATCTGCATGCAATAATTGCAGAATTATCAACAATTTAAAAGTTGTTTAAGTGTAGCTAAGCTTAATTATTTTTACCACAGCAGCCATATTTGTCTACATTTGAAACTTAGCAGAATATTGAATTAAGTCCTTTTGCAGCTTTAGTGTCTTTTTGCCGAGTGGGACCAAAAGGAAACTTTTAGTTTTGTGCACCGAAAAATCTGCCTTCTTGCCTACTGGCCGAATTGCTTGTTTTGTTAGAAACTGCAATTTTAATTGTAAAAATTGATTTTTTAATTGTTTTAACTGTATTTGGTGCTTTATTTTTTATATTTTTCAATTTTTAATGAAAGTATTTTGAGTTTTTAATGCATTTTTACTTATCCGCGAAGTGAAAACTGAATTAATTGAATGAGAAATATATCTCTAATGAAATTCGAGGAAATAAGTTTAAATAAAATGCAGGAAAAAATGCGTATAGTTTCATATTCCGTACAAGGAAGTCATGTGGTGTACACATCAGCTTTTCTTTTACTTTTCTTTCGCTAAAGTTATTCAGAAGAGACACCTGATGTTACCTTCACAGACGAGGCGTATCATTACAAATTTCCTCGCTTTTCCGGCTTTAGAACCAAGTAACCTATCGGTGTGTAAACCAATCTCCGTAAATCCTCCCACCTTAGTAGCAATGATTAGCGGACTTACCGAAAACATGATAAGAATAATAAAAAATAAAATTATTATACATAATAGATGGGATGATGACTTTGCTTTTGTGGATGTAAGATGTTTTCCTGAATCTAAAATATTTAATTTCAAGCATAAATGTTCAGATTATTTCCAGAGGAATATGGTAAAGTTTATCTCCTTCACATGAAATATTTTGTGAAAAACCGTGATATTTTAATATATATAATCATACAAAAGTCGCTGTTAAATATTTGATAGTTGACTATTACTCACAAAATTCTGTAAATATTTACTACATGTCCATTCTTTTACTATTATATACATGCAATTCAGTTTTCAAAAAGGGAAAAGTCAGGAAATCGTAATATTTATTCGGAAAACAGAATTTTTAATCTCCTCCTTTCCACTAAAAATACCTAGCTATTTTTCAATAAAAGCATTTCAAATTTCGATAAAAAATGAGCTTTTCTACCTTTATCTAAACATAAACATAACTCTTATTATTCTTCATAGTTTACAACTGGTACTAAATCGCATAAATTTTGTAAGAATCGTACAGACTTGCTTGCAAACAAGATGATAAATGAGAACAACGCAGGCAGAAATATACGGTAAACTTTTCAGAAAATGAAGTCACAGAGCAGAAGATTACATCCAGTAGATAGAAAAAGTAAATAACAAAATATTTTTTCGTTCCGTAGACAGAATGCAATAAAATATTCATACTAAAATTGATAGCGAAGAGAATGTAATATAGAAGCATGTTTAAGAAATGATTTCTTTGCAACTGAGAAATATCTATTCGAAACGCATTTTAATTAAGTTTATATTTACTTTATAATGGGTTTAGAAGAATCATTAATTTATAATAAGCCGTCACTCTTTCAGATAGTTTGCAAATGTTCTATTAAAACTGTAAAAAAACTATTACTTATTCAAGGAATAACTAATTTATTTGACAAAATTCCTTTTAGTTACTTGAAAGAGAATAATACCAGGAAAGTTTAGATTTAATTACAGCTTTTACTAGTTTCTGCTTAAAAATATAAAACTGAATTTGTCGTATAAGATATTAAAAGCATTAATATTAGTATTTAAATTATAGATAGATGATTATTTTAAAATTAATTGCAGAAATCGGAAAATAGGTTGTTAAGTGCGATTGTTTTGCTTTAGAGTTTCCAGGTTGCTTTTATTTCAAGACTCCACTGCTATTTTAAGCACTGATATATCTTTTAATCCAAAATTATAGTTTGGGCACTTTAGATATCTGCAAGTTTATCTGCATCTCCAGGTTTCAAAGTATTAAAGCTGTTATGCGTAGATGTGTGAACTTTTCAACAACGAATATAAACAGAAGACAAAATTTACTTTAAACAATCGAGATTGGTATTCTGTTAGTTTATCTCAATCGCATCGTATTATAATTTTAGAAAACAAAACAAAAAAATATTAAAACAGCTCTTTCTTTCTTTTTTTAAAAATTATGTTTCAAGAGTTACTGTGCTTGGTAAGATTTTACAAAAAAATATAACAATAATATTAATAATTGAAGAAGTAATAGTAGTGTTAATAATAATAATAGTATTAGTATTAAAAACGTAGTAAATGTAATTATAGTAGTAGAAAGCAGGATCATTAATAATAGGAAATAGTAGTACTACTACTACTAATATAAGCATTTAAGACTCTTTCATTTGCTTGAAAATGTGTAAGGTATTTTCTCTCTCCATCCCTGTGGTTTTCTTGTGCAATTACAAGCCCGACCGGATAGCAATCAGGAGAACAAGAGTTCTAATCCCGATGAGGTTACTACACATTATTATGTTTCTTGATTTCATAAATTCTAGAAAACATTCATCAGTGGCGCCAAAAATAAAATGTCCTGGACGATAATTCGTCAACACTTGGATTCGGGAGTTGGGACCCGCCTACCCGATCGCCTTTTAAGTGGAGCAAAATGTAAAGTATTTTTTCCCTCCTTACTGCATAACCTACGTGGTGAAACTGGAAGCACGTCCAGCTAGCAGTTGGAGGGTTCAGATTTCAAATTCCTATGACGGCACTGTTCATTATTATGTTTTCTGATCTCAAAAATTAAATAAATAAATAAATAACTCCCCAAGTGTAAAACAGTTTTGTAGACTTCTCTACTATGTTTGTTAATGTAAGTGTGTAACGCAAAAACAGTGATGAAAATGTACTAATTACGTACTATATATAAGGCCATTATTCTTTTTGGTTTATTTCGTATATAATTTGGTTTATTCCGTATACGTATATGTGTAGGGTTTCCCTTAGTTCAATTAACTGATTATTCAAATTTTTGTTAGCTTTCCTGAACTTTACAATTTCTCCTCGCATTTCCTCCCCAAGGATGCTAATTTAAAGTTAAATGGAGTAAATATTTAAACGGGAAAATCTTGAAGTTCATTCAGAGCGTGTTTTCGCGAGCCAGCGTACGTTACTACTCTAATCTTGCTGTTACGCGGAGTTGCTGATACGCCTGTCGCCCATTTAAAAAGTTATCACGTCAGGTAGGTTGTCAAGTCAACCTAGTTAGCCTTAACTTAAACTGCTAGTCAAGCACTACTTTTAAGACTCGAATTTATTGTGTTACAATTCTTAAGTTCCACCGCAAGTTGTCGATGTGATTGTAAAGCACGAAGTACGTGTCCTTCTTTTCTTAGTTGAGAATAATAAAGGGTTATTTTCACCCTTCTTCTATGCTGGTATTATTTTACGCCTGTGCGAGAAGTCGCCAGGTTTCTTATTAGGCTTTAGTAGAGTTTATCTTGCCAAAGAAAGTAAGATCCTATATATATATATATGTAATTATATGCATATATATATGCATATAATTATATATATATATGTAATTATATGCATATATATATGCATATAATTTATTTACTAGTAGATTACTGAATATGTTATCTCCTTGGAAAATAAATTAGTTAAGTTAGAAGATTGATCAAGGTTGGGATCTAGAAAAAATCTAAGCCAAATACAATATTGTTGCTTTGATGATTTTATGTTTCACTTAGTGTGTTTCTCATCTATTTTGAATTTTGTTACCAACCAAGTTATTTTATGTTTGGAATTTTACTGTCACTTCCCTCTTTCTGTTTTCCCGCCAGAGTCAAGTTTGCTCGCATGTATTTAAGTGAGGTTTTGAAATTGATAAGTCAGAGCGTGTTTGCCATTTGAAGGCTACGTTACTAGTTTTGCTATTCTAGATAAGAGTTTCTATCTTCGGAGTTGTTTCTTGCCGATAGTTTACATTCACGCCAGTCCGAGCTAACACTGTGATCGAATTGCTAGTCCACAGAAAGGTTAAGTCACAATTTACAGTAGTAAAAGACGTTAAGTCTTCCTCGGCTACAAGCAAGCCCGGGTGAACGTCATTATCCTCCGTTTCATTATTAATATTGTAATTACTAGTATCATTTTCAGTGTTCTGTTGCATTGCTGATGCAACATGTTTTGAAAAATCGGATGATCGTGTTTGCCCTACTTTGCCCCTAAATTAGGGAATTAGCGTTCATTTTTAACTCCTGTGAGGTCAAAGTTAGAGAAATAATTATTCGAACGATATACAACTGTATTTATACGGCGAAATTTTGCATCAAAATCTTATCTTTCGGCTTATATACAAGTAGGTTTATTAATTTAGAAGTCATACAACAAAAATCAGTGTTGTATTTTCAAATTTTCACAGGACTAGTTTCGATGGTTTTACCGAACCACCATCCTCAGCTGCAAAAGAGCAAATCAACGAGATAAGATATAATTAGATAAGATAAGATAAGAAAGCCTGGACAGCAGACAAGCCACTGGCGCCATCTGTTGATGAAACCAGAACTAAAACATAATTTCTTTAAAGGCTGAAGGCAAAGATGAATTGCAATTAGGGTCGTTAACTAGAACAGAAATATTTTTTTGAATGTGAAATGCCTCTAGAAAATACAGTTCACCAATAGAAGATGTTTTTTGAATAATTTTGGCAGCAGAAAAATTGAAAGTGGGATTTTCGGACCAACAATGTTGGGCAACAGAAGACTTCTGTGTTTCCTTTTTTCTAACATATGGCTCTTGGTCCTTAACGCGAAATTTTAAGGCTTTCTTAGTTCGGACGATGTAAATTAAACCACACTGGCAAGGAATCCTGAAAATACCCCAGGAATTCATATCCGGAATGGGGTCCTTGAGTATGGAACTGGGAACTTTTTTGATGGAAAAATAAACGACCCGAAAGTTAAATTTCTGTAAAATACGTGCAACTTTATAGCTAACTGATGAAAAGAAGGGAATGACAACAGAATTTTTATAATCTCCTAAAACAAAAGTCTTTTTTGGCTTGTTCAGATGAGAATTTTTTAACTGCTTGATTAATAATGTTGGCTAAATCACACTTTCAATTTTTCTGCTGCCAAATTTATTCATTTATTGCTGAACTGGATTTTCTAGAGGCATTTCGCATTCAAAAACATCTTTCTGTTCTAGTTAACGACCTTAATTCCAATCCATCTTTGCCTTCAGCCTTTAAAGAAATTATGTTTTAGTTCTGGTTTCATCAACAGATGGCGCCAGTGGCTTGTCTCCTGTCCAGGCTTTCTTATCTTATCTAATCATTATATCTTATCTCGTTCATTTGCGCCTTTGCAGCTGAGAATGATGGTTCGGTAAAACCATCGAAACTAGTCCTGTGAAAATTTGAAAATATAACGCTGATTTTTGTTGTTTGACTTCTAAATTAATATTTGTCCTGCGCATTATTATATCTTAAGTAGGTTTATATTAGAAAATACGCAATAATTATTCAAGATTGAGTTATGTACTTGATTCAATAAGTCGCTTGGTCATGAAGCTTTCGATGAATTTTCCTATAAGTAAGCACTTTTTGTCTTACTAGGGTACGAAATTCGAGTGGTGAAAAAGCTGATAATAAAAATAATTTTTTTAGGGGAAGGGCAATTTTTATTTTCCATATTATTGTTTCTTTTTTTCCTTTCATTTCTATATTGTATTCAAACATGCTGTAAGTGTGCAAGTTTTAAAGTCTTATAATAATACTAACAAAGTATCACTTAAGAAAAGATCTCGTAGAGACATTAGGTATTTTTTGAAGCAGGCGCTGTGAAAAATGAGCAATGCCCTCGCCGGATTTCGAACCATGGATCTCTCGGTTACGCGTCAAGCTTGCTGACCATTACACCACGAAAGCATGCTAGGAAGGCGGTAGAAATACCTTATATACTCCCCCTTTTAAAGGGCGACTGAGGACTAGAGGACCCAATCGCCAAATCTTGGTGATGGAGAATCATCATACATCACCCTTTTTTTAGTTCGGGCGTCACTGTAGAGGCATTAAGTATTTTTTGAAGCAGTGGCTGTGAAAAATGAGCAGTGTCCTTACCGGGACTTGAATCACTGACCTCTCGAATACGCGCCGAGCGTGCTCACCACTACACCACGAAGGCATGCTAAGCAGGCGGGAGAAATACCTTATAACCTTTATTACATTTTTCTAAATGTTTGACAAGTTGTGTATCCATTTCTTGATGCACTGATATTATCTTTCAAGAGTATTAGAGTTTGTACACGGTATCTAAAACACTTAACCTTCTCAAAAAGATTTGTATTACACGAAAATCACTTTGAAAACATTTTAATTATCGTATCAAAGTTATTAATATTACTCTTAGGAAATACATATTTCCTTCTTCCTCCTTCCCTCAAATTAAAAACTGTTTGCTTTATATGTCTTTGCTTGAATTATAACTTAAGTGAAGTTTTGTAATTCCGAAATACCAACATCTTTTAACGAGTCCAAGCCATTTTAAACAAAGAATTCAACGTAGCCTCCAGGCTTCGCGAGACTACTTCCTCCCAATTAAGTGT
Organism: Stegodyphus mimosarum; assembly: GCA_000611955.2. Classification (NCBI taxonomy): domain Eukaryota; kingdom Metazoa; phylum Arthropoda; class Arachnida; order Araneae; family Eresidae; genus Stegodyphus; species Stegodyphus mimosarum. The sequence goes on along the minus strand of KK117429.1, from coordinate 359,755 downwards.
AATTCAATTTAATGCCGTGGATTCCCCAAAGCCATTGCCTTCAATGAGCGTGGACAAAAGAACGGGAAACATTTTCTTTCGAAAGGACCTTTTGTGGCACAGTACTAGCTGCGAAACAAGAAAATGTTCAGTCGAGAGCATGGAGTACTTTGTATGCTGGAGGAACGCTCGCCGAAAATGTGCTAATGGAAGGTTGTTTTGTACTGAATGGAGGTGAGACACTGTTTATTTTGAAAAATAAAACTCCATCTATATGCTTTCTAAATAAAAACTTCCTTTCAAAAGAAATATACAACTTTTTATAACTTTTTGTATCCCTTTAGATAAAATATGATTTTAAATCCTTAAATCCAACTGCTGCTACAGGCGTTAATCATATATTCCATGTCTTTATTACTTACATACGCGATATTACAATGAACGATGCTATTATTTTCAAATATTAAACATGGCTCTTCATCTCTGTATCAGATAATATGTTTTATACATAGGCGGCGAAATCTAAACAGAGCTGGTTTTATGAAAATATGGTAATACATTCTAGGGTACTCGCTTAAGTGAAGAGATGCCATCATAGAGGACACTCCCAGAGAATGGGGGTTCATTGTCAATTACAATTGGGGAAACATTACGGAAATCTTGTATAGTCAATCAGTTCGGCAAGATTTCAACTTGATCGAGTTACCAGCGTCCAGCGATTTTATTTGGCGAGCAAGAAATAAATATAGAAATGTTTGAGTCTTGAAATCCACTTGTACAATAAGCAATTAATGTCAAATAAGCAATTAGCCTCCATATTGGTACAATAGCAATAAAAGCTCAGTCAATTTACAGCATACGAACAACTCGAATTGCCGCATTTCATATTAATGACAGAGTGTAAATAATATTGGATTTAAGCGTATTAAAATACCTGGCTTGAACTATTTATTAGTTTGTATCGTTTTTATTGTTATTTATTTCTATTTGTTGTTTTTGCTGTCTTTATTTTACAGATACACGTGCCATTTTAGAATATTTATTCCTGTTTCAAACACATCTGTATATATTGCCTGGTCCTTTTTGTTTATAATTTTACTATCACCTCAAATATATAGGAAGCTAAACGTATGAAATGCATACGCAACTGTTTTCTACAGTTTACTTCATTGTCTTAAGAATAAATTAATTAAAATTAAATAGTCGAAGAATTAAAAACAAAAGAAAAAAACTGAACTATTTTTTCGGGAAACATAATCTCTTCCCATTCTAGCAAGAGAATCAAATCTTCATTCTCGGATATTCACTTCATTCTTTACCACACCCGTCATCATTTTTCGATCAATGTTATCTTCTTGCTTCAAAATGTCTTTTCTGCTCAGATTAGTTTTAACCTTTGTTTATTTATGTATTTAATTTCACATTTATCCAAGTTAAACCATTAATAGGAGTTTGTTTTTATGCTCTGCTGCTTTGAAATAAAATCAGAATGCAATAGTATCACAAACTGTGACTCATCATGATGCTATTCCTATTCATAACATTATTGTTTACATTGTTATAATTTATCCTTCTTAACCGATATTGAAACATTTAAAGATTGTTAATATCATTAACAAGTAAGAGTCGCATTCTACAATATGTGATCTTTTTATGAAATTTTTTGGCAAACATATTTTGTTTTAATCCGGAGAATCTTAGTAATTTAACATTATTCTTCAAAATAAAAGTAATGATTCTTTAATTATTGCTCACTTTATAAGTTTTCATTTATTTTATTAATAGTTATTTCAATTTGTGAGTCTTTCTGCTTACAACGCGAGGGGAATAACCTCGCGTTGTAAATGAGTTACGGTGAATGAGAGTATTTAAAGCGAAACGTTTAGTCAGACCATGATTTCCCTATTGTGAGCGCACATTGCTAATTTTTCCAGCTGTTAACCTTAAATATCGGATATGCATTCTTGCCGCCGAATTACTATTCTGCCGATGTAGATTCTGATTCAACCCGCTAGTTTTAAATTAAATTGTGTAGTCTGGTACTATTCCTACCTTTAAATTTATTATTGAAAAGATACGCAGTCACGTATCTTTTATATTTGGTCTTTTACTTGCTACAAATGGGCGGTGTTTGTAAGCGCATAATTCCATGCTGTCTGTAAATTATACTATGTTCAATAAAATGCTCTTTTGAACCTTTACCTTGGCTGTGTTCCACTTCAAACCTGTGCGAGAATACGCAAGCATAAACGCTTAGGTAAAAATTAAAGTTTTTAAAATAGACGAAATTCGCGTTGTCGTTTTATAGGGAAAACGTATAATTATTTTAAAGAGTCGAGTATTTTGCTACAAATTAGTTTATGTAATGCAAAAGAAAAAAAATTGAGTATTGTTCAAAAATTTAATAAAAATTTCATTTTTTCTCCTATTAGGTTCTCCGCCCTTAGGCACTACACAGAAAGGGAGGGATACCCCGTGGATGTCTTTTTAAGAGAAACTCGCTCGTACCAACGTTACACATGAGGAAAAACAGGAAAACGCCCATGCAACCAGCCCGTTGACTGGAACTGGAACTCCGGATCAAACTACCAGTGTTCAGCGGCTTTTACCACTCAGCCGCTGGTGGGCCCTTTCAGTTTATTTAGCGCATAAAAAATAATAACTTTATCCTATCTCGAAATTTAATTTTGCCGTGTACGAAAAGTACATTTGTACATACAAATGTTGAATTTATCATTTTTAAAGGAACATCCTCCCTAAATTTCAGAATCAACAGAACATTTTAAAACGTTTTATTTGAAGTATTTTGTTGTAATGCACTTTTCTTTCCAATATTCGAGTTTTCTGTATTTATATGTAGTGAAAATATTAATACATACATGTATATATAATTTAATGCCGAAACGGTATTTATAAAAGAGTAATAAATTAGCTACAACAGTTTAAATCTAAATAAATATTCGAAAGATCTATATTGATTACGACGTATAAGCCGAATATTACAATAT
>KK117429.1:312172-354442 GCA_000611955.2 Stegodyphus mimosarum | reverse complement strand
TTTCAGTTCTTACAGTGCAAGTGGCAATTCCGGAGAAGGGTTAAATTACCCTTTATTCCAACTCAAAATGAATTATCAGATGGCCTCTCTCGGGCGTACAATAAGCCTCCAGGTTGGGATTTAACTCAAAATAGAAAATATAAAACTAATATAACGCTAAATGAATTTAATCGTCCGAAGTTGCAGAGAATTATCTAACAGAGTTTGCCCTTATTTAAAGGTCACCAGCGTGTACTAGCAGGTACGTGAGAGGTACGTCTGTAGAATAGTACGCTTAAACTAACAGTAACAACGTGGCCGAAATGCAGAGCATGCTGTCCTACTGAAATGACATAGACTTCAGCTTAAATACTCGTTTGTACCTCATTTGCATAAATCTCAATCCTTAAAACTCATTCTTCTAGGAATCGTAGGTGTGAAATTAGAATATGTTGGAAAGGCTTGTTGGAAAATAAAAATAACTATTAGATAGTTAAAGTAAAACTCTGCGAGAGTTTATCATTCTATTATCTTTATGTACGATGATTCTAAATGAATGCACCAAATTTTGCTTTAATGAAAAATGTTCGATAAGAAGTGAATATCTTTTCCTTTTTTCTCTTCGCTATTGTATTTATCAGAGAATCTGACAGATTCGAGATTCGAAAGTTTAGATTTATTCGAAATGCTTCTAAAATTCGTATTCGGATTCGAACAGGTGTATAACGTTGTTCTACTCCTAATGTATACCACTCCTGTTGAAATTAATTAAGCATCAAAGTATTGGTAGCTAGGGATACACAGTTTGGATACGAAATATATTAAGCAACAGTTAATAGCAATCAATCAAATCGCACTCTACTGCAATTTAATCCGTCTTTTAAAGATATCCGCAACACTTCTGTTTTTCTACAGTGACTATTTAGCGTAATATTCCAGTGTGAATCCTCGCTAACTGGGAATGAATAGAAAAGAGAACAAAGTTAATGTGTAATTAAACCGACAAACAAAAGATTTACTCATAAATTAAATATGATATATTAAAAGAAGGAGTACAATTTTAATGCAGATTTTAAATAATTACATTATAAGGTATATCTCCCACATTCTTAGCGGCCTTCGTGGTGTAGTGGTCTGCATGCTCGACGCGTAACCGAGAGGTCCGTGGTTCGATGCCCGGCGAAGGCGCTGCTAATTTTTCATGTCTCTTGCTACGAAATAACCTAATGTCTCTACACTGGCGCCCGAACTAAAAGGGTTGTGGATGATGACTCTCCACACCCAGGATTTGGCGACTAGGTCCCCTAAAACCCTAGTCGCCCTTTAAAAAGGGGAGTATATAAGGTATATCTCCCACATCCTTCGCGTGCCTTCGTGGTGTAATGGTCAGCACACTGAGCCGGTAATTCAGAGGTCCGTGGTTCGATCCCCGGCGAAGGCATTGCATATTTTTCATCTCTCTTGTTCCAAAAAAATACCTAATGTCTCTACAACATTAATGCTCATATTTGTATATTGTAATTCATTTAAATATGCCAAATTTTCAGGATGAAGTTTGCTAAACGAGTTTTCATAACATTAACTAAGAGAATTTTCCTTTTGTCCTTCCTATAACTAGACATAATTTTGAAACCATGCATAAAAACAAGATACTTTATATAACAACGCTTAGCTAATATGAATTTCATTTAGTTGGTACTGTCAAGAATTACATTTACTTAAGTCTAGTTTTTCCAATTTAATTATCCTGTCAGCACTGAACATTTAATAACCTGGAGCTGAAAATATAGGTCTTTAAAGCAAATATCAGATATATGTAATGTTACTTTTCGCTTTACTTCATTTGAAACATGCTCTTAAAAGAAAACAGTCTCTGTACAGTATGGTCTATCTCAAACCTAATTAAGTTATTTCTTATTTTTGAAATCGATAATTACGCAGAAAAGTTGCGCTTTTAATTTAAGGAACGTGGACTATAATTAAGATGTATAGCAAGAGTGCTTAGTAGGTAGACTCAAAAATTTAAACACATTAAATTAAACTGAGCAAACAGCACGAGATTCCAGGTAATTGAATTTTTCGAATATATAAAAATGCTCCTTTTACAAATATTTGATCACATCATGAGAAAGAAACGCAAACATCTGATAACATTTAGTAATAATTCATAACCAGGTTATAGAATATTGATATTGATTAATTTGCGCCTATTATATTAAAAGTATTAAATTTTTTATGTTATTGAATCTTACCTGCACTTCTGTTACGTCATCTGTTGTACAATAATACATAAATGAAAACAGTTTAAAAAAATCTCAACGCTTTCAGATTTTATATTACGCCCAAAGGGGCGTTTTTTGACGTTTTTTGTGTTACCTTTATTTATTAAATATCATGTTCACTTAAACCATAAATTAAATCCAACAGCAATATCAAAAAAACATTTAAAAGAGCATAGCTTTAGAGTTTTCGATACACAGCCTCGCGCACTAGAGATATTTTTTTTTTCTTTTTCGTACACTGTTACCATTGCTCGCTTTGAAATTGTTGAGTTTCTTAATCAAAACGTCATAAATTCTCTACAAAATATTAAATAGATAATAAAACAAATTCCAAATTTGGGCTTCCAGATGCCCATACTCGGGTGCAGACCTACGTTATTCAACATTTGATAGCTCTAGGTACCGTTGTTTTATCAGAAAGCGAGAAACATACTATATACATTTATGCAGATTCTTCATTATTTAATTTTTTTAAATATAATACAGGTCTTTAATACTTGGGGGAACAAATTAAAAAGTGATTCGCCATTTATAGTGAATCAACGCAAAATGCGAAAACAGACAAATTAATAGCCTTTCTGGGCTAACAATCTTTGGGCTAATAAGATTGAAAATCTAAGTTAAGGAGAGAAGATTTGTCAACCTCAGCCAGCCACGGAAAAACTGTTCTGTTGTTGTTATATTTCAGCATTGTACTCCTGTGATTTTCTTGCTGAATGAAAACCAAATTAGTCGTGAAAGTTAAATTTTCAGGTTAACTAACTTGGTTTCATTCTAACATGTAAATAATTTGAAATTGTTGCTGTTTGTCCATTTTGCATATAGCAGAAATTAATTTTGTTGATTAATGAAGATCTGCATGAATCTGTGTATTTTTCTTGCATTGTGAAAAACAGCGTTACCTAGAGCCAGCCGGTTTTGAATTATGTAGTCTTCCACAAAGACATGGGCCACATGCACCTGCAAGTTCGTGTTTTTAAAATTTAACGAATTTCTAATTAACAAATTTAACGATTTCAAAGCGAGCAGTGGCAACACTGCAAGGGGGATAAAAAATTATCTCCAGGGCATCAGACTGTCTATCGTAAATTTTAAAGATATGCTGCTTTTAAATATTTTGTAATTTTGCGGCTGAGTCGACTTTTATGTGCCATGAGCGCCAAAAATGTGATATTTAACAGATAAAATAAACACACAAAATGTTAATAATAAAAAGACAAGAAAGTGTTTTGTGAAGCCCTCTTAATAAGAAAATTGAACATTGATATGATTAACTGAGAAAAGACTGAAAAAACAAAAAAACAAACTGCTCTATGCCAACGCTGAACTCTGCATCAAGAATTCTAAGCATATAATTCTATGCTGCTTTTAAATTCTGTAACTTCTAGTTAGAGTACAGATAAATATTTCAGCAGTTTTACATTATTGTAATTATTTAGCACTCTGGAACCGAAAGTAAATATGCTCGTGAATTCACCGAGTAATGTAAGAAGGTTAGATTTGTATTTAGATCGTGACAAATTTGAGTTCCATCATATAAATTTACGGAAAAACACATCTTTTAGTCATTGTGTATCTTAATAGGAAAAAAAAAACAATATATTTTGGTCATCAAATATATTAAACATATTAAATGAAAAAGGAGTATATTGTTACGAATTTTACATTTATTTGGCTATTTATTTAGAATTGTAATTAAAATTCCTTTTTATTTCCCCGTGCAACGCAGACGATTTTTAAAGAGAAAGCTACGTCGAAAAAAAATAAAAAATAAAAAAACGCGTGCATTTAATGTTTAATAAATAAATATCTCGTAATTACTGTTGTATCTAGAAAAATGGAGATTGTTCTACTGATAATTAAAAAGCTTATAAAAGCCGAATTAAAACACCTCATCTCAGTTGCATTTGTTGTTGTAGTTGTAGCTGTAAAAAGCGAACTGCTGTTTGTTTACTGTAGCGATTTCGCTGTGAGATAGAATTATTTTATCTGCTTAGAACTGAGTTTTTGCTAAACGTTTGAGATATTGTTACATTGTGAGAATATCTCTGAAGAAATACTTTAGCATTTTGATTTACTTCTTGTAGAAAGTTGTTGCGTACATACAGGTTCGTTATATATTGAATGCACAAAAAATTGTTGCGTGCGTACGGGTTCGTTATATATTGAATGCACAAGTCTTTGAAAAGTCAACAAAATTTATTCTTTATTCTTTTTTCGACGTAGCTTTCTCTTCAAAAATCGTCTGCGTTGCACGGGGAAATAAAAAGGAATTTTAATTGCAGTCCTAAATAAATAGCCAAATAAATGTGAAATTCGTAACAATATTTTCAATGACGAATACATTAATAAAGAAAACAATGTATTTTAGTAATCAAATACATTTCCGTCATCTTAAATGCCTTCTGCTTCCTTAAATTAATAATCCACTGGTAAGCATTATTAGATAGTTAGATTCTTTAAGTTTCATTCCTGTAAAATTATACGAAAACTTCCTAAATCTCTGAATTAACTAATTAGATAACTTACTTTGACATTCATCAAAATCTATCAAGCTTTAATTCTAGTGCATTTCTTTCCAATGTTGCCTGATATCATTAATTTTTAACTTTTTCTTTCTTATTATGTTTAATAGAAATTTTAGTTCCTTCAGTGTTATTTATGTTTTTCAGGTTACCTGTTTAAGGAGCGAATCCCTGGCGCAATGACGCAAAATGCTTCTGCAAGCTGGAGAAGAAAAACTGTTACCCAATTTTCCCAAGATGCATACAAATATTCAGTAAAAACAAGAGCAGTCTTAATTTCAGTCTTATGTAATTATAAATACAGTCTGTCTAGTTTCGAAAAATATTATTAGACAGTTAAAACAGAAATTTAGAGAATACATGCCAAAAACGCAGACAGTATACGTTATAAATAAATAATTTATTTTGTTATCTTAAAATACAAATCTATTTAATGTATTTGGCTAGAAAAAACGCTTCTACTTTCTTCTTTTCTTATATTTATAACAACAAACTTTAAACTCCATTTGTAACTCGTACCAAATTTGCTTGCAAGACTGTATTCTTGACAGCAGTGTTTCACAGTCTCCTAACTTCGCAAAGTTATATGCATACAGTTACGATTTGTTAATCCGCACACTTAAGCCTACTTTTGAAAAAAGGATATTTTTAGAAAAACTAATCTGATAATGAAGAAACAGTAAATAAATACACGAAACTTTTACCAACTAATTAGTAATTACAAATGAATTCATAACTACAGCTAAATGACAAAAATAGGTTTCTATCAAATAAGTGTAACGAAAACTATGATTAATTTACCATATAATATTTACTAAAGTAATAATTATCCATATAATTTATGTTTTAAAGATTAGTAACTTATCTTTGTATTATTATTAACACACAAGTTACATACGTACGTAATTTATATTTATGGTTTTAGAGCAATAGTATACCGGAAGATATCTAAGCTCAGCCACGGTAAATTGTAGGTGTCCGTGCGCTTTACATTGTTCTTTAATGCATCTTTTGTGTTATATTTACTTCATTTATAGCTTTGAAATTTATCCATTAAGAGTATTTCTGTGATTGCAGCAACATCTTTAGTGATTTGTAGCTGGGTAACGCATACTTAGAAAATTTACTTTATAATACTCATGAAGAGATAAAATATACGTATTTATAGAATCTAAATTCAAGAAAACCTATAATAATGTTTCTAGAGATAGCATCTATACTAATATAATATCTATATTAATATACTAGATAGCGTCTAAAATCTGTGCGCGTCTGTTTGGTTGTTTGTGGCACTATCTCCTCCGAAATGGTGGGGAGTTCCATTTAAAGAAAGGTACTCTTGGATTCCAAAAATTCGCGGGAAGCCACTTCGACCATTCTCATCTTCACAAGATTTTAATCAGGCAAGATATTAATTAAAAATCCTGAAAACGTTATTTTTTCGGATTTAAAATCTCATTTTTCGGAGTGGCAACAGTCTCTCACGCATTGTTCATTGGCTATTAATATACAACAATAGGCATTTAGCATTTAAAATATGCTTTTACCTATATTTGAAGTTTTTCCCGAGGGCGCTGGCGTTATTGAAATGTTTAAAAGCACAAGTTTAAGTTATTTAAATGTTTTGCTCAAATCAAAAGGAAGAATCCATGGACGAATGCCGCCACTAGCAACTAAAACAGCCTTTAACTGAAAGAGAGAGATTTAATCACGAGCTTGAGCTGTTGTAGAGGGAACTCAGTAAGTAAAAGCATTATGAAAATATAATTTCGAATTGAAGAACACATATTCCTTGTAATATTTGGAGTACGCTATAATTTTACCCTTGGAACTATAATGATTTGAAAATGAAAATACACAACACACATCAGTAAGTCCAAAATCTCGCACGCTGAAGATAAAAATTGCTTTATTCGAGAAGTGTTGCTACTGCTGGCTTTCAAATCGTAGATTTTGTTAATCAAAAATTTTCCAAGTTTTACAAAATATAAAACTAAAACAGCATTGCCAAACATTCAACATATTATCATTACGTAATATTATATTCTGAGATTGAAGAAAGCGCGCGATTGCATGTGACGACTTTTCGGTAATGTCAGCATTTTAAATAAATAGCTGCTGTTGAGACCTTTTTTTGCTTCAGGTTAGAATAATTGACACGGTACCTTCTTGTCACGTTAGTTCTTTTATTGATATTGAGAAAAGTTTTTTTTATATTACATTAAATTTAAATCAGACGTCATGCGTATTAACCTGAAGTGTCAAAAGGTTTTGTTTCCTGGTATGGCAGCAAAATTATTTGCCAACTGGTTGTTGCTTGGAAGGAATGAGCTGATTTTATTCATATTGAAATGATTTTATGCATTTTCTTTCCTGGTGTACATAGAACTCATAAATTTTGCTTTGCAAATTCGTATATAGTACATTAATTCAATTTACGTAGTTAATTTTGTCTTCAGTTTTTCACTACATAGAACTTATTTCTTTGGCCGCCATCGACTCATCTGAAGGGTTTGCCCGCCAATTGTAAAAAAAAAAAAAATCTCAACGCTAGTTTATATCCTTTTACAAACTTTATACACACCAAAATCTTAGAAGAAGTACGCACTAGAATGTATACACATGTTGCAAAACGTTTTTACGATTTCCCCAATTCGTGCGAAATTAAATACCCTAAAAAACGCCATCAAAGCAGTTTTATAAACGCAAGTTAGTTTTCTTTCTCCCTTTCCGTTATGTGTGAACGCAACGCGGAAAACCATTCACAGTTCAATGTGTCACTCTCTTCGGAATAACTTGGTGCTCGCGAGTTTACTGACTTTAAAAAAGAATTGACGTTGGAAAAAAGAAGACGCAGTCCGCCCTTGGCTAAATCCATTAGATGATTGGGAAAAAACAGATCCAATCCTGCTTTTACACACACCCAGTGGAGAAGTAAATGATGAAATAGGGAATATCTTTGAAATAGATGGATACAAAAGGGACGAAGTAATCCTATACGTGGAATTTTATACATAAAATGGTTTTTTTTTTCTAGTTAATCTGAGGTAGCGCAGATCTGCTAGGAAGGATAAAAGAGAGAAAATTTGGAGAAGAAAAATATCATGTAGTATTTTTAGGTGTTACTTTCCTTTCTTTCATGACATGTGAGACGGAGAATCTTATTTCTCAAAATGAGTAATACTATGTTCCGTGTACTTTAGCGAATTTGGCTTTATACTTTAATGAGTTATTTATCAGAAAAAATGTCTGATATGTTCGTGAGATTGAATAAAATAATATTTTATTATAATCAATCTGTATTTGATTTAAGTTATCGAATAAAAGCTATAATATTCATCAAATGTGCTCACAGGCATGGCTGAAACTTCCGTATACTAACCAGTTTGATTTGGAAATATCATAGTCCATACTGAGATTTTTCTTGAGTATAATTCATTGGCATGCGATATTTAAGTGTCAGATATTTTGTTTCTCTCATTATATATTCTATCATTACATGCATAAGTGTTTTTTGATTTATATTATCATGACAAAGCCCTCTAGTGTTATTTGCCTAAAGGGGGGATGCCTTAGCGGTGGACTTCATAAGGGAAATTGGCTCGTATACACATGGGGAAAACCACGAACCAGGGTTCAGCGACTTTACCGTTTAGCCACTGATGGGTTGATGTGCATAAGATATATAAGAAAAAATAAAGATATGTGAAAAAGTACAGAAACTTTTGAAAGCAGTACTATTTAATTAATCTTAGCTTCGCAAATTTAAAACTGAGGAAGAATCAATAATTATGTAGTGACTTTGTTTGGAGACTTTGCTTCCAATACAGAAGATTAGTGAATTTTCAATTACGATATTGGATAATTCAGCTAAGTTCTGGATTTAGGTAGCGGAGTGAATGGATGTTTGCAATTACTCCCATTTAACTTACTATTAACCATTTGAATTTTATAATTGGCAAATTCAGGGTGTTTATAAAGTCCCGGACCCATTTTGATGTTTAATAACTCATAAAATAATGAAGATATAAACAAACTTATGGCATTTATTGATGGATTAACTTATATATTTTTCTTTTCAGGTTTGAATATCTTTACTTTTGTAAATATCGTCTGCGCGTTTGGTTAATTTCAGATAATTTCATTTTCCTGGCTAAATATCTGTACTTTTCTAAATATCGTCTGCTTATTAATTGCATTTTTCTCTCCTTCGTTTTTGGCAACTATTGCAATGTTAAAAGGGATTCCCCAAAGGTTAATGTGTGGTGTGGGCTAATAATGCACGACCGAGTCATTGGGCCTTTCTTTTTTACAGAAAAGACGATCTTCTCAGTCGTATACTTAGACATGTTAGAAAACTTTGTATTTCCACAACTAGAAGAGCTTCAGCCACATGTCTTTTTGCAACAAGATGGTGCACCACCTCATTGGTGTACCATCGTTCGTAGTTCTTTGAATAACCATTTTACAGGAAGATGGATTGGGCGAGGAGGTCCAATTCCTTGGCCACCCAGATCACCTGATATAACGCAGCTGGACTTTTCTCCTTTGGGGATTTGTAAAGGACAACGTTTACAGGAGGAGAGTGTCGAACATGGATGACCTAAAAGCCAGAATTACAACCGCAATAGGCTCTGTGGATGCCGACATGCTTGCCGGTACCTGGCGTGAAATTGAATATCGACTTGATATTCTCCGTGCGACGCAGGGGGCACACGTGGAAGTTCATTGACAAGGGACATGAAACTTTTTGAGTCTATCTAACTATTTATGTTATTAATTTTAATCTATCTTTACTATTTTATGAGTTATTAAACATCTAAATGGGTCCGGGACTTTATAAACACCCTGTATAATTATTTATCTAAGTCATAAATTTAAAAAGCATTAAGAAGACAGCGATAAATTAAATTCGGTCGAGATTTTTTTTAAAATTATGATACATATTTTGTTATTGAATTAAACAAAAATGTATTCATTTCATACAGTACGAATAATATTTCACGTCAGATATTCAATAATGTAATAATTGCATACTGAAATTAAAGCAAATTTTAGAAATAATATTTAACTTAAATACAGATTAATTAGAAAATTTACAGCATTCAATGCTCCTGTTTTAAAGAAAGGATCATTTTTCAGATGCTAAGAGGGATTACTCAGATATTTTTGTAAATTATCGAAATAAAATTTAGCAACGAGAGTTAAAAGTAAAATGTTCTCAGGAAACATTTTCGAGCTCCAAAAAATAGGGAAAATCTCACATTAAACATGTAAATCATTTGTTTATGTGATTGTTTAAGCAAAATAAAAGTACTGTAAAATAAAGCTGCAAATATTAAACTGAACATGCCGTCCATTATTTCCTTTTTCAAAAGGTAATATGCCAATATGTAAAGAAAGAAACAAAATTATAGCATACAAATCTCTAGCCAGAATGCCCTTTCTTCCGCAATAATTATTAGCCTTGAAATTTTGAAGTGAAATGAAAGGTGTGCGGAAAAAATGTCACCCGGAAAAAAGGGAAGCGGAAAGAAAGCCCCCAGAAAATAAGGAACGGAAAAAAAGGAACTCTAAAATCTCGCCAAATAATGTTGCCAATCGGAGTTGGGGAAACCTGCCGAATTCTAATTTAACCGGCAGGGTTATAGCGGGCTCTCTTGAGGGAGGTTTTAAGGGTAAGACGTTGAGCTAGCTGCAGCCGAGCAAGGTCATTTCGATAGCAGGTTTTAATGTTCTTATCGTAAACTGTGACTAAATTTCATCTACAACGGTTTGTTAAAATACTGCGTTTAATGCTCAGTTATGCGTCAATGTTTCAACCCTGAACCACAGCTTAAGGCTATAACTACGTGGGCTACGAGGGAAACAATCACTAATGACCATGACCTGCTGGTCAACTTCTATTTTTACCATCGGACAGACCAGCAGTTCGCTTATCTTCTTTCAATCATCGTCAGAAGATTTCCCTATTCCGCAGGTATGGTTGTTATGATAAAACTTTTATCTCCCATCTTGGCGATATTTCTAAATATCCCTTATTTTTTCCATTGCAAAAGAATGGTGACTTCTTTTCCGTTTCCTAATTTTCCGGTGCCTATCTTTCAGTTCCTTATTTTTCGAGTGTCATTTTTTCCTACAACCAAAATGAAATGCTTTTAGCTAATATTTCAAATCTTTCGAATTACATTGTTTAACAATAAAACAAGAAGTGTAATCTCAACTATATTAATGTAATTTCATTGCAAATAAAAGATTCTTTTACATATTACACTAATGTATTTGGAACACGTATCAAGAAGATACGAAACACCATGCATTCTCAACTAATAACTGAAAAAGATGAGACAGATTATTTCAAGAAGACCAAATATTTCCATCTGCTGACTCTACCTATCTGATTAAAATACATAGAAACAGGAGACGTGTTCAAAAACTATTCTACTCTCTGACATATTACTGCAGAAATCGAACCAATGCGACTGTAATCTAATGCATTAGAAATTGGATGCATATTATGTTTTGAGATACACATAAGATTTCTTACCTCAAAACAGAGATGCGGTCCGTTAGAATTTGGAACAAATTACCCAAACTATATACATTTCATAAAAACCTGCACACAAATGTTAATACAGGATTTCGAAAGTCTTAATGATACTGCGACAAGATGAAGATTCTTGAGTTTGTTTGATAATTTTATTTATTTATTCATTTCTGATATAAATGAAAGAACTTGAAAAATCGGAAAGCATGGGAAAAGTTTCAATGGAAATAAAAGCAGATGGATACTCTCAATGCATTTGAAAGCAAAAGAATAAAACCCCAAGTAAAACTGACACTAAAATTATGATGAAATCGAGAACATTAATATATTTTCGAACCGAAATATTAGCTTCACTAGAAATTTAGTATTTCAAGCCTTTACGGCTCTTTAAAATTGTGTGGCGCAGCAATGGAAACATATCACATATATACAATATAACTCAAGTATATGATAAAATAGTGCTAGAATTGCAGTTACACCAGAGTATCGAATTGAAAAAGACTAAAATGATTTCGGATAATAAGTTTGTTTTTTGATATTGTATCTTTAAGCTTAAAGCATATTAGTTTCAAGCCCACGCGGCCGTGATCAGTAAGTACAGCGGTTAGCGTTGCTGCCTACTTCATTGTCGGCCTGGACTCGAATCCTAGAAAAGGTTTGGAGGCTTGTATTAGTGTCTGCGCGGAAAAATACTGGCGAGCCTAAAATCCTCTCGGAAGGTTTGGTACTTACGCGAAACAAATGGGAGGTGGACTCGCTTACATCAAAATTGGATGGAACATCATCTACGTTCTCACGGATGTTAAACAGGTCGTCCACTGTACTGCACCTCGGGCAACGTTCTCGCTGGCCAGACGGTCGAACGACTAATCAGTGTAGGCCAGTCCAGACGAATGCATTAAGTTGCAGTCGCCCGGCCATTTACCCACCCATCCCCTTAAAAAATCTTAAAGGTTTCAGATTTTAAATTACGTCTAAATGGGCGTTTTTTCAACGTTTTGTGTGCTACTTTTATTTATTAAATATCATGTTCATTGCACTTAAACTATAAAATTCAGTTCAAAAGTAATATCACAAAATAATTTAAAATTGAGCATATCTTTAGAATTTCCTTCGTAGGAGATCAAAATGTTTTTCTATGCAACGTTGCCATTGGTCGCTTTTTAATCCTTGAGTTTGTTAATCAAAAATTCGTTAAAGTTTTACAAAATATGAAATCGATAATAAAACAAATTCCAAATTTCAAATTCGGGCTTCCAGATGCCCATATTCGCAGTAGGATTACGTCATTCAAAATTCGATTTTTTAACATTCTGTGTGTTATGATTATTTATTAAATATCATGTTCTTCGCACTTAAACCATAAAATTCAGTTCAAATCAATATCGCAAAAGAATTTTAAACTCAGCATATCTTTAGAATTTCCGATACGGAGTCTGGAGATAAAAAATGTTTATTTTTTCGTACAGTGTTGCCATTGCTCGCTTTGAAATCGTTTAGTTTTTAATCGAAAATTCGTTGAAGGTCTTCCACATGCCCATATTCTATGGTAGATTACGTTATTCAAATTTTTATGGCTCTAGGTACCGTTTTTTCTCACAATGCGAGAAACATACATACATTCATGCAGATTATTAATTATTTAATTTTTTTAAATATAATACAGGGCAATAATATTTGATGGCAACAATTTGAAAAGTGAAACAACTCTTATAGTGAACCAACTCAAAATGTCAAAACGAAATTTATAATTCTTTTGGACAAATTGCCCCTTCGAATAACAAGTCATTTTTGAACATTATATTATATATTTTAATTAAAGAGAAATTTATATCCACAATATGAAAATACATGAAAATATTCTTTAACAACACGAACAAAATAAAAAATTGAATGTCGGTATGAATTATTATTCATTGTTCAATTTCCGTTTATAATCCATCGCTAATGCACTTATTATATCTCAGATTTTAAATTATAAATAACTGCTAACTTATACTGTATCCAAAGAGCAATTTTGTGTTTTCGTTTAGAATCCTGATTAGGGTTAATTCATTCACGAAACATAATTTTTCTAGCCAACTCTAAGACTGAAATTTAATGGATAAAAGAAATAAAACAAAAATGAAAGAGACGAAGACTAAGGTGAGTGCAGAAGGAAAAGTCTTGAAGATTAAAGAACTAAACAATAGAATACTACAGAAAGTGATCATAAGATCTCAAAGAATTTCTTTAACCATTGTTGCCTCTTATTTCGAAACATTTCCTAGAAAATGTTTCATGGTATGTTCAATACGCTTTTAACAAGCTCAGGTGTTCAGGTTGCTTTGAATTTCCATGAAATGTTTTAGACAGTTCTTTTCTTACATTATTTTTTTTATTGTTTCTGCTTCTCAAACGCTCTTACATTTATTTAAGTTTTAATGTTGCTGACTTGCATTCTATTAACTAAGTGCTGAGGTACCTAGTGAACAGCTAAGCGAGTAATCGCTTAAATCCAAGAACAGGAGTGTAAACTCAAGAAGGGTTAATTACCCTTTATTTGCTCAAAATAAAGATGTACAGTTGGTCCCATTCTCAGAGCATACAACAAAGCCTCCATTTGGACTAAAACTCAAAATGTAAGAAATAAGAACTAACTGCTGACTAACTAAAGAGATTCAGCCGAAGCTAACTCAATTCTAAACTTCTAATTCTAACCGTAATATTAAATTAGTCAGCGAAGCTATCAAAAGGCACGTAATATGGCTGAGTGTAATAATAGTTAGAGAGACGTAGTCAAAAGGCAAACGCGCGCTGTTCGGGAATCATAACTCCTCTCTCGAAAGCAGTGGAACTTTGACTTAAATACTACTCTACTTTTCATCTGCATTTCATCTGCATTTCATCTGCATTTAAAACCTCATTCTGGTAAGCAATTGTAAGCTGAAGCTAGAAGAGATAGGAAAGCGGTATAAACTTAAAATAACTGTTATGTAAAATTAAAATATACCTTACAAAGGGATCTGCAATTAAAATTCAGATCCTGTTTTGATCGTAAAAATAAATTACTACTGAATGCTTTATTAATATCTTATTTCAAATGAAGATATCCTGTACGCAGTTCAAAAGCAATTTTATTGATTTAGTAATCTGCAGTTTTTAATCATGATATCTGTAATATTTTAATCATCTTTGGTCATGCAGGTCGGAGATGGCAAAGTTCTAATAATGGCAACAGAAACTGTTTTCTCCTGCCATTGTAATATTTCACAATACCTAACGCTGAACAACGCACGTAAGCCGATAATTTTTACTATACAATTATTAGCCATCTTTCTTCTCTTAAATGAGTTCAGCCGTTCTGATTTCAAAACGCATAAGACTATCGAGTTACCTCTACGAACCTCTCTGTAACCTCTACGAATGTACTGTTGCGAAAAATTCGGCGATTGCGCCTGTATGTAAGCTTCCCGGCATAGCACTAGGGTTGCCATAAAACAGTGTATGGTAGGGTTGCCAGATTGGCGACTTTATCGCCCATTTGGCGACCAAATCGGCGATATCTCATGGTCCAATCGGGAAGCTTCTAGAATAACTTCCTGTCGAGATATTTCTCGAAACGTGTGGAACCTAAGGTAAAGCTATATAAACCCCTGCGTTTCTGAGAGCCGGCATTGTGAGAGTAGCTGCTTACTGTGAGTGCTATGCTACGCGAGTTTTGTGAACGGAAAGCGATCGAGATAGTGCTTTGCCGTGAAGTTACCTTTACAGTATAGCTTGACAGTGTATTGGTGATTGTTCCACGGTGTTTATTATAAGTTTAGTGTTGCCGTGAAGCTACCTTTACAGTAACAGACTGAAGCTGTGTTGCTGATTCTTTCAGCGTATTTATTGTAGATTTTCGACGCTTTTAAAGGTAATTTTGGAACCGTGCTGTAAATAGTGATTCTTGTAAATAAATTGTGCTTTTTATTGTTCTGCATCG
Source organism: Stegodyphus mimosarum (assembly GCA_000611955.2). Classification (NCBI taxonomy): domain Eukaryota; kingdom Metazoa; phylum Arthropoda; class Arachnida; order Araneae; family Eresidae; genus Stegodyphus; species Stegodyphus mimosarum. The sequence goes on along the minus strand of KK117429.1, from coordinate 339,142 downwards.
TGTTTTCATCGGATACTCTCAAATCCACGAACCCGTATAACGCAACAGTACTGTAAATCAGTGTTGTTAGCCAAGTCATGTACGACCAGAGTACCATGAATGAAGTGAACTTCAACGTTAGAACCAGGTTGAGGTTTAGATGAGTTTTGAATTTTATAGCGAAGTTTTGATGAAGATTTAGAATATGTTACTTTTTAGTTCTCATAGTGATCAATATACCTCATACGTAAAATTTCGTCAAATCGAGAATTATAAGAAGAGTCTTATTGGCAAAGTTAGATCTTCTGTTTACAGTTACGATCTAGGTTTAATATATTTAGGTTTAATATATTATACCTTATTTATAATAAATGAATTTGGGTTAAATTTTTACCTATGTAATTTGATTGGTTAAATAAAAGAATGCGCTACTGCAATAAGTACCTTAATTTAGCCACTGTATCCAATTAATATGGTCTAACAGTGGCCAGGAAGATTAGACTGCTATTACCCGGTAGTTCGATCCGATCTCATATTCTGATAAAGTGACTATGTACACAGACGTACACAGACGTTTTAGTGATTTAAATAATCTGAGACATCAATAAAAGCCAGTTTTGCTTGAAACGTCCTTCACAAACATATCCATCCGTTCAGGTAACTAAAACTCATATACTCTGCCTTGAATAGTAAACCTAACCTAGATAACTAATTATTAGTTAGGATGCTATGGACACTGAGGGAAAAAACTGAAAGGTTTCAGATTTTAAATTTCGTCCAAAGTGCCGTTTTTTTTTAACATTTGTGTGTTACCTTTATTTATTAAATAGCATGTTTTTCGCACTTAAACCACAGTAAATTCAGTTCAAGTACAACATTGCAAAACAATTTTAAAATGAGCATATCCCCTTTAAAATTACCGATACACAGTCTCGCGCGCTGGAGGTACAAATGTTTTTTCTATACAACGTTACCATTGCTCGCTTTGAAAACCTTGAGTTTGTTGAACAAAAATTAAAGTTCTACAAAATATGAAATCGGTAATTCAAATTCCAAATTTCAAATTTGGGCTTCCAGATGCTAAAATTCGGGTAGAAACGTTCAATATTCAAAATTTTATGGCTCTAGGTACCGTTGTTTTATCACAATGTGAGAAACATAGATACTCATACATAGATATACAAAGAGATAATTTTATGCATATTCACATTTATGCATATTCTTCATTATTTAATTTCTTTAAATATAATACAGGCTGATAATATTTAGTGGCAACAATTTGAAAAGTGAAACAACGCTTTTAGTGAACCAATGCAAAATGCCAAAATTAAATTAATAGTCCTTCTGGGCAAATTGCCCCTTTGGACTGAAAAGGAGACAGTTCTATATTTCCCGTTGTACTGCGCCGATTGATGAAATTCAAATTAAGTTTTTCACGTCTCGAAAGCGCGACTTAGGATACGAATTAGATTTATATATAACATTGTTCTAATATAGGTATTTTGACAAAAATCGGACTTTTTTTGAAAGGACAAGACAATGGTTTTCCATATTTCAATTCTACGACTTAAATTATTCCAAACTGTCAAGTTGTGTAAAAATCGCACGAGTAGTTTTTAAAAAATTACCTCTTAAAATTTTAGCTCCTACATGTTAATTGAATTTGGTATATATTTATTAATATCTCTTTTTTTTTACTAAACTTATTTGGTTCTTCCTTTCACATTTCGAAATTGAGGTTAATTTCAAATAAAAACATTTTTGATGATTTATTTTCAAAAATTTTTATAAATTTTTCGAAAAAAGTTTTGAACTATAATGTATGAAATTGTTACCATCATGTTAAAATAAATATATTTCTAAGCATACCTGCAAAAAATTCAGAGTTTTTTATTCAAAATTTCCTAAGACATACGTGAATTTACATATTGGCGTGTTTTGAAATTTGGCATATTTGTTATAAGACCAAATGTAGTTTACGCAATTTGTTGAAATTATTCGAAAGAATGAACAATGACGTTTTCCCCTCTGGTGTACAGTGGAAAACAGGAAAGGAAATTAGGTTGTTATAAGTTAAGAAGTTCGCTAAGCGAATTATTCTTGGCTCAACCTGAAAAAAATGTATGCCAAGGTAAATTTCTGAATTTCTCCGTAAATTCCGCATCAAATTTTACAAAATTTAGTATTTAAGGATAATTTGAGTCATAGAATAGAAATATGGAAAAACAATGTCATGCCCTTTCAGAAAAAGTCCGACTTTGTGTCAAAATACCTATATTAGAGCTATGGTATATAGAAATCTAATAAGTATCTTAAGTCGCTTTCGAGACGTGAAAAATGCAAGTTGAATTTCGTCAATCGGCTCAATAGAACAAGAGATATAGAACTGTCCCCCCTTTTTTTTGTAGTGTATATTTTTTTTCTCCCCATACGTACTTTTGTTGATGTCCAGCTATTTAGTCGTTGAAGTATTTAGTTCATTAACATCCGTAATTTAAATCCCGGTGACGGTCCTATTGACTTTTCGGATACCTGCTTCGAAAATCCTAATAGCCTCTACAGTGACATCCGAATTAAAAATAAGGTGAATAATAATTCTTCACTATCTAGATTTGATAAACTGGGTTTCATACTTCTTCTCAGTCGCCCATTGAATGGAGGAGAAAGTAAAGAATTTTCGTATTCCCCATGTTTTCTCTCGTGATGTAAGTGAACCTGAATATGCTCATCTGGCGCTTACAATATCTACGATTTGATATCTGGCAACGGCATAGTAAACTCTACATGCTTTCTGACTCACAAATATCCAACAATCAGTAAAAAGACATCTAAAAATTGTCAAGGTAGACTTTGTAAACCATCTTGGCCAATCGCTTAATTGCTTTTTAAAGTGTATAGTTTAGGTGAAACAATCACAAATAAAAAACCATTTGTATCTGACAATTTTATCTGCGTATTAATTCAAATAAAAGCACTCTAAGTAATATTCATTTTTAAACGTGCCCAAAATAAATATGAATTGTAAATATTCCAAAATAACATTTCTGTTTCAGATCTGAAGAATAATTTAATTTCTCTTGCCCGTTTTTGCATTTTCATTTTTGTATTCCAAAGTCTTTAATTTGACCCTTTAGCAGGATTCTCTTTAATAGTTTGAAATGACAGTAAACTAAAGCAGCGACTCCTGAATTGAGTCAATGAACTTTCTCAAAATTGAGGGAAGGTGCTAAAATATGGGAAAAGTTTCGAACCGAAATATTTATTGAACCGAACTGAGTAGAGTTAATTCTTGGTTCAGCGATTTTCGAACGGTGTGCTAAGAGAAGTTTGTAAGTATGACGTAAGAGTTTAAAGGAGAAACGGAAAAGAAGTGAGGGGGAAAACATGAAGACTTATACATTCATCTAAGGAAATTTTTAGAAGGGCTGAAAATTTTCCATCAAAGACTAATCGAAATAAAAATGTTAGCAGTAGTTCTTAATGAGGAAACCTGGCGCAATAAAGTTTGCATTTTGAACTTGAGTTGGAAACTTTAAATTTTCCTGCAATCATTTGCACAAACTAGTCTAACCGTTCAGAGAAAAACGAATCAGAATCTAAATCATATGAACAGTCAGAATTAAAACGGTGGTGTAGCGAAGTGTGGAAATGGGAACTTTTCATTCGGAAACAAATACAAAATAGGAAGAGAGCTCGTGCCCTTCTCTCTCTCTCTCTCTTTTTATTTATTTATTTAATTTTTAAGAAAATCTCCCTTTTTTCCTCTCCCTGAGGAAAAGCACTGAAAGCATTCCCAGCGTCAGATGTAACTGCCTTTGATTAAGTGAAATTTCCTTTTCCAGTTATAAGCATTTGCAAATTTTCAGAACAACAGATATGGTACAGATAACTGTATTGTAAACGCTGTTTTTCCAGCACAGACTTTTTAAAATCAAATATTAATTATTTTCAATTGAGAAACATTAAATCTTTAATATATCAGTAAAATTCAAGGTCGTTCACACTGCTTAAAATTAATAAAATAGATCACATTATTTCCAACATAACAGGGGGCATACTAAAACAATACTTCATTTCAACAAAACATATGCTTCAAATTAAATAGCCAATCAGTTTAAAAAATCTGATTTGTACACCACATGACTGCCTTGCACGGAATATTAAATTATACGCTGTTTTTCTTGCATTTCATTTAACCTTATTGGATTGAATTAAATCTACTTCGTCGATAGGGCATAAACCACAATAGAATAAATGTACTCTTTAAAATTCACTATAGTTGTTTACCATAGCGACATTCTGGCGCTAGGTTCACTTAACAGCGTTACGTCTCATTCATTTTATAAATCAGAATGCACAAACATTATGCATAACATCTGAAGAATTATCTAATGGTTGCCACATGGTCTATTCAAATACTATAATAAATCTAAAACGATGTATAAAAGAAATTAAACAAACAGAACAAAAAAGGAAACAGTTTTTCACAGACAATTCAGTATTCATCCAATTATTCTCATTCAATTAATTCAGTTCTCACTTCGCGACAAGGCAAAAATACATAAAAACTGAAAATATCTATATTAAAAATTACGAAGCAAATCTTAAACACTTATTTCCTCGAATAAATTCGAGAATGGATTAAGCATGATTTAATTCGCAATAATAAAAGAAGGCGTTATCTTTGTTGTTGCGAACCTTAGTTTCTCTAGATTGGCAACAAATCCAATATTCTCCTAAATTTCAAATGTAAACAAATATCTCTGCGATGAGAAAAATGATTAGGCTTAGCCGTACTTAAAGAACTTTAAAGAGGATTCGGCTCGCCGCATATTTAGAGTGCCCCCATACCGCATGGACACTATACATTTACAAACATCCATGCCTTCTCCAGGATTCGAACCGGGACCCTTTCGCACGGCCGTCAGCTACTCTAACCACTATGCCGGTTGTGTGTGGCATAAGTAACTTGTTTTCCTCCTTGTAATTTAATTAAACGAATATTATGGATATCCGCTGTAATTGATTCTGTCATATTTCAAAAGGTCTGACTTTTACTCTAAATGCAGGAAACGTTTACAGTAAACTTTCATTAAACATTTGTGAAACCCTGCAAAAGCATCGAATAGTCTCAAAGAGTTTACTAATATTATTAACGTATACCAGAAGGCTACGAATAATCCTGAATTAATGAATACTCACATATTATCTCAGCCCATCAGAGACTTGTGGTAGTAGTTAGAATTCTGACCATCTTTTTCCGTAATGGAAAAGATATTATTAGAAGCATCACCGAATGGCTCACTCTTTCTCTGCCGCCTACTTCTCAAACGAGCTTCCGAGTCGGTGGATTTTGTGTATTCATTCTAAATATGTATTGGACAACCGTATAAACGACAAATCTCCATAACTTACTAGAATTCCAACATCCTTCCATCGGCATAAGAGCTGGTCCTGCTAACCAGCATCTTGTTCGGAGGAATTTTCCTTACTACAATAACAAACGCAGGACATCTTTATTGCAAGGACAACAAGAACATTTCTGTCTACTCTACAGAACTTCCGATTCGATGAATTTTGTCTGCTAATAATTTGCACACAATTGGCAAACATATAATCGTCAAACCTCTATAACTTACTGCAATTCGAACACCGGTCCATCAGCATAAGAGATGGTTCTGCTAACCACCATTTTGATCAGGAGAATTTTCTTTATTACAAGGACATAAGCAGTACATTCGTATTGCAATTACAGCAAGAATACCTCTATTTAGAAGCATCGAAAGAAGAAAATAAAAGATTTAATGAGAGCTAAGCAATGAAATAAGGATAAAAAGCTCGATAATTAGAACACACTTTAGGTAACACAGGTCCGATTCTCAAATGGGAAACCTTCTTCAATTCAGTTTCTAGAACGCTTTCAAGTTCTGTTTCCCAGGAGAATAAAATAACTCTCCACACTCAAACTTCTCTCATTGATTATGTAATTTATTTTCACACCACGGAGAAGCGTTACAAAGCATTATTCTTCAACACATTATCACGTCGTCAGGGAAAGGAAAAGAATTGACTTCCCAAATCGACGCCCTGGGGCGAATGAAGTTCTCTTCATACAACCACCTTAACAAAACATTCTTCAATTCCAAGCATCTATTTTGTCGATAAAAAGAAACAAATTTCCCAGTAGTCTTCCTAAAGATTTTAAGTCTCCGAGAGAACTGTCGCCCGCTGGGCTAAACAAACAACATAAGTTTATTTTTCGCCTGTAGTTTAACTAAATTTATTTTCGATACTGGCAACAAATTTGAGTAAATAGCGAGAATGTACGGGTGAATTTTCATTTTTACTGAATAATGTGAATGTTTGATATAATATGTGCAGTGTAATTAAAAGATGTTAATGTTTATAAGTTATTATGTTATTATATTAATATCAAAATAGCTTCATCTCATTAAAATAGCTTAGTAATAAGTACTGGTATAAATGAACGCTAAATCTTACACTGTTGAACATAAATTCCAGATAATTTTACAGTTTTTGGAGAAGGATATTAACGTTCGGTATGAATGTAAGATGATGCTGTTTCATTGAAAATTTTCAGTATGTTGCTGTAATTTACGTAAATATTTTTACATATGTGAAATTCGGTTTTTAAACATTTATGTGTTTTTTATTTGTTTACTACGCTTCGTAGGATAGTTATAAGTTCATGCGTATTTTTTTACCTCGAGTTTATTTCCTTTATTATGTGCATTCTGTAGTCATATTATATATACTCCGTTTATTATGCATATTTTTTACCATTATGCTTTGCTTTATATATGTATTTCATATATTATATTTAGTTTTTAATTCTTAGTCGATTGATATAGGAATAATAAAAATAGCTTTAACAGAAACCCAGGAATGGGGAACTCTCGCCAGACTTCGGCGGCATTTGAATCTCTGAGTTGAGGCAATTAGTAATTTCTAGCCAGCCGGGCCATAACCTAAAGATTTCCAGAAAACACGCTTTGGAAACAGTAGATGCGACTTTTCCAGAAGGCTCCACACATGTTTTGTAGAACAGCTATGTCATGATCCTAAACCAATTCATCTCTTCGGGTTCGTTTTCATCCACTTATGAATGTTATTCTTCGACTCTATTCGCAGAAATAAAATTGGCACACTTATGCAGGTTTAACGATAACATGAACTATATTTTATTGAAATATATATATATTCTTTTCACAAAGTATTTTTTTCACTATTACATTTAACCTTTCAGTTTTTAATAATAACAGATCAAACTTCAAACTTTGGAATACAAAAAAAATCAATTCAAAAATGTTTCACACGAGCCTCCGTCTTTCTCGCATCAAGCACGTTTTCTTCTTCTCGTAGCCAGATTTTACTTTTTCTCCGCTTTTCAGATAGACAGTTTTTTTTTTCACACGAGCAGGCCGTTGGCTTAACTGTTCTTTCATCAGGGCTTGGTTGGTAGCTTCCTCTTACCGAGCATGTGCATGACAAGCTATTCAACAGATAATTTGTGATATTTTCATGTTAAACGTTTGGAGTGCTAGCTGAAGAAACCAAGCTGGAGAAGGTTAAAAGAATCCTTCATTAAAATTGTTTAAAATTCACAATGCGTCGACTGGACACTAACAAACTACACCTCGCTTGGGTGGTAACTCAACTAACAAGAACTAAACTAAAAATTCAATGATATTACCAAACGGCACAGTTTTTTACAAGGGCTCAAAAAATCCTGTTACACAAAACCGCCTCGAAGTCTGGTGACAGCAATTTAATAGCTGTTAAGCCACTTTAACCAGAAATAAATGCAGAATCAGAAGCTCACGCTACAAAGTAAAGTGCTTGCCCTCACTCTCCTTTCACTTTCTTCTAAAACTCAGTATTTAAACCTTTTCTCCTAAAGGTAAAATATGCATTCCTTCCCGCGCGCTACCAAATATAAATATTCTGGTATTGACAATTAGAGGAAGGAAGGATTATAGGAAAGCGTAAACTTAATTGTTTAGTAAAAATGGATTTAAATCTCTACAGGTTAAGAGAAAAAAATGACGTCTCCAATGTTGCGTCAACGCAAGAACTTTGTTGCTACGTCAAAACCTGAATCAGCTTAATTTAGAGTCTGTGAAAACTGTTAAGCTACTGAGCTTCCTGACCTATGAATATTTATTTAGACTTTACTTTGTGAGCGATTTTGTGATCTGCAATATTCTACGCGCGTTACAGAAAATTACAACTTAACTCAAAGTACTCCTTTATTTATTTCGAACTCTTTAACTCAAATAAAAGTTGTCATTCTTCTCACACTGACATATTATTCAGTTCACTTCTCACACTGATATGTCAAGTATTGTGTCAAGTATTATGTACATCTTCAGAGAATGATGGACGTGGCGCTAAACCGATTAACCTTATAATGATAAAGGAATGGTGCCCACATCCCTCGTCCCTCACTCACTCACTCACAGTGATATAAAGTTATAAATGTTTTTGTTAATCCGGATTAATTACTTAGAGAAATCTATGCGAACCCATAGTAGGAAGTGATACGCACAGTCTAAAATTTAAAATGTACACATAACGAAACAGTTTAGTGCTCATACTCTAAGTTTCACGTTAAACCAAAACAAAGATTAAATAGTTTATATTCAAAGTGAGATATTTATATATTTATTTACTTTTATTCTAAATATTTTATCGTAAGTATTAAAATACTGACATTATTGAATATAGAATACTTATGGAACACAGAATACTGAACTTATGACATCTATGAGGCCTTATACACAATTATTTCTTTTCCTCCAAAATGACTTAAAATTGAAGGATTTTCTAATAAGTATAGTTTTCTTACATTGGGATCAATACAAAAGATGCTTTAAATAATTATACATTAAATGTGTAATCAAGTATGAAAGATTATACTCGAAAAACTCAGTGTGAAAGAAGGACTTTAAACAAGATCTAGCACAAAAAGTGAAAAGACATAATAAGGCGGGCTCTTCCTGTTTGAAGAAATGTGGCGGCCATTGTGCATAAATGTTGTTTAGTAACTGCAAAGAGTTCAAAATCAAAATTCTAAGAACTGTTTTGAATAGCTAACAACCGATGCACAAGTTCTCTTCTTTTGTTCTAGACTTTTAGACAATAGTATTGTTAGGTTTTTCGCTTCTTCTTCGTACGTACGTTAAAGGGTTCGTGGTTTGGAGTAAATAACGAAGACTACGCTTGATGAAGTATCAAAACACACTTTATTGACCAGTATTTTTCAAGACAGCTCCAAAATCAAGCTTATAGTCGTCGAATAACTACTATAAACATACTGAGACAATCAACGACGCAATCTTTAGGCTATCAGGCTATAACTGGAAAAACAGCTTCACGGCAAAGCATCAGAGTATTGCTCCCGAATCTACTACTCAGTCGTCTACGTACTCTCGACCAACTCGGCACTAGACTACGAGACACTCGCTCACTGACTGACTATCAACTCGGTAGACTAGGCTCTGACTTCGTACTGACTCACGCTCCGCGTACCAACAAGGTTTATATAGCGTTTGGCTTGTGCTCGAGAACATTCTGGGCTAATCCACTAAGAATTCGTTCAGAAGGTTCTTCATGCGTCTACAGCATATCGCTAATTTTGTTGCCAAATGGTCGATTTCTCGCCAAATATGGCAACCCTGCCTACCCTTGCCATTTTCTGGCAACCCTAAACCTGCTTTGCGGGGAAGCAATCTTACCGCTCCTGGACATTTCGTAATAGCATTTTGGATACAAGTTAGGAAACGGTAAAGCTGATGAAAAAAAAATGGATAGCACCATCTGAAACAAATCAACCATTCCATCAAACAATCGGATCTGTGAAATTGTAAGTTTATTTTATTGTGTGTAGTGTTGTTGTATTTTTTTTACTTACCTCTGTAAGCCTTGTGGTGCACAAAGAGTTTAAATTTTCAATTTAAAAAAAAAGTGCCATTTGTGAAGAGCAAGGAAAGTTTCTTCTTGCCGATTGGTAGCAGGACTTTTGTAAACATTCGCGTTAAAGCCTTATCTGAGAGCGGAGGAATAGGTTCATAGGGCGAAAGACCTATGTTTGAAACTGAATTCCCATTTGAATTTGAAGTAACCTTCAAATATTGAATCGGAAACAATGTCAAATATGAAAGTTGCCCAATTTGTGTAATAAAAAAGTTCTGTGATTGTATTTCAACAAAGCATCGATTTTAAACGTTAAATATTGAATAGATAGCATATTAACGTTTATTTGTGTATCTCCCACCCAAACTCAGTAGGTCAATTTTTATGTTGGTAAAACTTTAATTTTACTTTACGGGGCAAACAAATCTGTACAAATATGCAGATTTGGCCCTACACCATTATATATCATGAAATGATTACTTGTTTAAGTGTCCATGTCTTAGTTAAATGAACACTTGAAATTAAAGCTGAATTACAAATTGTATTTCATCTATTATAAAAGACAGTATACTATTTTATTATACGTCAAGTAATTGCGTTTTTAAGTTATTTTATCTTCCTACATGTAAAATAGAAAATTAAAATGTTAACTTGCAACCAAGTTATTCTCTTCTTAGTCCAAACGGCGTTAGCCCAAAAGGGCTATTAATTTCGTTTTCGCATTTTACGTTGAATCACTTTTCAATTTGTTGCCACTTAATATTATCGCCCAGTGTTATATATTTAAAGAAATTAAATATTAAGAATCTGCATAAATGTATGCATGTTTCTCGCACTGTGATAAAACAATGGTACCTAGAGCCATCCAAATTTGAATAACGTAATCTTCCACCGAATATGGGCATCTGGAAGCCTAATTTGGAATTTGTTTTATTATCGATTTCATATTTTGTATCGCTTTAACGAATTCTTGATTACCAAACTCGACGAGTTCAGAGCGAGCAATGGCAACACTGTACTGCTAAAAAAATTATCTCTAGCCCGCGAGACTGTGTATCGGAAATTCTATAGATATGCTCAATTTAAAATTATTTTGGGATATTGCTGTTGAATTGAATTTTATGGTTTAAGTGCAAAGAACGTGATATTTAATAAATACAGGTAACACACAAAACGTTAAAAAAAGGTCCCTTTGGGCGTAATGTAAAATCTGAAAGCTTTCAGATTTTTTTTATTCATTCATTTTCTATTCAAAATACGAAAACAGCAAACTAGATATAAAGAAGATGTACATTTTATAGTAAATCAAAATAATAATCTCCCAAAAATGCATTATTAAAACAGTAACTAAATTGTATTATGATCAACTGCATTAAAAAAACACTAGCCTAAATGTTTACTACATAAGAAATAAATATTTCACCTTTTCTTGCAGAGTCATTCAAGCTGTGTCATACTAACTTTAACAACAACTCCACATTCTAATTAAAGAGGCAAACGACGATCCCATTAAAATAGGATTCAACGACTTTAAGTGCCTCGGAAAAACGTAATTGAATTTTACCTCGCAAAAGTTAATATTAACATAAACATTTTACAGCCAGAATTCCTATGCCTTTTAACGACTCGTCGCCCTTATTTGGTACCCCTACCTGGCAGGTCGTCTTTCGCAAATGCCGGGGTGCCATCAAATGAAATAAATGCGCCCCCTTATCTGTGATCGTATAATGAGGGAAAGGGGTGTGCGAGGATGCTAGAAACGATGATGGCGATGAGACACACGTCAATCGATGACGACGTCCTTCCGTCCCTTCGTCGGTGACGTCATAAAACTTCATTTGCGCTCTTAATTAAACGTTATTGTAGTTAGACGAAGATAAAACAGTTCGCTCAGTAATGAGTCCCCTAGTTTCCAAAGATCTGTAGAAAAGTGGGACAAATCCATCTAAATTGTTGCTCAAAGGGAAAAGAGATAAACTCACATTAATAAAGCATGCAAAAGGTCCGTTCCACTTCTTACTTATGTTAACAGGCTGGCGTTAAGAGACACACAAGCGTAAAATGTTTTTAACCAGAATCAATAGTGATTAAGTTGATAAATATTCAAGTGATAAAGTGGCTATTAAGGATGCAGTTAAAGTGAGTTCGTCGAAATAATTAGGAAGCTGGTGATACGCACTTTTCGCAGTCGTATCAGAGAAGTCAGCAAATGTTGTTTTTATCATCAATCATAATTTTAAATGAGTTTGGCACATCATTCATAAATGCCAATTCAGGAGGTTGTTGTTTTAAATGGTGTCTTCGCCAATGCATCCAAATGCCTTCCATTACCATTTCCGTTCCGTTCTTATTATGAAGAAAAATTAGACATGGCATTTATGAAAATATTCCAGAGTTGTTCATTAAAGAGTTGATTTGTTACTGGCTTAAACCTCAGAAATATAAGGCCTGCTATTGGACAGATGTAGCATGCTTTTGAACTTATGACAAGTCATCATATCTTTTGCTAGTAAAATGAAAGTTTTGCGAAGTAAATAATTAAATGTGTGCTCTAAATAGAAATAATTCATTTTAAAGCAACAACTACATACGGAATTTAGTACTAAATTTTTGGACAAAGCACAATGAACAGCGTGGAAGCATAGGCGTATGTATATTCAGAGGCACAGCGCCCAGCTGATTTTGTAAGCAGAAAGAACAATATAAAAAAGTAACAGATGATTTTGGGTAGCCTTGTAAACCGAAAACTAAAGTCCCGGTTTTGGAAGCTCTGTTTCCAATTGAAATTTGTTTCGAATATCGATGCCATTTATTTCTTTGAGTTCTAAGAAATAAGGAAGTATACTTTAAATTGCAAATGAAATCAAACTGCATATGAGATTATAAAATGGTGTTTAGAAAAATGGAAAGTGCTAAGAGTTATGTACATACTTATGCACACATTTATGTATGTTTGAATACATGAATATACAAATTAAACTGAATTACATTTAAAATTAAGTTAAAAAATTCTTGACAATTGCTTATATATTAAAAATATACTTATATAAGAATAATCACATCTCCATACTTTCCAACTCAGTATCTGCAATATATTTTGATGTCAACAAACAAGAAGACGATTAAAAAACAAACCTTTGAAACTGTTATTCCTAATTGAGCTGCTACGCGCTTCGTATATAATTTTTAAGACAGTGATACAGCGGATTCTCAGAGTTTTGCCATTCGGAAAAGCATAATATCTTTTATTTTCTGCAATCTTAGTAGAGTAATAGCAAGCATATTTGATGCATATTCCATAGGTTTAGAGTTCGAGTCCCAGCCAGACCATTATACATGTTTTACGTTCCTGTATTGATATAACTCAATGACTATACAAGTGGTAACCGAACTAAAAGGCGGTGGACGATAATTTGTTATTAAAAGGATTTGGCAACTGGGTCTCCTAATCCTCTGTCGCTCTTTAAAAGAGGAGTATTTTCTCCCTCTTTTCTGCATGCCTTTGTGTTCTAATAAGAAGCATAACTCGACGCGTATTCGAGAGGTCTAGGGTTCGAATCCTGGCGAAGGCACTGCACACTTTCTCAAGTCTCCTGCTTCCAAAAACTGCCTCTGTGACCCGTATATTAAATTTTTAATATATCTAATTGATACTATAAGTTGAAATACATTTGACTGATAACATTTCGAACTGATAACTTTATGAATGAATATTTGAAACTCTGTTGTGATTATTAAAATATGTTTTGTTTCAGATGTGATATGTTATGCAAGATACTTAATAATTTTAAAACTTTTATACAGATTTACTTTAATTTCTTTAAATCGTTTGTCAATTTTCGAAATTTTAATATAAGCTCTTCGAGGTGGTGGATTGTAATTTTATGTATTCAGATTTCTCATGTTTAAATTTTTGTTGCTTATATTGTTGTTGTAAATATAAATCCAGTCACATTTTCAAATGCAAAAAGTTCTGACATGATCAATACAGCACAAGAAATGCACGCACTATCTTTTCTTTTCAATACGGATCATGATTTTGTAGGGTTTTTCTTTAGTTAAAATTAACATATTATTCAAATTTTTGTTACCTTTCCTGAACTTCTCATCTTCCCCTGGCATTTCCTTGCCAGGATGTAAATTTAAAGTTAAGTGAATTGAGTGTTTAAACGGGTAAATCTCTGAGTTTATTCAGAGCATGTTTTCGCTAGCCAGCGCACGTTTCGCTTCCGACCTTGACGTTACGCTAATTCGCCTCTTGGCCATTTCGGCTAATTTGTCACGCCTGCTAGGTTTGTTGAGTCAACCTAAGATAGCCATAACTTAACTGATAATCCAACACTATTATATTTTAGATTTGAATGATTTCTTTGATTCTCGTAACGAAGCTTGCACTGTACATAAGCATAGCATTTTTTTTTTCAAAGTATAGCAATGTTCATGAGTCTTGTGGTTCCAATAGCATTTATTCCCCATTACTCATTTACGTGTCGGGGATGTGCTAAAAACATGAAATCGCTTAATTTCATGTATACCATAGAGGAGGGAAAAACAGTACTCAGGAGAAGTACAATACAGAGAGCAATACTTTTTCCCCTCCCAATGGCGTGTTGTAGCCGTTCATAGGCGTTAGCCACTATTAAGGCCGGATGGGATGGTCTCTTTATTATGAAAGCGCCTAGCCGGTGGTCCATTGTTGCCTCTTATGAAGGGGAAGACAGATTACATCCATGCATTTCTGGGATTCGAGGCCGGGCCCTTCAGTACGCCAGTCAAGAATCACTAACCTCTTTCTCATCTGAGCAGCACAGAAAGCTATATACATATTATTACTTTAAAGTTGGCTGTACTTCTTGTGCATTATTTATACATAAATACTTACCTTATTCATGCAAACTTCACTATGTTTCAGTTATCCCTCTTTGTACAGACAATTAAGTTATGTCGAAGTAGGAGATATGAAAAATGAGCAATGCCCTCTACGGGACTCGAAGAGTGGAATTCCGAATACTTCCCGAGTCTGCTGACCACTATACAATGAAGGCATGCTAAGAAGGCGGGAGAAATATCTTATATACTCCCTCTTTTAAAGGACGACTGGGGATTAGGGGACCCAATCGCCAAATCCTGGTGGTGGAGAATCATCATCCACCACGTTTCAGTTGGGCGCCTTTGTAGAGACTTTAGGTATTTTCGAAGCAGAAGACGTGAAAAATGAGCAATGCCTTCGTCGGGACTAGAACCACGGACCTTTCCAATACGAGTGTGCTGACTACTACACCCCTAAGGCATGCTAAGAAGGCGGGGGAAATACCTCATACCCTTTACGAATGCTCATTTCATAAAATTTAGTTTTCTTGAAGCACTTAAATTAATATCTTCTTAAATTCATGAATCTCATCCGAAGAGAAATTTTCGTTTTTGTGGAGGGAATTAAAAACGTATTGAAAAGCAGATTTATGATAAAGCATCAATTTTAAGCAAACGTTTAATTTAAGCGTTAGTAATTAAAATGTATATTATGAATTTAAGTTAGATTTTGGAAGACTGTTTGCGAAGAACTGTGCGGTACACCAAAAAAAAAAGCATTTTTGCAGTCAAGCGTTACTATCTTATTTCATGCCTTTCACATCTATCAGCAGTTTGGAAACTGGGTTAGACGAGCAAAGAAACTACAGACATAGAGAGAGAATAGATACAAATGACGAAAAGATATCTTCATCTTCTTTCCCCTTTCCCGAGGCTCTGTTATCTCCAACCGCAAAATCAATTTTGAAAGTAAAACTATGTATAACTTACCTGATTTCTACTTAGAATGTCTGCGTATATCATATTAAATCTTTTAGCACTTTCTTATAGGAGGAGTTTTATAGGAGTCTTATAGGAGGAAGGAGTTTTTCCCATGTCCCTGAAGAATTAGAAATATTTAAATATTTTCTCTTGATAAATTAATGGTAATTCATTCCTCGCTTTACGTAAAGTTTCGCAAGTATCCTATAACTTTCTCAAAGCAAGATATTACGAAACGTGGTTTTCATGTATTAGGAATCCGTATATGAATATCTCTTTATACTATATATTGTTTGATATTATCTAATGTTTGTCCTCATAAAATGCAGATTAATTCAGAAATATATTTTTATTTTGAAATAATACATAAAACTTGGCTTTTAAAGATTCATAACATACAAAGATGGTATTATATTAATGAAAATTGAAAATTTCTGTACATAAAATACATAAAAAATACAGATTACTAGTTTGTTATTTAAAAATTTCTTTTTGCAAAAAATGAAAATAACGCCAAACAGCAAAAAGCTCTTTGCATACTGTTTTTTGCTTTTTGTTATTCGAATGTAATGGACTAAGTGATGCGATTTTAAACATCTGGCCCCTTACGTCTACAGATATTGTACTGCCCTTTATGAGTAGCATAATTCACAAGTGAACATCAGTATCACTAGAGGGAAGGGTTTAAAAAATTTACCATTGAGCTTCTATTGCTCTTGAGACGCTTAATTTTTGAAACTGTACATATGAGCCATGTTGTTTACTCTTTATTTTCATTTGTTTCGCAGTCACAAGTTTATGTAGTCGTCAACGTTTAACTTTCACGAAACATATCAGGAACTGATATTCGGATTAATGTTCGTAGCATATTATCGCTGTTAACATCGAGAAAATGACACCAGCTACAATTAGCCTCAAACGTTATGTGTTTACTAACATCTGTGGATTAAGAGAATTCAAGTATATCAATTTTTTATTGAGCTGAGAATAACTGGAAATGTTACAATAAATCTAGTATTTTCTTATATCAATGCTTGGATTCCTTTGATTTTGAAAGTGTAAGAATCAAAATATATATCGTGAATGATCCAGTTACACCTATCGTTAACATTCAAAGTTATATATGAATAAATTAAATATGCTATTTTTGAATAAGATAAATTCATTCTGTTTGATGAATAATTTTTGTGCAGACAATACATTTAAGTGTAAGCAGTTATTAATGGGAAATTTAACACAGTAAATGCATAGGAATGCAAATTAGAAAAGTTCACTTTTGAATAAAACTGTGTATTGTCTATTATTATGGAGCATCTTTTTCATATAAACTGCAATGAAAAATGCTAAAACGACTACTATTTACATGTATAATTATGCTTATGTAAGTTCGCACTGACAGGTTTCACAAGAAATTCCCAATGTTTTAATTAATTTGTGCAGGAAATTGCGTGGCAAAATATTTTCAACCATCCTGCTTAAACCGCTGCAAAGGTTATGTGAGATGACAAAAATAATACGGGAAGACCATTGGTCTAGTCTAGAAGCCACTCATTCGGTGGCGATGCAGATGTGCATTTACGAAATAGGCTTACGGGTATGCGAAAAGTCAGGCTTTTCTGCCATCTATCTCACAAGCCTGAACGAACTGAGAAAGCGTAATTCTGGTTTACAAATAGTTTACCATCTGTATTTTGAAACATATTTAGCATAACATTTCATATCGCTTTGACCTTGTACGTCTCATGAAAGGATATCAACATGTGTGTCTATATCACATCGAACATTTTCCCCTTTATATTCATGTATTACTTAGCATTCTAAGTTTATAACTTTTAAAATTATATATGTTTTTTTTAAATCTAAGGATTCTTTCTGAGTTCTTCCTATATTACTCTCAGCTACCTAGCCAATACTGTATTCATTAATGGTATATTTTGTTAACTTTGTGCTACGTTTTCAAGCTAAATTCATAACTGGCTAACTGACGACAAAGACAAGAAGTGGTTTTATTCAAGCTGACGTATTATTGTAAAATAAAGCCTTCAGACAGTCCATCTTAAACCATCAAATGACACAATAACATTACGTTAAATCTGCAATTTAACATTGGTTGGACGAAACTGCGACTAAGATTTCTTCTAAAGCAACAATATTTCTCTCTTATTTTCCAAGCCTCTTCCTAAACTCCGATGTAAATATACGACAGAAGGATACATTTACTACTAAAAAAATTCTGCTTTCATTGTGAGCTATTGTCAGGCCTCTATCTTGGGCAAGAACAGAATTTGAAATTCAACGACTTGAATACGAATGTTCTATGAACTAAGTTACTTAAGGCCTTTTTATATTATTTTTAAAGCGATTCACAGTTTTCGAAACGTGCCTCAAACCTTTTTGATGCCTATAGGATTTTATATGTTTATAAATGATCAAAACGATGCACATTAACCATCTCATCGCGGTTTCAAAACACATAAAAACAGGATAAAGTTAGAGAAAAGTGCAAAAATTGTTTCTGCGAAAATGATCATTTCAGAGAGCATTCTTATAATTCAAATGAAATTTTTCTGTAACTCACCAAGAAATATTTATTCTCCTTAACTACTGAAGCGGTTGGTCTTAATAATTGCATTAAAAAAATCTTTTCTGAACCTGCCATTTACGAATTCCGCTCTCAAAGCGTTATATGTTTCCGGATTTAAGTGACACTGAGGCAGTGTTAAAAGTGGAAAATACGAAAATTAGCAGAGAAAATTATCTGGAGAAATTAAAACTGGCAATTTCATTATGGAAGCACCTACTAGGTGGCTATCGTTGCCTCCTATGAAAAGACGGACAATTTCAGACATGTCTTCTCCGAGATTCGAACCTGGGCCCACTGCTACGGCAGTTAGGGTCATTAATCATTATACCGGCTAGTAAGCGATGTTCTTGACTAATTCTCTTAAATGCATAGAGATTTTGTATAATTTTAACGGTAGCCTAAATTTAAATTTTGTGTAGTTAAATACTGATTTTGGCATATTTTTCTTCAGTGTAGAATTTCTGTGGCTTCCTTTTTAAAAACTGCTAAAATTTTTATTGGACTTCAGAAGTAGAAATAATTGAAATTATGCGCTCTTAGAAAGATCTTTTATTAATTTTTAGCGAAGTTTGAAATTAAATTTATCTTTTAAATATATGACGCAATTTGAAGAATTGAATAACTTTCGTTAAAATATTGTATATAAAGTTACAAGCACTGATACCGTAGCAAATCCAACAAAATATGAAATGTCATAACTCCCAGAATTCTCAAAAGTTTATATTTTAATTGGTGCACAGCAATGTAAGGTTTGAAATGACGTATGCAAAAGTATATAGAGCCGCCAGTTTTACATATTTTCTGCGTTTCAGAACTATTTTATTAATTTGTGGCTCAAAACGTTTACCTGCGTTCTAGTCCAGTAAAATTGGAGTGTAAAATATTTTGTACATACTAAAGATCATGGAACGAACTTTTCTTTGTTGGACAAAGTAATGCTGGAAGTGATGAATAACCTCCAATAAATGTTTCAAAATTTTGTCTTCATTAAAGTAATTTAGAGGTTTGAAGATAATTTATTTAAACCTGAAACGTATCATCGTCAAATTCCTTGGAGAAGTGCCAAGCAGAAGTCCTGTATCATCATTCCAATGACAAAGACAGGGTAAGTCATAAATTGTTATCTGAAAAACTCGGTTTCGATTGATTCAAAAAGGTTAGAAATTAGAAGATTGTTATTCCTGAATGAGAAAGCATTATTCCCCACTCTGTTGAATACATTTTGGAGGCTCTGCTACGGTGAATAAAATTCATGTCTTAGAATTTCCTGCATATGAATTGTGCCCTTTAATTTACATAAAACTTTTAATTCTTTAATACTTCTGACAGACTCCGGATAAGTTCATATCAAAGACTAATCAAAGGAAACATATTACAATCTTCTTTTATACGAAAAGGAAATGAACATGAAAACAAATGTAATTCTAACACAAATTGTTCTTTTACTGTTCGAAAGGAAAAGAAACCTAACATATACTTAGCATAAGAAATTTATAGAATAATTATTTATGATAATAATACAGGTATTTTTCTCTCAAAATCTGAATACTCAAAAATAATTCTCCAAATTTTCGGTCTGGTTGAAAAACGCTTTATTCCATTTTATTACATTTGTGTACACAAATAAAATGCGTTTCACACTTTTTTAGAATTTTTAACTGCAAAAATTTTGATTTTGTTGACAAAGAGCAATGAATGTATGCATATGGTACATGTATATGTACAGGTATATAAGAAGTACGCGAAAGAAGAAATTCTCCAAATGAAAATGCAAGAATAATTCAATTATCATTCGGGAATAAATTTAAAAAAATAGATTTTTGTGATAATTTACCTTTTTTCATTTCTTTTTATTTATTTCAATTTAAATATATTTAATATCTGAGCCTTAGGCATGTAAGTAATAAATTTAAATGAATTACATCAAGCATTCTGCTAATGATAGTATGTATTTAAAGCCTTATGAAAGTACAGGCCTTTTTTGTGATAATAATTTAAGAAACTAGCATTTGGGACATTTATGGAGCTGCACTATTTTACTGAGTATAAATCATTTCGCACACTTTCTCACAAATTTCAAACAGTTTCAGATGGGGAATATGTAAATGTCTATTAAATTAAGCGAACACTTAAGATACAAACCGTTTCGCTACAGAAAAAGAGAATATAGACTGATACTGCCCTATCAAAATATTCAGTTCGGTTACGATATTTTGAAGGCCTACCTCCAGAAGATGTTTTACTAGTTCTTTAATCTCTCTCCGCACTGAATGGCTGACTTCTTGTAAAGTGTTTAACAAAAATCCCCAGGTCATGAACGAAACTCCAATGAAATATCACATCGATTTCTTTTTCTGTTCTGTCTTATGATCTTACTAATAATAAGATCACTTCTCTTCCATCCAGTTTAAACGTTTAGTTCCTAATAAAATTTATACTTCAAACCCCTTTAATTAAAATCATGAAAATAACTTATACGAGAACAGGATTTATTTAATAACTGGTGGTTTCAAGGGAAATATTAATACATTTAACATATTTTTGCTATGAAAAGACCATCTGACAATTGTTTTTAAGCAGAGCAAATTAAATCAGTTGTATGCATAAACATGACGATATGGTTTTATTTGTTTTCTTCGCAATACATCTTAAAGTAGAGAAAAAACGACTTTTTTTAGCCTGATTTTCGTATATGAAGTTTTGTTAGTTAAAAAATGCGCCTGTAGGCTTTGGCTTCAAACTAATTCCAAAATTTATTTAATTGAATTTACATATGTTTTCATAAGTTAAATAAAAATTACATACACTTACATAACAATTTTTTTTTATTTAAAAACGTAATTATTCCAAGTATTTATTGGTGCTGAATTTCACTTCTTTTGGGTCTTTGTGTAAAATTGGTTGTAAATTTCTTACTTTCTCTCTATGTATATAAATTTTTTCATAAACCTACTACTATTTAAAGGAAGTAGTTGCAAATTAAAACGGGAAAACAAAATAACACGTCCAGATTAAGAAAGTCTTATAACGACACGACTCTTTCTTCTCAGAAAGAATATATTTATTTCTAAAAACCATTCACATATTTTGGATACGTTTAAGTTTTTATATGGAAATTTATTCTTTGTTGAATATTTACATATATGAGTGTGCTTCAACTGAACGTTTTCTGGTCACAAAAATAAAAAGCAGCATCTTAGTTCATAGAAAACATTTTATTTTAGTATTAAAATTTTAATTAAAATATACTTTGTTAAAGAACTTACATCTTTGATCGTTTTAGCTAAGTTTTTACTTTTATGTCATGTATCCCCTCAAATATGTAATACGCCAAAAGCAACGTAAATGAAAATGATGCTCAGTATAACTGCAGTCAGATATAATTGCAGATTTTCATAATGTAAAGTTATTGATTATCCACCCCGTGAAATATGTAATACTATCTGTTATTCCTCATAATTTGTTACATTAGACCTTAAAATTTATCATGGAAAGGAGGATGTTACGCGACATATGACGCTGAAATAATCATTAATGACGTTATTTAAAACCTGATAGGTTTCATTATATAATGAAAACACTTCGTTTTGCAAGACTTCAATCTTTTTAACAGCAACAAAAAACTCATCTAGGGAAAACTTCTAACCATGGTAGCTTTTGCGAACTCTCACCCATTATATACATTTAATTAATTTAAGACTGATAAAATAAAGATAAAAATTAATAATAATTACAGATAAAAATAAATATATCGAAACGTTTGAAAAGCAATAGAAAAGAAAGTTGTTCTTTATACAAATGGGCAAGTTAATTTAAAGATGCGAAAAGTCAAAGTTTTACCTGAAATTTATACTAATGGAAACTGGAACATGCTCATCCCGTCTTAACAACAGCGAAAATTCGGTTTGGAAAATGATCAATATCAAAACCACCTGTTACCAGCGTGTTCACATACAGAAATTGCGTTTCTTTATGGAATACTTGCTGCGCAAAAGATAACTATATTAATAGCACTGAGGGCATATGAAATAGGCAGAGAGAAATATCTGTTAAGTGAGTGTGCTGCGATCAAACCTATTAAAACTGGAAGATGCAATTTATAACATTTGGAATTATTTTTCCAAAAAAATGAAGAACCCAAAAAACTATAATTTATCAATGTTAATATCTACCTAGGATAGTGAGTAAATTGTACCATAAACAAGTATTAATAAATGTCTACGAAATAGTTCACTATAGAAATCAGAAAAGAAACAAACTTTATTTTTTAGAACAAGTTAAATCTTGGACATTTTGCACAGAGACCAAAAAACCAAAACTGCCTCGTGGTGACATTACTTAAAGTCTTGATTACTTCATTAATTTCTCTTGCCTCTCGGGACGGACCCCAATTAACTTGAACATGAAATTATGAGTATTACTGACCCCTTTGTAAAAGATGCTCCTTCTTTATATGTTTATTAATCTGCATTTTGATGGGGACATATCAACCTAACATTTGAAAGTAAAGCTTTACCTTCAGAAGTTACATATCGAGAAATTCGAAATATAACAGACTTCTTCAAAATGACAAATCATTCTATATGTATCTATTATTGTTATGTCCTCTTCACGGCAAAAGTTTCTAAAGCTTTCTAAGCCTTAAGGCACTTTCCCACAGTTTTTAAAACGGTGCGGATCATACTTAAATTATTTAAAGAACCGTTATCGTTATCAAAGAAACTGTCGTTTACCTCAGTGGACACGTTGCGAAGCTTTAGCCATTATCTATATGACTGAAATCTGATGGATGCCCAGAACTTGAAAAAGCTATCGGATGCGCAAACGTCAGTATGGTGTACTAACTTATGGCTTAATATAAAAGCCCTAGTAAACATACGGATATTATTCTTCTGTTTCCGAACAGCTGATGAACTTTACACATGAATTTTACACTAACGGGCTCGCTTCTTGTATTCCTACGTGATGAAAGAAGTAACAAATAGCTCACGATCGCAATGGAATTGCTTCCACCATTCTTGTGCTAACGCTGTGTTATCATCTGCCCTTACAATAGCATCATGCTCATTTGTACTAGAGGTCATTAAACATAGAATGTTTAAAACTCATAGCAGTTCGATCGGCTCATGAAGAAAGAAAACAAAATGGGAAAGAATATCACGAATTGTATGGGGAAAAAGAACTGAAATAATATAAAAAATATTCCTTTTTATTAAAAAAGTTAATCATCTAAAAATATCAAATGTCATCGCGAAAGAAAGATCATAATTTTGTGTCTGCTTAAATTCACATCGGCTCTCTTCTGAGTGAAATTTTCGATTTTTAGAAAAGTTCATTAGGAAGAAAGCTAATGGTATTTCTCCCCATTTCCTTTTAATCTGAGTAAAATGAACGTGAGTTATTTTTTTCTGTGATATTTCTCTTTGGTGGAAATTCACGTATTCACTTCCCTTAATCACCAGTAAAATTCCAAGTTCTCAAAAGAAACATAAATGTTTTATGTAAAAAAAAGTCAAAGCTTTCTCAACTAGTTTTATTTAAAATTCAAGATTAATCTAAGTTTCAAAAACGAACAGAGAAAAGACAACGAAAGATCTAATGGAAGGTATTTCACTAAATAATTCGTAAAGTAAATTTTAACAAATTATTTTCTCTTCCACAAAAGTTTCTTACAGTTAACATTTATTACGTTTATTAAAAAAAAAGAAATGGCGAAACTTTTTTTGAATTAAACAATACACGAATCTCTAACACTAATAACCTCATAAATTAAAATATATAGATAATGCTAATATAGATAAAATACTTAATATTTCGTATTAATAATTAAAATCATTTACGAAAATATATGCTGTTTAAGAAAATGCTCAAAATATGCTTAGATATGAAAAGTTTATTGTTCCTCACTACGAACGAAGTACTATGTGTTTTACTCTGACTCAAGAACTACTTTCATTATCTGAAAAATCTCTTAACTTCTTAGCAGAAATCTCTCATGTATATTTCTTATGCGTGTACTTTTATTACAAATTCCGGTATTGACAAAATGCTATTTTAAATTGCATATAACATTTTCACAAAGATGACTGTTTATTCTGCCCTCTTCACTTAACCGCTCCTGAGTGTGATTCAACAGAAAAAGCAACAGCATGAGGTCAAGAAACGTATTCTTTAATGTGAATTGTTCAACAGCTACAAAGCTACATGTCCATTGGATTTTAATCATTAAAGTTTTGCTCTCAGATAAAAAAAGAAGCTCTCTGTCTGTCCGTAAATCTTACGATTTTATGGGTGGTATCAAGACTGCCAAGTTTTGAGTGTTAAGAATTTTTTTAAGGGCCAGCACTAGCCATTTTCGGCTTTCGCCACTACTGATGGCCAAAAGAGGTGAACCTTTTATTACGGATGCACCTCATAGGTGACCACCGTTACCTCCTATGAGGGTACAGACAATTTACATCCATGCCTTATCCAGGATTCGAACCCGAGCCTTTCAGTACTGCAGTCGGCTCCCTTAACCACTATACCGTGTGCGCGGTATGTTAAGAAAAATTGAACTTCCTAGTTTGTTCTAAAGACCACATGAGTTAGACAAATGGAAATGAGCATCTGTATATGTTGAAGACCACACTGATTAACAGAATGGAAATCAACATTTGTAATGCGAATATTAACCAGTATTCCTTAAAAGTAATCTAAAATAGCATTCGTTTAAAAGTAGTTAGCTTTCAAGTACTCTCCTGTCACAAAGAACTTTGTAGAGACTCTACTCTACTGTCCATCGAGATTATAACCGACCTAAGGCATTATATAATTTAAACGGAGGGTATCTATTTAAAGAAAGGTTACACGATCAATTTATGCATTTACATGAATTGTCTTGTCTCATAACATGTTGCATTTTTAGTGTTTCGTACGATTCAATTCCCGAATAGTATCAAATATTTAACTGAGTTGTTACAGAATCAAATTGATTAAATCAATCCATTGTTAAAATCTTGAAACACAATATCAAATGCAACAGTCAATGAGAATCACACTTTTGTCTGCCCGCATATGTTGTTGTTGTGACTTAACTCACTTGTCTGACAGTAACATCAGAGCAAGCCCACGAAATTCATCGTGACAAGGAGAGCAAGGCTGGGCCTGTCGTTGGCAAGAGCCTTGGACACCATACAGGCGAAAGTACGACTTCGTTCAGTTCCGCCCTAATTTTGATGGAGAGCTATCCGGGGGATCAGGTCTGAGCGTCTCCAACCCCTCTGCCTCTACCACTTACCTCTCGAGAGGATATTCGGCTAGCCATACATTTAGAGTGCCCCCATTCCGCAAAAGCATACTACATTTATAAACCTCCATCTCTTCTTCTCCGTGGTTTAAACCCCGGCCCTGCGGTACCACAGTAGGCTTCTCTAACCACAATACCGTCTACGCGGTTACCCTCAATTATAATTTGTTTGCTTCGTATGCATAGCTGTCCACAAGTAAGAAGCACTCCGCGAAGCATCTTTATAGAGTCGCGCGTTAATAGATTTTATAATTATGTGTATGCGCTATTATGAAATAAAAAAGAATTTTATAGCCCTATTGTGAGTTACTGTTGAACACTACAAAGCAGATATTATTAGGAATTTTCGAAACAGAAAACATGAAAAATCCAACTATGCAGGAATGTGATAATTCCTTATATATTTCCTTCCACTCTTAAAAAAGCTAAAAAAAACACACACACAAACTGCAGTTGACCAAATGTAGTCAGTGACTAGATATCATCGGCCCCTTTTTAATTTGAGAAGTCACTATACAGATTAATATGCTTTTGGCAAACGTTCACGTCACTGATATTCTAGTTGCAAGATAATATCATAGCTATCTTTACTACATATTAGCACATACGGGAGTATATCATAATTCTTTACAAGATAAATTAAAAAATAATAAACTTCATTCGATTTTCAAACACCTACTCAAAATGATTGCTATCAGAACTAATTTTAAGCTTTCTTCGGCGAAAAATAAATGTATAACCAGACAACTAGGTAACACATTTAATTAATCAAGTAATTTTAACGGTTAATAAGTGTACTTCTTTCAAAATTTCAACAAAGGAAACTGAAATACTTCTTTACTGAATTGTTGCATTTATTATTATTTCTCCAAATGCGTAATCGATTAATTTCCACTCCAAATAAAACCTTTGTAAACAAATGAATAATAGAATATTTTATTAATTAAAACTCAATGATTATTCAGTTTTGCACAATAAACACATGCGTTGTGGCAAATATTTTAAATTAGTTTTGTTTTTCATTGCATTATTGAATTTACCGTCATTTTTCATTTTCACTTTACCGCACTTTGGCTTTCTTAAAAATAATTTTTACAGTGATTGTATTTTTTAATATTTTTAATCAATTTTAAATTACTATAAGCATTCATCACCTGAACAAGGGGGAATAATCTGTGGATTTTCACTTTTTTGTTTTATTTTGGCTATTTTTATTGCAAAATATTTTTTTAAAACGTCTAGTTTTTTCGTGAGTGGACCAGTGAGGTCAAGAACGCGAATAATTGTATTACACTTACACCACTGCTGAAATAGTCCATTGCTTTTATTCATTTTCAATATCACATTCTTTATTCACGTTACTGCTTTGTAATCATGCTTTGTCCTGTGTCCA
>KK117429.1:278869-311313 GCA_000611955.2 Stegodyphus mimosarum | reverse complement strand
ATTTGTCCTGTATCCATTTGTCAATTTCCCATTCCTGATTTGTCCTGTGTCCTTTTGTCAATTTCACATTCCCTCTATGTATTCATGCTTTGTCTTTCACATTCTTGCTTTGTTGTTCATCGCTTTTATTCATTTCCAATTTTACATTCCTTATTCTCCTTTATTAGTTTTAATTTATTTTTTTTAAATAATAGAAATTCGTGAAATTTTTGGCTTCTTTTTGTATGATATTGGCGTTTATTTTAGCTTTTCCACATCAGCAACTACAGTGTAAATATTTCATTTTAACTTGCATTTTAAAATTTTCTTTTCTGTTATATATTTCTGTTTTAATTCGCATGTTTATACATTTTTATAGCTCTGATTTTTCTACTCATACATTTTACAGTTGCTAAGCTGACTGAAAGCGGAAAAGCTCGCATTGTTGTATATTTCCTTCTAGTTTAAAAAAGTAATTTTAAATCTTCGTTAACTATTTTATACTACTGCAGGGTCAAACTCTTTTAAATCATTTAAGTATTATAATCTGCTTTTATTTTATTCTTAGCAATTGTCTTCTGATATATACTAGAAACTTTGTTTTTGTTTTCTTTCGTATGCATGGTAAAAAAAAAACAAGTAAGACACAATACTAATTTTAATTTGAACTGAAACCTATGTCTTCTATTTAATCGGTTAATTCCTTTCTCTATCTTGAAAATAGAGACTGCTTATAACATCTCCCTATAAATTGCACCATTTCTATATTAATCTTTCTCACTTGATTTTTACATAACGCTTCAGCCTATCATAGTATTCAAATACGCAAACTGAAACTTAAATTACCAAATATCGGTAAAATTAAATTGAAGGCGAATTAGTTTTATCCAGGTTTTTATACTATAGTCCGGGATGGGTATATCAGCGTGTGCATCTCGTGAGCGGGTGGTGCGGCTCTCATGCAAATAAAAAATATATATATTAGAGATGTTTAAGTACTTATTCACCAAAGACAGTAAGGCAAGCTGCCATTAAATGATTGTTTAAAATCTCACGTTTCTGTTTAATTTAAACTTATTTCAGGGCTTTTAAAGTGATATAAATACTCACTTGTTGCTTTTGAAAGTCTAGCTGTGGTTCTCAGTTTCCTGAATTCCAGCATGCGGCTCTAACTGGCATGAAGTCTGGCCACCCCTGCGCCCGCTTTTCACTCCTAACTCTGTGCGTGATTCCGCCTTTCACCTATGCTGTCGTCGCTTTTTATACCCATTTAAAAGTATTGTATTGCATGTCATAATAAAAATCTCTTCTGCATCCATTTTAAATTCATTTTATAATCCGCCTTGGGGAAAAAAAGAGTCTATTCTGTCCGTACGCACAGATGTCCCGCAAAAACATCGTTCAAATGGATTCAAGAGCCGCCAAAATGGGTATTTTTCTTGAAAAGTGGTACCCGAAATTTTTAACGATTACATATACATACATATATATGTAGTATTTTAGTTGCGTAGTTAGAGAGATAGATTCAAAAACCAGTAACTTCCAGATGTGGCCGTTTCAAAATATAATTTTATTCCAGAGTAATTCACATTAACTCACTTTTAGTAGACAAAGCCTTTACCAGTTATAATTAAATACAACAGTTTTTATGTACACTTTTTTTTTAGCAAGACGTAGGCATCTTACACTGAGAAGCGAAGCAACACGAAGAAGTTTTTTAGTTACCTTCTTCAAGCAGCGTTATGTAACATGGAAAGATCTCGACTTTGGGAGAACATATGAATTTAAGGGGGAAAGCATAAAATCTAGAATCATTAATTTTAAGGTTGCCAATTATTCTTAAAGCAGCCACCGTATTTTGTTATATCTTACATATATATATATATATATATATATATAATATTCGAATCAATTCTGATGGTGCGCTGAAGATAATTAAAGCAAGACTTTTTTTCCCCAGTTTTCCAGTTTTTATCTTAAGCTCAGAATGCGTTTAAAATGCTTTGCAAGGTAAGCATGCACCAGTGAATTTTATTTCTAAAGCTAAGTTATTTCCGAAGTTTTTGTAAGCAGTAAACAGTGTGCAAGTATCGCGTTGCTTAAAATATAATTCTGCAGATTTTAATGGAAATACGTTATATTTCTTAAGAATATAAAGATTATATAGAATTCAGGTTTGACGAATTTTTAATAGATTATAACTCTATATAGCGTATTCTACACTGAAAAATTCGTAAGGCAATAGAGAAATGATGAGGAATTTTCAGCCACATTTTTGTGTAATGCTCTCATTCAGAACGTGAATCGAGTGCTGTCAAATCACTAAAAACAGAGGCATCACACCGAACCCAGTCTAACCTCATTTAACTTAAAATATATGTTTTGAAAAATAGAGTACCTTAGAGAAGTATCAGTTCGTATATCACGTATGTATTCACTATGCAAAATACAAAATAATTATGGGCACTGTGCTTGAAACGTATAGTGTAAGTGTAATGTATAGTGTAATGTAAAGAATAAAACATTTCAAGAACACGAAAAATTTTATAATGCTAGTTTTACTTTATTTTTGATTCTGCATATTTATACAAAGGTCTTTCAGCTGTATACGAAGGTTTTTCAGTTTCAAAAAGATTCAAAGAGAAGAATAATTATGTAAATAACTCGGAAGGAATAATAAGGAAAGACTCGGAGTTTCAAATATTAGACTAACCTGCTTTCTCTCATCGCAAAAAAAAAAAAAAAAAAAAAAAAAAAACACTGAAACATTTTCGTACGAAATTAAGTTTTCTGTTTGGTGTTACCAACTTGTAGAGTCATTAAATTTCTTTTAAACAGGAAAAACATGCACTTCGATTGAATAACGAATTATTCAACTAAACGTTTTTAGAGACATTAAGTTATTTTGAAGCAGGAGACATGAAAAATGAGAAATGCCCTCGCCGGGACTCAAACTTCGAACCTCTCGAATACGCGCCGAGTGTGCTACCATTACATCACGAAGGCATACTGGAAGGAGGGAAAAATACCTTATAAATTATTAGTCTTTCGGTACGCAAAAGCATGAAATACAGAATATATATTTCAGTATTAGTTAATTTTATTAAAGTTCAATGAAAATAAATTTAGGAATTTCATTATTGACTTAATTTATGCTGACTGAATCTGTAAGATAAGATTAGGTCAAACAATTACGCAATTAGCTGCCAGCGTATGCAACAAAAATGAGGAAATCTTGCGCAACAATAAAATTTTAGGAGAAGTAATCTTTATGAAGCTTTAACAGATTCTGACTGCGAAAGTAATATAGATGACAGTAGTTACTAATAAAGCTGATTTTCTTATCTGTGCATACACCTTCAGTGGAGATAATATGACCAAGATAGCTAACATCCTGGAGAAATATATTTTATATTTCGAAGGATTCAGCTTTAAGTTATCTTAATGTAGTTTCTATAGCCCTTTTCGAATATTTCCCAATTTTCTTTAAAAATTCGTCTTACTGTAGTAATATCATCGAAATATATTGCAATACTTTCAAAACGGTCTCCATTAGATGACGAAATATCGCTGGAGCGTTGCATAACGCGGACGACTTTACTTGACAAAGCCCCTGATCGATAGTAAATGCAATCTTCTTACGGTCTTCGGGAATTTCAAAAGTGGTATCAAAGCAAAGTGGTATCCAAACTGGTATTCAAAGTACCTTGGTAAATAGAGTCGTTTATAGCCGTACACGTGATTTGAATTAATTGAGGATAAAAATATTCAGAACATGTAATTAGTATAATGGCAGAGCTGTAACGGCGAATATCCAAGGTTCGAGACCTGTGAAAAATACAGATGCTAGTGGCATCAGAGCCGTTTCTGCGAGAGACATTCAAAAGCCATCTCATATATAATGTGTGGTAAGGATATGTATACAAACTTTAAGTAAGGCGATTTTAGTTAAACAACCTAAAAAGTAGAAAATATTTTTTTTTAGTTGTCGTAAAATTCTCAGTCATATATGACTAAATATAAAAATGTAGGATTGCTAACAGTCCGGCTTTAAAATTTAAATCATTTTACAATTTCAATACGTGCTATATTTAATTTAATTTTTCATTTGAAAATCATTTAATGTAGTAACATTTAAGTTGTTAAGAAACACATAGATTGTAATTTGCAGTAGCCTTATTAATGTCTTAAATGTTTTAAGGTAGATCTAAAATATGTAGAGTCATTAGAATTTTTTTTGAAGCACGATTCATAAAAAATGAACAATGCCCTCGCCAGGAATTGAACCTTGGACCTTTCGAATACATGACGCCATAAAGGCATGCTAAGAAAGCAGGAGAATCTCCCTTTAAAAGCACGAATGGGGATTATGGGACCCAGTCGCCAAATTCTGGTGGTGGAAAACCATCATTCACAATCTTTTTTAGTTCGGGCGCCCCTGTACAGTCATTCGGATTTTTTTTGAAGCAGGAGTCATGAAAAATAAGCAATGCCCTCGTCGGGTCTCGAACCTCGGACCTCTCGAATACGCGCCGAGTGTGCTGACCATTACACCACGAAGGCATGCTAAGAAGGCGGAAGAAATACCTTATATATATATACAGCTTTAAAACAACTGAAACAACGCATTAAATACTATGTTACTCACAAGATCAAATTACAAATTCTTGATCTCTTGTAAAATTGTGTCATGAGATTTTCTGTGGTTTACTTACATATGATTGAATAATTACTACTGTATCAAGTTTGATCTGAACTAAAATGAAACAACATTAATTAAATGGTACTAAATATTTTAAGTGATAATTTTTACGTCGTACATATCTTTTTGTGCATATTATTTTCTCCCCACTTAATATACACCAAAACGTTTCCATGCCACTTCAGATTGTCGTCAGTGCTTCTCATAAATATTTAGGGCTGTGATCTACCACATGTTTGCTCTCATATGCCGAACAGTCAAGTAAGGAAATATTTAATGCTCGTTGTCTTCAGATCGATGTTATCACAAAAATATAATTATCAAAAATTTGGGCCGCGAACAGAACTATCCACAAACAGTTACTGCAAAAGTAAGCCAGGGTATGGCAGAACTCGCACTAAATACTACATTTCTTTCTATTTCATAACATCAACTTGGTTCTTATAAAGAACATAATTGGAACTGCATGTAACATCAGCCTCACGGAAACTTCCGAAACCTTTAACTGAACAGGGCAATGAGAAACTCTCTTTTATGAAGCTGATAGTTGGAACGAACATGTTTTCGACCTTAATAACATACATATAAATTCTTGGAATGATATCAAAGATTTTACATTTAACGTTAGAAAACAAATTGCATATACAGACCTGCTTTAAGTGATACTTACAGCAACCAATGTTGTTGTGTTGGAAATCAAATGTATTTTTCACCAAGATATATCGAAATACAAAATTTTCGTTATCACAGATGAAGAGCAACTCGTTTTTGATAATATAAATAGCGGATAAATCGATTGCAAACTTTCTGAAAACGAAGATTAAAATGGTTGCTTTGAGAAGAAACTAATTGCAATTGTAAATAAAAACTATATGTATCTTGTTTTAACTTATTTAATTCAATTAATTTTACACTTACAGTACTCCATTTTGATTTAAATACATATTTATTTATTACAAAATTCAGTCTCTTCACTTTAACATATTGACATGTGTTATCAAATATTGGCAAGAAAACGAACCTCGTAATTCAGTTCTTCGCAACGCCAGCTAAGCCGAACAAACCGATTCCAGAGTTCATTTCAGAAGACAGTACCAGATTTATGGCCTTCGTATTTCAGGGATAGGAGTCATTTGAATGATGATTAGCGACTCGTGTCTTGACGTGTACATGAGTTTCGAAATTCATAGCCATCAACTTTAATTTATTCGTGTCGTTCCAAGTGAGGTGAATGTGTTAAACTTCGATCAAACTTTAAAGCCACTCCGGTTTGTTGGATTAATATATCTCGCTTGGATCTGTGAAAATGTGCTACGAAATTTTAAGAACCAGGTTTTAAACTAGTCGTTCGATTTATTCACTTTTCCTTGGAATGTAGAAAGAGTTAAGTAAAGGTAGCCATTCTATTTCATATTGCATTTTGATGCCGTACTGCTACAGTTTCCCATCTATTCCAGAATATATGAATGATTATTAAACTTCATTTATTTCTTTATATGGATAGGCAGTGAGTTTTCAGCAGTATAATTCCGATATTTTGCACTAGAAATACTTTGATGATTTCTTTAAATATGATGGAAACTAATTATTTTTTCTTCTTCCTGCATTTCTTGGTAACCGTATGTACAGCATCTATAGAGACTATTAAGCTCTTTGCAGCAATAAACAGAAAACATCAGATGTGTCTCCGTCGAAATTCCAGTGAAGAATCTTCCAAAGCAAGCAAGGGATTTGCTCCTTCCTTGCTGTGTAGCTTCTTAGTGCAAGCACATCTGGATAACAATCAGAAGGCCGAGAGTTCGAATCCCAATTGTTCATATTTCATGCTCGAAAATGGACCAAGTCCAATCTTAGTTGGCACCCGAACTAAAGTGTGGTTGCAGATAATTCAGCACCAGGACTTGGCAAATGCGTTAAGTGGAGAGAATGCAAACAATTTTTCCCGCATTTGCTTTTATAACATAAATGCACGTTATTTTGTATTTGAAAATCACGAAAGGCTTTGAATAAGATGGACGGAGTTGGGATCCCGGTGAGATGATCATTAATTTTCTATGTTTCTTGCTCCCAAATTAACATAATCGCTGTGCACATATGTTAGCTAGACGTACCAATCACTTACAGTATAAATGCATACATAAGAAAATGTAAGAGTTCCTTACAGATTACATAGTTATTCATGCATCTAAGCATTGTATATGTTACCATAAATATTCAGGACAACCCAATCCGTGAAAACATGAGTTTTGCATGAGCATTAATATCTTCGGGTACTTATTAGTAACATCTAGATGTCACTAATACTTTAATCCAGGCATATGCAACTTTGATAGGACTAAAGAAAGGATTAGAAATTAGAAATATTATGTAGGCCGTCGTACTTCAGAATTTATTTATACGAAATTTACAAAATATGAAATCACAGTACTTTTCTTCACAGATTGTTTCATGGTCTATTTCTCATACGCTAATGATGTCTCACAATCGTAGTAAAATGTTATGAATCCCTTCATAATGCACTCACGTCCATAAATTCAGGATAATTCAGAATCACACGGAAATCGAAATATAAAATAAAAATTTCACCTGTAGAATTATCGCACAAATCTTCAAGAATAATATACAAATTACAGGAAGCCATCAGATGACTCCGTAAGTACATCACAATGACGAGAGTGTAAGAGAAATGTAGCTAAGGAATGGTAGCAAAGAATTAAAATTGTTCACAAGCGTTCTGTAAGCCGCTTAGTGCCACAACCGAATAGTTATGACACAGAGGACGCATGTGCACGATTTTTACGTGGTAGAATTATCG
The DNA here is from genome assembly GCA_000611955.2 of Stegodyphus mimosarum. Taxonomy (NCBI): domain Eukaryota; kingdom Metazoa; phylum Arthropoda; class Arachnida; order Araneae; family Eresidae; genus Stegodyphus; species Stegodyphus mimosarum. Next base: position 303,817 of record KK117429.1, on the reverse strand, counting down.
GCCGCCTCGAATGTGGGCGTACTCAGATGAAAATATCCGAGGAGCTTGAAATAGCCCAAAATGTCATCTCTAGGATTTGACAACGATTCCAAAATTATGGAAATGTCAGTGGACGTTATCTTAAAGATCGTCCCCGAGTTCCAACGACGAATAACGACCGATAGTTGGCAGTAAAAGAAGCAGACGGAGAATAGTATCAGACCTGTCTCATCAGCTAACTTCAATCACGGGTACGAAAGTTTCAAGGCAAACAGCGTCCAGACATTGGCACAGAGTGGTCTATATGCTCGTAGGCCTGAAAGATATGCTCCTTTCACTGTAACTCACTGTCGTCAGTGGTTAGCCTGGAGTAGAGAATATGCAATGTGGTCATCGTCACAGTGGACATGTGTCATGTTTTCCGACGAGTCCAGGCTTAGCTTGCAGTATGATTCACGCTGGACTTTCATATGGAGAACTCCAGGTAACTGCTGCCACCAAGACAACTGAACGACACCACTACACCGTTAAGACGGCGCGTTATTGCTTGTTTGGGGTGCAATTATACTGGACTTCAGAACATATCTGCATGTTCAGATCGGAACCATGACAGGCCACACTTATCGAGGCATCATTCTGGAACAACATGCACTTTTGTTTAGGGAATCCATGCGCGCAGAATTGTTTATGAATCACAACGCCCATCCTCACCGTGCAAACATTTTCAATCTGGACTAGCATTCTCATCTGACTTGAATCCGATAAAACATGTTTGGGACATGCTCAGCCGACGAATTACAATCCGTCAAGCATCTCCTACAAGCATACCGCAACATTGCTTGCTGAGTGGTGTAATCGTCCTCAAGATCAGCTCGATAATTTGATACTCAGTTTGCTTAGGCGTTGTACGGACTGTATTTCCTCGTCTTGGAGACATGCCATGTTTTAACATCATGCCAACCATGTAATGTTAAGTTTTTGTAAGGGAGATATTTTTTGTAATTGTCCCTTCCCCGGGGAGCAAAAATCGTAGTTTTTTATGAATGGTATCATACATACACAAATGTTTTTGTTCTTTATTTTTTGTTTAATAAATTGGCTTTATGAATAAGTAATGTTTATTTTGTTTCTGAGCCTTTATTTGCCGGTGCTGGCATTATCCTTAATTTATGGACATCAATGTAGAAACCTAAAGAATTTGATGCAATAAAATTCTATAAGTTACGTATGAAGCAGATAAACTTTCCTTCATGATTTTTTTCGGCTTCCTGAGAGCAATTGTTGTGTCATCTAAGACACCTTTCATAAAACTTACAGTGTTCTTTGAAGTTTGTAATCCTGCATTAAGTATATTGAAAATACCTAAGAACGATTTATAATTAAATTTTCTGCGATATATGATTTTACTAGATTGACGAATAATTCAAGATGAGAAAAATGATTGTTGTCTCTTATTTTAAAACTGGTATTTCTAAGCAGTTGCGAAACTCCCCTTGTTTAAAGTCGTAACGGGTATCTTCGATGTCCAATGGAGAGAAGAAGGATATTTAGTAAATTCGAGGATTTGTGCTCCGCAATAGTCGTTGCCATGGTTATGAATCATAGTTTGAAGGAAGGGAGTGGTGTTGAAATGCCTATTCTGAAGTAATAGACTATAGCGCCATATTGTATTTTAAGCAGATATACACATCATTTAAGCTCAATATAATATTAGCAACGCCGCAAAATTACTGAAGTATCATAATATATACTAAAGTTAATTTTACTCATACACGATTTATAGCTTTACAATCCTTGCATAGCCAACAGAACTATTTGATGTTTGGAAGTTTTTGTGTTTCTGTAGCTTAGTAAATTTAAACATTTTAGTGTACATGTTGGCCTTAGAATGACAAGAAGTTAGTTAACTAAATATGTGTTATATATTCATAATACATCCAAACTTTTAAGAATTTAATATTTGTAGTTTGCCTTGTTTGCAATTCATGTCATTTGTAGAAGTTTGTTTTCTAAATGACTAGAAATTTTCAAAACATTTCTTATACGTATATTGAAAAGAAATTCATGAATAAAATTTTGCAGCATAAATACAGTCAAGTGTGCAAAAATTAACCAGGTCAACGATAATTCTAATAGAAATCCGATATGATATATATACGTATGAAAATTATGTGAACAGTTAAGTATTAACACTATCAGAAGTGAAATATGCTTTTTCTTCCGATGGATAGGTTCATGGAATGGTTTGCTTATTATCAAAGCAAAATCAATGAAGTAAAAAATTTAAAACAGAACTCCATCTGAAAGCTTCAATTGTTTATTTTTTGTTGTTTTTGAATAGGCAAACTGCCTTTGGCCCCATTGTTTTTTCCCTAAACGGTTGCACTCAGTTTTAAAACAAAAGAATTTAGCCTGGAATTCTGGACCTCTAATTCCGAAATTTGAACACCTTTTTATCACCAAATTCTTTACCTACTTTAATCTTCAAAATTACACTTTTTCCTTTTAAATTTTTTGTCTTCTAAATTATTTGTTATTGCAAACGGAGACTTTAATCCCTTCTCTCTTTGTTAAACACAAAAGAATTGCTTTAAGCCTTAGAAAAAGCGAGTCGTCGGATGGTAATTCGCAAGGAGAATTTTTCTCAAATTTGTAAACATCAGAATAATAGATTTTTACTTTAATGGCTCTTGAAAGAGAAGAAGACACATAAAACAGTTTTCAAATGTTACTAAAGAAGATAATTCTAAAAAATGCTAAATTCATGTCCTTATAAAATTTATTATTATTCTCTCACCAGACGACATGGCTATGCTTGTCAAAAGACACATTAAACGTAAATTACAAAATGTTATAAGGAACGGAAAGTAGCATGTGACAACTAATAACGCATTTTATGTTGATTAATCCACTTTTATAATTTGAATCTTTACTATAACATCTTTTCTTTTTAGACCTCACAAAGATACAGATGAGTTAAAGACTCTTAAGACGAAGGTTTTGAAAGTCTTAGATGAGCAGCTTTTGGCAGCGCAGCTTTAATATATTTCGCCTGGTTCTGTCAGGTAGTATTCCGGCGTTAGTCTTTTTGTTAGCCGAAGTTAAATTGCGCCATTATAAGTTTTGAGCCAGTGCTTAGTTAGACCAATTTGCGTAGTACCAGGCTACGAATCCATTTAAATTATATTTTTAGTTTTCGGTTTAACACCCACAAGTGACGAAGTTCGATTGTTTAGTGATTGGAGCCGCCCAGACGGGTCGTGGTTAGTGAAGCTGACTGCCGAAGGGGCTGGGTTTGGAATCCCAGAGAATGCATGGATGTTTCTAAGTGTATAATGCCTGTGCGGCAAAGGGGCACTCAAAATACGTCGAGTCGAAATCATCCAGAGAGGTTGTTAATAAGGGAAAAGGAGGAATCCCTCGGGCTCCGCCTCCCTGCTGTTCTTCTCGTAATTCCAATTGAGGTGGACGCTTAGCAGTTAGTAAGGCCCGGCGATACCTAATATCCCTACATGGATAGACAGGTGTCGTCCTTGTTTCAGCTTGTACGCACAAATTGTGCCTTATGTTACGTTTCAGCTTAATATAATGTTTTATTTAAATCCTTCATAAGACTCTGTCGTATTTCCCTAGATGAAGTGATAATTCACTAGGCAAAATAAAAGGGTCTGAAGAATTTATAATTCAATTATTACACCAAGTAGGAAGGACCCTATGAACTTACTAATAAAACATTACTTAATAGAGTTTCACCTTTTTAATTGTAAATGAAAGCACTGAATACGCTGTAATATTGGCATAATAGCAAAAATTCAAATTCAGTTTAATTTTTCTTCTAAGCCACCGTAGCGAATATTCAAACTTACTGTAGTGATGTAGAAAGTAGACAGTAGATTATGTAATTCAATAAGCAAATGTGATGAAAACTAAGGTAACGAGATTAGAGGAGCTGAAATGCCCGTGATTCTGAAAAAGATCTTAGATTAGAAAAAGCGAACTTTCCTGCCTTTTTGTCATTCGAAACTTTCAAATTTAGCTTAAAAATAGGTGAAAAACTCAAATGTTGAAATAAAAGCGTTCATTACAAAAGGACACAATTGTTGCAGTTACGCTAGATCCTCACGTCACCACGTTGCCGCCTGAGTACCATATTCTTAATTGTTTTCGAAAGCATTTATACATCGTCGATATTAACTCTTAAAATAATGTCCCTTTTTCTTCGTTTTTAATTTAAGATTCTGGGAAATGTAAAAAAGCTAAAATATTACTCAAATGCTTTTTGTGAAATTATTTTTAGAAAATTAACCAAGGTCCTACAGTTTTAATTACTGCTTCTTTCATTTAATTGCTTGCATATTTTTTAACAAATATGCAGGTATTATTTTCAGAATTTTTACTTATATAATTTTTCATAAATAAAAATATTTTGCTACAATCAAAATCGATTAATATCATGTAAATTTTTTGCTCTTCTTAAATTAAACTATCACGTGAAGGATCCGAGAAATTCGAGTTCTAACGATGCGAGAGATTCAGATACTTTTAGGACTTGGATTCAAGTAAATTTAGGCTTCGTCTCATCTCTTGTGTTTGGCAATATTTTACGTTCTGCAAATTTTTTATCATAGCGTTCGTTGTGCAGCTTGAGCATGTTTATTTATTTCTGAAAGTATAAGTGCTTTAAGAGCTTGCAGCGATACATGCAGACCTATAAGTATTCATTCTAAAAATATGAATAAAATGCTTAAAAAGTAGCAGCAATTTAAATACAAATGTATAAAAAACCATAATGCCTCCTACTTAGAAATATTCGTTTTATTCCTGGCTTTTAAAAGCAACCTTTAATAGCAGGTTTTATTTTTCCTTTCCTGGTTATCCAAAGAAAAATAACAGAGTTTTGCGTTTGTAAGAAAAGCGAAAAAGAGAAGTTGTGATTCAACTCTATTTTTTTTCCTTTCCTTTGTCTGGAAGAAAAGAACGCTTTTAATTTGCGAAAGAGCATATAGGTAAGGACAGTTTCATAGGAAGTTTGGAATGCTTGCGAAGAATTGTCAGATAGAATATAGTGTGGATGTATAAGTGTTATTTAAAGAGTTTCACATCAGCTAAAGCATATGGAAATCATGAAATTCTGACGTTGCCGAAAGCAGACAAAGAGGCTGAGACATTGCAAGATATGGTTACGAAAAATGGTCAAATACTAACTGATGATCTCACATGCACTTTAAATATAGAGACTTATGCATTCTAATCCTTATTACGTATATCGTTTCACTGAATTCCAGGTGACTAAGTACAGTCCACCATCATCATCATCATCATCATTGCCCGGTGTCCGCCGAAAACATCGCCGCAAAAATATCGCGGTCGAAAACGTCGTGGTACGAAACATCGTGGGAAAAAAGAAAGCAAAGAAAAAACATCGCAGTTTCTAAAACATCGTGGTACATAAAATCGTCGTCGAAAATAAAGTGGTTCAAAAACTTCACAGTTTAAAAACATCGCCGTCGAAAAAATCGTGGGAAAAAATAAAGCACCTACAAATCATCACATGTCGATAACATCGCACACTTGCATTTTCAGGTTTTAAAAGCTGTTAATGCATCTTCGCATAATGATTTGGGAGGGAAAGAAGGATACTTTTGCTTTTATATTTCATATTTTTGAATTAATTAATAATTTTTTTGCTGAAAAAGTAATAAAGAAACTTAAGATAGATGAACTTAAAAATAGAAATGACCAGAAAATTAATGCAACTTATAGTCCTTAACAAAATTTTAAACTTGTATAGTTAATTAACAAAGGTCATTAATAAATTAATCTTTTTTACAAAGTTTTTTTCATAATGCTTTACGAAAATATAGCCTAAAAATGTTTAGAAAAAGGAAGACAAATAACTGCACGAGGTTATATCTATAAAAATTTAGTGTTTGTTATGAAATTACTTTCCTTCATGTTTGTTAATCTGATATTAGTTTGGAGAAAATCATATTTTGATTTGTTTCAGTTTATTACGTAAAGTGTCATTAACATTTCTTGCGCTTCCAAATGTCTATGCGAACATGCATTTACAACTTTTAAAACCTGAAAAATGCATGTGGGCGATGTTATCGTCATGCGATGATTTGTAGGTGCTTAATTTTTTACCACGATATTTTCGACGACGAAGTTTCTGAACCGTTTTATTTTCGACGACGATATTTTGTACTACGATGTTTCAGAACTGAGATGTTTTTTCTTTGCTTTCTTCCTCCTATGATGTTTTGAACCACGACGTTTTCGCCTTGCGTTATTTTATCCGCCACGTTTTCGTCCGCGATGTTTTCAGCTGTAACCCTTTGCCAACACTACTAAATCCTAAACGTTCGCATGATTTTTTAAATAAAACCACAGAATGAATTATTATTTCTACTCATTATGGGCTGTGTGTCTATCGTATCACTTTTAATACTATCTTAGATTTTAAGTGTTATTTAGATTGACTTAATAGTTTTTAATTATCGACGTAGGATCTCTCAGAACAATTTCTAATGTTAATCTACGTTAACTATTTATTTGCCAATACAAAGAGAAGTTAAGGAAATGCTTTACTTCCAGTATGCTGGAGAAAACAGAATTACATTTAATAATGAATGAATAAATAAAATTTGTTACAAAAGCACCACTGAAATTTAACCCTTTGAATACGAATTTAAAAAAAAATATCCCGTTTTCTATCCAAGTGAACAAAATATGTCATACGTAAGGTAAATTTAATATTTAGGATTTTTTTTGACACACGGTTTTCAAGCCAAAGGCTGGGACACATTATGCCCTGCCATGATTAATGGTAGGATACATATTTCCCATGTGTAGCGATCGACTTAGTATATGCACAGCTATTATACTGGAAAACTTTGTTATATGAAATAGATTTTACATGGTATGGTACAGAGTAAAGCATTTTTTGCATAACCCAACATTACACATTGGGCAACTCATATTTGTTCGTTTCTCTATGTTCTTTTGTGTACAACGAGCACAGCGGCGTCTTAATTTTCCAACTGCTAGAAGATGATCCCCAACATTCAGGAGATTCTAAGCATTTTTTAGCCCAACAGTATTTCTTAAACTTTTAGTGAAACATATATATTGAGTTAGTAGTCAAAGGGTTAAATAAAAAAAAAGAGCATGAAAAACGTTTTTGTAGATCGAAGAATTTTTGCATAAACTATAAATGTAGCCATGTAAATTAAGTGAAAAAATGGCTTTCGTTTCTTTTTCAATATTCTTTCAAAAACTAAAAGTATTTAAGATGATTTAAGGTGATTATATGGGAGGGGCTTTCTCAGCAAAAGTTCTTTCCCCTGCTCTAAAAAAATATACTTTTACTGATATTACTAACATAATTAATGGATAACATTAATTAATAAACATTTAACATAATATATAATAATTTAGTTTTTAATTAAGCTTATTCCAGACTTATTTTCATAAACACCACTTATTTTTACTCGTCATTAGCAGATAATTAATAATTTTAAAAAGTGAAATTTTTACTTTCATAACAAATTTGGCTTGAAATACGAAAAGCAAAAAATCTAATTTTTTTTAATTGATAAAAAGCTTGTTCATCTAATTCCAAAATAAATAAACAGAATCATATAGTAGAGGATTTACTGCAAATTTGCATTTATTAGAGTTCTCTAGACACTCGCGAGCCATCAAAGCCAAAAATAGTCTAGTCCTCAGGTTTCAACCCCTTTCTTTAACGTCATTTTCTATCTAATTTCACGGCACTTTCTTTCTTGTAGTTCCTTATCGCGCATATGGTAGTATTAAAACACATCGCTTAAATAACTCATATTTGTCAAAACGAAAGTTCTAACTTTACCAAAACGAATAAAAAGTTAAGTCGCTGAAGTTCTTGACCGATTACATAAAAAACAATTGATCATAACTCAAAAAGACGGTGGGGGGGAAGAGCGAATACGCGATAGCAAGTGATGTGTTCAAAAACTCAGACTCCTGAGAGGAATTATGTTGTAAAATTTTAAGAAAAGATATACATATTGAAAACATAAATATTACACAAGCAAATAATTAACCACTGATTATCATAAATATTACGCTAAGCTTTATTTCTTGAAATAGAATATAAATAATTATAAGTAGTTACTTAAGTATGATAATATAAATCCTACCTAGGTTTAATCCTAGTATACGGTACACACGCGGTTTGGCGACTTTGGGCGACATTATAATGAGCAGTTAACGCGGTATTTATGATGAACAGTGAACGAGTTAATATGGTGTTCGTAACAGTTTTCAAAATCGCGCCAAGACCGTACCGTATACTAGGATAAAATCGAACCCTATCGATATCTTAAAAAAGTTAAAATTTATATGTACATAATAAATAATCTGAAACAGATCAGAGTATGTAGGGAGAAAGTGATTTTTTTCCTTGTGTTAAAAACTGCAGATGTTGACTTTATTTTATACATGTTAGTTTAGCAAAATAATAAATACCCCTTTTATTAACCACTATTAACACTTATCTATCAATCTTCAGTATAATTTCTGGAAAACCTAGAATTTTATTAGCATTTCTTTTATTAAAAATGCAGCACAAGTATCCTCAGTTTCCTGATAACACCAGCTCATTATATTAATTTAATCAATTCAAATCTTTACAGAAGGAATGTAAAAATCCCAAACACATGTGTTTTTTTCCCGTTTTCCCCAGGGATTTCTTTTCAGTAACAAACGTCGGAATTCAAATAGCAAAATTTCTTTCATGCAATATAACAAGCATTTCGAATCCCAGAAAGAATCTGTATTCTTTTATTCATAGATTGGAAGACAAAAAAGTACTCTAGAAAGAAACGTAAAATGGAAAAATGAAAAACACAAGTAAGCTTTCAGTACCATTTTTCATAGTTTAGACTCGAGTTACTCCTTTAAACAATGCAAGAAGAAAAGTGAAGTGAACACACGGAAAGAATATGTCTGTAAAATCCTTCGAAGTAATCTCTAGACACTATTCCGGAAGTAAAGCTGGAATACAGAAGTATACAGTATTTGTTACCCCAGTGTCTTAGGGTCATCATTAATTTTGCTAAAATTAAATAGTTTATTTTTTACCATTTGTTTTGAGGTTGGTAACAGATAAAACATGAAAAGTTCCAAATGTAAAAAATTTTCGTTTCTTGACAGCAGTGCCTTGAAAATGATTAAAATTAACGCTCCTTTACCTTTTAATTTTTTCTAAAGTTATTAATATTTATAGAACTTGTATATTTTTGTTGACGTTTACAATTATAAAAGCTCTGAACAGATATTTTATGAACACTAAGGTGAGTGTTTTTTTAAAGTGTTTTACATCCCAGCTACTGGAAAAATTATCCTTCGCCTCTGTTATTTATGAAAAATATACTTAAGATCTTTTGCTCTTTCAGTGAACAGCCAATCGGAACAGCCGGTAATAGTTTAATAAAGGAACAGAATAAAGGAAATAAAGGAGAAAACTGTAAGAACCATGATAACGTTGACGTAATTTTTGTGCATAAACTGTGCAACTATTTTTTTTTTATTAAAAAGGTAAAAAAAAAGTAAATTAACAAATTTTCGAGTCCATCCCCTAAAAAAGAGTTTAGGTATCCCTCAATTTTGCCCTCAACCGATATAGTGGTTAGTGTCGCTGACTATCATTCCGAAAGACCCGGGTTCGAATCTCGGACGTCAGTAAATGTATAGTGCCCGTGAGATATGCGGGCACATTAAATATGCTGGAGCCGAAAGTCCTCTCGATAGGTTGGCGGTATGGAAAGAGGGGTGAGGGACTCTCGGAACCGTCCTCCCTGGGTGCTCTCCATCAAAATTGGGGACAGAACTGAGCTAAATCGCACTGTCAGGTGATCAAGGCTGTTGCCAACGTTAGGCGTATCTTGCGCTCCTTGCCACGAGGAAATTCGTGAGCTTGGCCTGCCTATAGGCCAGACAAGTGAACATTAGTCAACAACAGCAACAATTCCTTAATTTTAGTTGCAGTAACTAATTGGCTTCCAATCACTTAAAATTAAAACGTTTTGGAAATTAAATGCACATTTGCACGACTTCCCTTATACCATAATATGAAAGCTCGACCAGCACCCTAGTGGTAAACTCGCTGAGTACTGTGTGACTTGGGTTCGGTTTTAGCGAACAACCTGACTGTTATGAGCGTTCTTGTTGTTTTCGCCTATGGGTAGCGTGGATACCAGCTAGATCTTCTTAGAGACATTCCCACAAAGGCATTTTTCTCATAACACAAATAGCCCTCGAGTGCTTTGTTTTCGATGGCTATCTGCTAGAACCAAACCAAAAGTAATACCAAACTTTATGATATCCCTTACTAAATATTGCACGTAATTAGGAAATCTTTGAATACAAACAAATTAATGTTTAAGTTAATTTTATGCAATTGCATTTTGTATAAGTAATCTAGTTGAAAGGCAATTATTTATTAATTTAGTTAATAGTAAATTCTTGATGCATTTAATAGTTTATATATTTGCATTAAGTATATTGTAAAAGTTGTTTACATGCAATAAGAGATCTATTTCAAATTATTACAACTTTACGAATTTACATAATCTGAGAACTCTGCATGATGTGTGTGCATTAAATCTTTAAACACACTACTAAGACATTTGTGTAAGTAATCCTCTAGTACAGTTATAAAAGAATCACAAGTTAAAATACCCTTGAATGTTTTATTAAGAAGAAAGAAATATTACTTATCTTAAGCATAATAAAATATGTTGAAATCTTCAGAAACATTAACATTGATTAATAACTAAAAATGTTGAAAATACATAAGCTAAGTCAAGCCTTAAAAAAAGCAAATCTGATTTTATCTTTTGGCGGCGTCCTTGCTACAGGATCATTTTCGAAAGGGAGTAATTGGTAGAATTTGATGAAATGACTCACTCCCAGTTAATCCTGTCTCGCCAATTTTATACTCTTTTACGCACCTTTGGTTGAGGCTTCCGAGTTTCATTATGAAAAGCTCCACTTTCATCAAAATTCAGCTCTTTTAACATTGTTGAAACTCAACGTAATTGTAATTGATTCTTGAAAAACTAAAGTTTATTTTTAAGATCTGGTTTAGTCATGATATTGTAACGGCTTATGTTCGAAGGTAAGACAGAGACTTATAATGTTCTTGTCAAAGTCGCGTATGTGATGAAATTTCGTTCTTAATAATAATCGAAAATTCGTTTCTAACATTAATTCTTTTATCGTGCCCTCCTTTTGTGAAAACACAAGGATCTGCTTTTTTTTGATTGAGCCCAATATTCTTGAGCTATTTGCGGTTTCTGTATTCCAGCACCTAACTCCTTGTTTGAGACCATAAATCGACTTCTTTAACTTGAAAACTTTATTTCTTTTTCCAAGAATTGCAAAATTTTCTGCTTCTTCTCTGTATAGTTCTTCGTTTAATTTGCGATGTTTACGTGTTATCGCAACCGCCCTAGTAAAAATTGCTAAAGCTTTAGAATACACCAAGCCGTATAACAATTATTCAGGCAAACATGCACAACACAAATTATTCGGTTTCCAATGCCGGCATTTTCGTTTGCATTCTTTTCGTCGTATTCTAAGTTTCAACAGCTTTTCTAGAAAAATTATGATTATTTTGGTCTTAAGCTGGATTTTAAAATCTGTGCTTGTAAGATTTTCCTACAGTAGAAGAAACGCAGGCGATTTTTCTACTGAAATACATTATTTTGTCCCAAAATCACTAAAGAAACAACGCTGCAAATTCTTTCTCAAAGCGATCGTTAGGAAATTTCTATTACCACAAAAACAAAAACCCGTTTATAACTAAGTTTATTTATAATCTTTTGGAATATATTGTTACTTTTTCTCTTCAAGGGTTAGCGGATTCGGAGTGAATAACGACGAGGCTACTTGATGAAGTATCGAAACACACTTTATTGGCCAGTATTTTTCAAGACAGCTCCAAAAATACTTTTACAGTCGTCGAAGAACTACTACAAACACGCTGAGACAATCAACGACACAGCCTTCAGGCTATAACGGTGAAGACCGCTTCACAGCAAAGCACCAGAGTAAACTTCCCGACTCTGCTCTGTCGTTCTCGGAACTCCACATACTCTCGAGACTCTTCACGCTAGAATTGGCGATGCACTCGATGATACGCTAGCGTACACTACTCCCGAAACGGTTCAGTAGTTCCCGGAGCTCAACACACTCTAAGATGCACTGCCTCGCGATACACTAAGAGACTCGCTCGATGCACTCTACGACCAACTCGGCACTAGACTACGCAATGTCTCTTAACTAACTCCGCACTGATCCAACTAACTCGCACCGATTCAGTTGACTCCCTCTCCTCGTACCAGCAGGGTTTATATAGCTTTTGGCTTGTGTTCGAGAATGTTCTGGGCTAAACCAGAAAGAATTCGTTCTAAAAAGTTCTCGATGCGTCTATAGCATATCGCCAATTTTGTAGCCAAATGTCACCAAATGGGCGATTTCTCGCCAAAGGGGCAACCCTGCCTTCCTTTGCCATTTTCTGTCAACCCTAAACCTGCTTTGCGGGGAAGCTATCTTACCGCGCCTGGACATTTCGTAACAATATATATATATAGTTGAAACGTAGACTATGTATGTAGTAAGACGTTTGTATTTAATGCGTGATTGTTTACTATAAAAGTGTCTTTTTTTTCCATAAAATCCGTCCAACTGAACTAAGGCGGTTGAAATAATACGTAAATACCTAATTTGCCATGCAGAAATGCTGTTCTAACATCTAGTTGATGTCCGCCTGCATTATTATAAGCAGCCCAAGTTAAGAAAAACTAATTGTGACGTGTTTCTGATAGAAAAATTTAGTGTATTTTTTGCACAATGAAACCCAGAAACTTCTATAAGAAGATAAAAAGGAAATCAGAAAGTATAGACTGAAACGATCTAAGGCTCAGGCTCGTTGTCAAAAGACAATTCTCTACCTTTTGACAACGAGCCTGAGCCTTAGATCGTTTCAGTCATTTCAGCCTTTCTATTTCTGTCTTTGGAAAATGATTGCAACAAGAACATAGCCTAAAAAGATAAAACTGATGGTAATTTCCAAGAGGTTTGAATAAGATTATGTAAGTCTTTTTTTCCTTTTTTGAATTATTAATTGAGTTTCAGACGTTTTTGAAGTTTTCAGCTCATATTGCTTTGCTGAAGCCAAGTAATATTTCTTTCTTTTTAATAAAGAATTCATAATTTTTGTAACCAGTGATTCTTTTTTAACTGTGCTAGAGCATTACTTGCTCAAACACCCTAGTGGTGTGTTTAAAGATTTAATGCACCTATATCAGTGATTATCAGACTGAATTTACTTAAGAAAATTGATAAATTTACTTTTGAAAATGCTTCCGAAAATCTTAAATAAAAAAAAATTATATATATTAATAGGATTCAAGAGCCATAAAATATCAAAGCTTATCTTACTGCTGAATGTACTAGTTAAAAATTTAAAATTAATTGCAAGGAGTTATAATGTCTACTCTAAAAGAATTAATGGTACTTACCCATTATTTCGCCAACCGTGAAAATCGGCTAACATTAAACCATAGAATATTAGAGAAGATCCCGCCAAAAGTGCTCCAGTCGTTTCTGAGAAATTCTGAAAGAACTGTCGCCTTTTTATTTATACAGTCAGTATTCGATCCATTTTGTTTCCACGATTCAGGAAAGGTCTTCATTGATCTCTACTATTTGTTAGGCAGTTACGGTAGCTCTGTTTTGAACACTATAAGTGTAAACTTCATACAAGTAAATGTTCCAACTATTTTTTGTCGGCCACGTATAGCTGACCATATCGTGTCCGTTACCATACATCTTTTGAAGGTAGGATACCGTAATGTTTAATGAATCGCAACCACACCTTAATAGAATTTTCCAAATTTTCAGAAGTCACCAAATTCTGGCAACCATGCGCTCTGTCAACCATAGCAATTCTTTTAGTAAATATATCTATTATAAGTTGCAATCCGATTCCCGAATCATCTTTTGCTTCTCTAAAAATCGCCAAACTAGGCCAAATTGCTTTAGCTAATACGTAAGTACCATAATACACGGCTTCATGTTCTGTAGATTCCAAATTTTTGGCAGATCCGAAATTGTAATCATTTTTTAGGAAAACAAATGCAGCGACAGCAACTAATTTATATCTTTGTTCATTAAAAAAAGTGGCTCGTCGAAAATCAATCGAGTTACATCAAACGAAAGTGCATATGTTATAATTGTGTTTTTAAGTAATACTTACCCATAACTGGTCCTAAATATCACTGCTTGGCGACAGTTTCACGGTCTTCGGGATAATAGATTACGTGCCGAATCAATTTACACTGACAAATTAACAGATGAAAGTTATTCAATTTGCAAATTTAAAATAAAGCAAATTCTAATAAACGAATCTTTAAATACTCCCGTATTTGAAGAAAAACCGGAAACAGATTGCGATACTTGGCTAAAAAGTGACCGGAAAGCTAAAGCTTTAATAGGACTAAATGCTTCAGATTCCGAATTTATACATGCTTTATAGAGCAGATTTACCAAAGAAGTATGAAGTATGATACTAGTAGAAGTATGAAGTATGATACAGTTCATAAACGCGTAAATTTAACATTCTTTTAAATAAATTTATATTCTCTTACGTGTTCTGAAAGTTTAAAAATGCAGGAACACCTTAAGGCAATATTAGAACAGGCCTGCTTCACAGTATAAGTGAAGAGATTAAAGAAAATTATTTAATAATAATTTTACTATGTCCTTTGCCACATTCTTGCATACTAATGCATTAGTGCATTCATAATAAGTTCAATACAAAGTAAATCAGAAAGTGAATTGTCGTTAGAATATATTAAAAATAAATTAATAGACGGAAACTTACATGTGTTAAAAACAAGTTCCAAAGTGTGATTCAGTTTTTTTAAAAGGTAAAAATCGAAGATAAATTAAAGTGTAACATTACACGACATTGTACTTATTGTAATAATAAGAACCATAGTAAAAGAGATTGTTTTTATTTAGAACACTATTCTAGAACTTCCCCCAAAACTGATGTAAATAAAAGTGAAATGGGAAAATGTTCAAATAATTGTAAAGTCTGTAATATCGCAAACTGTCTGGAAAATCAGGACTGAGAAGTTAAAGCCGTGAAAACAATTATCTTTGGACTAAAATACAAAAAAAAAATTTAAAATCGAAATCATCAAAGGAACATAATTAAAAAATTGTCGCCTTATGCAGCTCCCACTAACTCGTCTCCAGGAGGCGAACAGTTATCTCCAGAAGCGAATATCTTCCTTGTCGATACATTGGCATGTACTATATTGTTTCAACAGATACAAAACTATTAACATAGCTCTTGTCTGGAATCTGAAGTGATCCCATTTTGGGCTTGACAAGATAAAAATTCGTGTAATGGGCTCTAAATTGGGACTCTAAATTGGGTCGCGTTCCCTAGTTTAGTATTTATAACTGCAGTTTAAAAACTGCAGTTATAAATACTTCTTTGTTCCACTCGTTGGGTAAAACCAACTCTATCAAATACTTACAATTACTTTGGACTTATTTTATGTCATTTGTCGGAGAAGTTCCTGGACAGATCTCGTTTACAATGGCACAGTAGGTAGGTAAAACAGTAGGTAAAACAATGGCACTTTGTCCACTGTGAATAAAAAAAATTAGACTTTTCAGTGATGCGGTGTATTATAACTAAAATCAACTTTTTACAAACAATGCAAGTAAATAATAATGCGATGCACAATTTCTGGTGAAAGAATGCAAGATAAATAACAGAATGGCTCAATAACGCAATCAATAACTCTTAAAATTATGTATAGTGATGCAGTATTTTTAAAATGATGCAGTGAAAATTACTGATGCAGGAAAACAAAAATAATAGAACAGGATGCAAGCTGTACATGATTTCACAGATGTACAAGGGTGAGTAAGATAAATACAAGGTAAAAAATAATGGCATAGCATATAATAAAATTGCAGAAAACTTCAATTATTGGGTAACGTCTGCAAGAAAAATTAACATTCTTCACGGTGTCAAAAGTATTTTCGAGTGATGATACAGAAAATTCGAGGAAAGGTTTTGTGCATAGTTTGCTTTTTTCTAAAGATGAAAACCAACACATAAGCTAAAATTCTGTAAGTGAAAGATTTTTGGCTTCGGCAAGCATCGAGCACGCGACCGTGGGATCCGGAGTCACGCGCTATAACCATTCTGTAGTCAGCGGACAGTTATGTATCGCTGTTCAGTTTCATTTAAATATCTGTTTTTCAATTTGTTGAGAGTTCACGCAAAGCACTTAACTAAAACGCACGTTGATACATTACACGTTTATACAATTCTGTGAGTTATTTTTCCCACTCAAGAAATTATAAGTAACTTAAAAGCAAAGTAAGCGTAAAATATAAATTTAACTTTGCATCTTTCAGCAGTATAATATTCTCTCCAAATTAAATATTCTCAATCAGCTTTCTACGAAACGCCTTTTTTCCACCAGTTCGTCATCGCGATGCATCAGAAAAAAAAAAAGCCTTGACAACTTGAAAAGTTCTTGCTGCGAACACTTGCTCTCTTCCCTACTCGCTACGAAACAAAAAGGTAAAAAAAAAAGACAGGAAAGTAAAAGGCCTTAGAAGTGGAAAAGATTTTTTTTTCAATTTTTATTTTTAAAAGTTAAATTCCTCACCTACAAATCTCACGTTTTTCTGAAACAAATTTTCCAGAGCCCACTCGCATTACCTTTACCTCACCTCAAACTGCCCATCCTTATAAAAGTCACGTACACAGTATGCGGAACAAGAAGTAAAACTCCGCATATGAATGCCCCCATATGCCGATCAATGATTAAAGGGGCCCCCGACGAGAAAGGGTGTCTGGGAAGGGTGTCGGGGCGTGAAGCGAAGTGAAGGCTTTTCAGATAGATTTAAGCGCTCCCGTAAATAGCACATTCCAGCGAAAGGGTGATTTGTTCAGACTTTAATTAACGCTTGGGAAATTACGGCCCGGCGGCAAATATGTGGAGATGGGGGAGGACGCAGGTTTCACCGAACCGATTCATATTCTGCCGTTCCAATCTGATTTCGAAACAGGTGCAACAACATGCTGTCTTCTTATGTGATGAATGCTCCCACGACCTAACGACCTAATAACAATTAAACGATGCGAACGCTTGCGTGACACTGAGCATCACCATAGGACTCTTAGGATGGCTGCTGGAAATATAGGCAATGGCATTTTCTCTCTCGCCTGTCTTGTGTCCCAGCCTATCAGACGCCTGAAGGTGCGAATGGGCCGCACTAGAACTGCTATGCAAGATAGCATTTTACAATCACATAGCGCATTCACATCTTATACTCCCTTTTCTTACATTTTATAACAGAGCATGTTTATTAGGTATAGGAATATATTTCTAAGTTACTTTAATGAGCTATTCTTCCCGTATTTTTGTTGATACACCTCTCTACTTTTTGTTAGCTTCTTTACTTATTACAACCGAACGAAATGCATGAAATACCTAGAAAATTTAGTCACGATATTTGGCAACCTTAGCAGTTTTGTTACAATTTATACAAAATTTCTCATTTAAAATATATAAATGATCAAATCTCACAATAGATTTGAATAAAATATATTATGAACACTTATGCGCTTAGTATTGCGATAAAATTATTACATTTTTGTAAATATAGATATAAATAATTATTTTTATAATTCATTTGATTTGAATGCAAGTATAAATAACTATTTTTATAATTCGTTTGATTTAAGTTACCCTAATGTCAATAAATTTCACCCCTTCAAGAGATTTAAAAAGAGCGCGTGAATTTATAGCTGCTCATACTGTTTAACTCTTTCACAGCGAAGTCGCCCCAAAAGCCCTTGCATTCAGACATCGGGAGGTCGCGAGATTGCCTGCGTCTATTTTCTACCTGGTGCTTTTCCCCTTTATGTTAGTACATGGCTCACTGGTTTCGGGAGTTTTTAAATAACATGCCAATCATTCTTTTGAAGTGACTAAAAGTAGCTCTGTTCCTTGAATGCATATTCCCTATCCTTCCTTTACAGTCAACATTTAGCTATTGCCGCTAGCAGCTATAATCCTATCCTAAGGAGAAATGCGCACAGTAGGGGAAACCGCACAAAGATCCCAAAAGAGAAGTAATCGCTCAAGTAGGTTATTGTTAACGTTGTAGCATTCTACTTGGCATGGGAGAAGAAATCTATTCCAACAAAGATTCATACACACGGGCGTTTCAGATGTTTGAGAGGAAAAGAGATTTCAGATGGCTGAGAGGAGTTTTGGCCTCTACCGAAGCAAACGAGTTAATAACTTCAATTATATAATAAGTCCTTTTTATGCAACAAACTCTCAGTACTTTTACAGTATACTACAGCAATAAATAGATATCCATGAACAAGTTTAATTATTTATTATTTACAACGAGTTTGTGTTACTTGTTTTCAAAAATTTTGTTATTGTAGTGTGTGTTATTTCACTGTTGTTTCGCTTATATAAGCAAAGGAGAAGTAGTTGATAATGTGAGTTTCGCCAACCCAAACTCAATTTGACTGTTCACAAAAATATAAAAAAAAAGAACAGTAACAGAATAAAGGTAATTACGCATTACATAACATGGAACAATTTTAAAGTAAACGCAATTTGGGAGATAATAAAAATAAAATAATTGCAAGAAAACTCAAGTGTGAATGATGAAATAGGTACCAACCACACGGAATAAATGAAATATATATATATATATATATATATATATATATACAAATATATCTTGATTCATACGCCAAAAATAGAAAAAAGTGTTGAAAATTTATATTTGATTTTCTTTTGACATTACTATATATATTTTTAGTCTTTACCCAGAAGGACTATAAATTTCATTTTGGCATCAACCAGACTTCAATCTCTAGCAAACGAGCTAGCTGCATGGGCGTGTTTAAAATTTTACCCATATGTATAACACGAATAGGAGCCATATAAGTTATCCATGAAGATATCTCATCATGCTTTTTAGGCAGAGAGCTTTGACGTAGGGCGCTAGCCCAGAAGAGCTATTAATTTCCTTTTCGCATTTTGCGTTGCTTCACTATAAATGTCGGTTTACTTTTCAAATTGTTGCCACCAAATATTAGAGTCCTGTATTATATTTAAAGAAATTAATGATGAAGAATCTATATAAATGTATGCATGTTTCTCGCATTGTGATAAAACAACAGTACCTAGACACATCAAATTTTGAATAACGTACGTTTCCACCGCATATGGGCATCTGGAAACCCAAATTTAGAATTTGTTTTATTATCTATTCCATATTTTGTAAAACTTTAACGAATTTTTGCTTAACAAACTTAGCGATTTCAAAGTGAGCAGTGGCAACACTGTACGGAAAAATAAACATATCCAGCGCGCGATACTGTGTATCGGAAATTCTAAAGATACGCTCATTTTAAAAATCTTTCGAGATATTGCTGTTGACATGAATTTTATGGTATAAGTGCGAAGAACATGATATTTAATAGATAAACGGAACACACAGCACATTAAAAAAACGCCACTTTTTTGTTTTGTTTGTTTAAGCTTGTTGCTGAGTTACGACTATAAACTTAATATTAAGCAATAAATATAGAAGATGAACTAGTGTACAAGCAAAAAATGTATTAAATAATTTAATTTGTACCAATTTCTCTCTTACGCGTTGTTGAAAAATTTATACATTTATTATAACGAAACTGACTGAGGAAAAATCGTTTTTCATTTTGTTGTTTAATGCATTTTAAATATTCGTAACAACAACACATTTTATTCCATATAATTCTAACCTTTAGAGGATGCATTGCATTTTTTATTTACCAGCAGAGACATTAGGTTATTTCGAAGCAGGAGATACAAAAAATGTGCAATGCCCTCGCCGGGACTCGAACCTTGGACCTCTCGAATACGAGCCGAGTACACTGGCCATTACACCACGAAGGCATGCTAAGAAGGCTTCAGAAATAAATTATATACACTGCCTTTTATAGTGTGAATAGGTATTACGTGACCGAATCGCGAAATCAATAGGGTGTAGAATCGTCATCCACCGCCTATTTTAGTTCGGGAGCCACTATAGATATATTATATTACTTCGAAGCAGGAGTCGTCAAAAAAATGCAATACCTTCGCTGGAACTCGAACCTCGGGCCTCTCGAATACGCGCCGAGTGTGCTAGCCATTACACCACGAAGGCATGTTAAGAAGACGGGAGAAATACCTTATAACATCATTTTAAATAGTAACTGTTACATATTAAACTACATCTACCTCCGATAAATATTTCTTTTATATACGAAAACACATGAGAAGTAATTCACTAACCACCTTTCAACTATTACATCCACGTAAAAGAAATTTGCATTCTAATCTTATGATTCATTTACAAACACCTAGGTCTATACGTTTTTAATAACCATACTTATTTAAGAGTAAAATTTGGCACATGAAGTGTTTTAAACAGGACAATCTGTGAATTACACTATTTTTTACTGAATTACTTTAGTTTTTAAAATTAATAATAATATATATACGCTAGTCAGAAAAGAAATTTGGCCAAAAATTCAAAAAAAGATTAATAATATGCTTTAAAAATTTTCATATTAAACTTTAAGATTTACCCTTAAAAAGCGCCATCAGTTGGTAATCCTGTAGTTTATGATACTTTAGATCCGTGAGATATATGCGATGCGCCATAAAATTTTAATTAATTTTTAATGAGAAAGATTTGCTCAAACGTATATTTCAGCAATTAGATATGCAAATATCGGTGTAGGATTAGACATAATTTCTAATAATGTTTTTAGTACATTAGAATTATATCGCATTTTAAGATATCTTCTAATAAAGATTTGAAATAACTAAGAGAAATGTATTGTTACTGGTTGAAATATTTTCAGTATCATATATTAAGGCATGCGTTAAATATTCTTCTACTACTGAAAACATATTTAATATTTGCAGTCTGCTGTTAGTTCATCCATACAAAATAAATGATTAATACATTTGTAAAAGCAGTGAAAAATCCTTTTACCGTCTGCCGTGTAACGATGCATTTATAAAAATGGCACCATTAAAATGGATTTTTGTCGCTGTATTCTTTCGGTTCTTTCTACGTTTTTATAGCGTTTTAAACTTCCTTAAAAGCAACGTGATCGGACAATATGCACTTTAAGAGGCACTAGAAATTTTGTCTTGTAGAAGGAATACACGAATAAAGAAGGAAGAAAGGTGTAAAAATTAAAAGGGTCTCGCTTTCAGTAAAAGAAAATATTTCAGTTCTATAGGACCATTTTATGCCTTTAACAAAAAAGAAAGAGAGAGAGGAATGCAAAAGAGGTAGGTGAAAGAACTAGAAGAGTACAAAAAAGTTGTTCATTAAATATTCAGGAAACTTATTTCTCTGTAAACTAGAATTCTGGTATTCAATCGAACGGTGCTTCGTCCGAACGGCTTTAATCTTAAAGCAAGATATAAACTTAACGACCCTATTAAGTATTGCTATTTTGCTCTTAATGTCGGCCATGGGTTAAGTCATTTCTGTGCCTGCAAAACCCATGATCATAGGTGAAAAAAATGCTATAACTTGCTCTTTTATGGCCCTCTGGGTGCCTCTTATACGACAATTTTGCAAGACATACTTTAATAGAATCTGTTTTAGATAGATAGATATATCGTTCTGCTTACTCGCTATGTTTTAAAAAGAAAGACATCGATGTTAAAAATGTTAGCACATAGTGTTAAACTTGTTTAATTTATTTATTTTCCTCCCGAGAGAAGGACGAAGTAAAGGCCATGATACAAGAAACATTGCAATTTTAATCAAGCACAGCCGGTTTTTATATCCATAACTCTGATGTTTTTATTACCGCCTTGTGTTATAAATAAACCAAATTGTGTAAATATGTTGTAAATCTAGTTATTTCTATCTCGTAAAAAGTGTCACCTCTTCAGAATAAAAAATCTGATGTCTACACCACATGACTTTCTTGTACGGAATATTAAATTATATGCAATTTTTTTTGCATTTCATTTAAATTTATTGTATTGAATTAATTCTACTTCGTCGATAGCGCATAAACCACAACAGAATAAATGTAATATTTAAAATTCACTATAATTGTTTCGTTTACTATAGCGACACTCCGGCGCCAGGTTCGCTTAACAGCGTTACATCTCATTCATTTTATAACTTAGAATGCACAAAAATTATATCATTTGAAGAATTATCTAATCATTGCCACATGTCCTATTGAAATACTATATTAAATCTAAAACGATGTATAAAGGAAATTAAACAAAAAACACTTTTTCACAGATGATTCAGTATTTCTTATTCAATTTACTCAGTTCTCACTTCGCGACAAGGCAAAAATACATAAAACTCAAAATATCTATATTAAAAATTACAAAGTTATCTTCAACACTTTCTTGTGCATTCCTCGAATAAATTCTAGAGTGGATTAAGCATGATTTAATTCTCAATAATAAAAAAAGGTGTTATCTTTGTTGCTGTTGCGAAGCTTATTTCTCTAGATTGGCAACAAATCCACTACTCTACTAAGTTTCAAATGTAAGCAAATATGGCTGCAATGATTAATTAATTAGGCTTACCCGCACTTAAAGAACTTTTAAATTGTTGACAATTCTACAAATATTCCATGCAAATTTACTAAAGGCATAAATACCTTAACCGGAAGAGAAAATCATTTTTAAAACAAAAAATGCGCAAATTTACCAGCATATAAGAATAAAAGATCTGAGCTCACTGAACCGAGTAACATATATATATATACATATGTAAGAAAAATAAAGAATATGTCTAAGATTAAATTAACAACGTAAATTTCCCTTCTCAATTCTAAAAATAGTAACCTCTCTCTGTACTGCGTCATTTCTAGATCAATCCCTGTCATATGACTCTTACATAATTCTGATGATGTAAATGGAACTAAAAGTCAAGTAACCAATAATATTTTACAGAAGTATTAACTATCCAAACAAAATGCATTGTAAACCAAAACTAACTCAGTCTGAATTGGGATTTCACCCTGAACGTAATGCGCTTGCTCTTTACGCTTCGGTCTAGTTGGACTGCGGTCTGCTACTTTCTTCTTTCTTACTGAAAATCTAAAATGTGAGTTATTTTGGAATAGGCACATTTCATGTGCCAAGTTGACTGTGGCCACAACAAGCTGAAATAAAAAATGAAGATTTAATATGCCTTCGCCTCAGATTTCCTATTCGTTATAGATCAACACTTCTAACGACGTAAAATTCCTGCTCGTCATTTACATCAGACTCTTTTATTATTGTTATTACATATATATATATATACACACACACATACCCTTACCCGGCTTAAATGTCCTTACCCGGCCTTTATTTTCGCAATCGTTGGTGGTAGTCATATACTTTCAGTTACAGAAATGTTTTAAATATCGAAAATATTCATATTTTGGCAATACGAAATTCTAAAGAAATAATTAATTTCGGACAAATAACGAAATAGAACTTTTAACGCCATCTCTCCTTTCCTACACTTATATTTGGGAAGGATTTATACTCGTTATGAAAAAAAAAATTATAGGAAGTTTGACTGCGTGTGAAAATAATTGACAGGGCTATCTAATTTCACACCTTGCAAATTTTGATGTCATTTTCAACTTGCCTTGAGGAATCGATTAATTAAGAAAAATCAAGGAAATGAGTTTAATTCAAAAGCTGCCAAAAAAACAAAATGTGTATAATTTAGTACGCCGCGCAAGGAGATCATTTAGTAGACACATCAAATTTTGACAACTCCAAACAGTAACCATTTTTAATGAATATATCCAGAGCAAATCCGAATATCTTCATTAATATACATCCTAAATATAAATAGTACAGCAAATATGAAAAAAAAATGTATGGCAACACTTAACCTTGATCCGCTGAGTAAACGCGAACATTGATCAGCGGAGTGCATCCACATTATTTCTCTTCGACCTTTTTAATCTAAGATTGCGTTAGAAAAATAAACGCTATAAGCAGCGTCAGGTGAATATGTTTTAAACAGCACAAATGTTTATCTGGGATATCTTCACAGGATATCCTCACGTCTCAGAAATATGGAAGCGGACTTAAGATCTAGAAGTAAAGGGAATCATGAAAGAGAAGTAATGACTTTGGGCTCACCGATTTCACTTAAATCTGCATAATTATAGAAGATTTTTACATAAATATCTTTGCAAATGCCTAGAGCACTGTATTCTGAAATAATTTGTCAGGACTGAGTGTTCGGTGCATATTCGTGAGTTAGTTGAAGTTCTGATCTTGAACAGGGAGCTGAATGCAGCTATGTTCTGTAGTAGAATACTGTGATTAAGTTGAAGATTAACTGCACTTGAAAGGGACTTAAAATCCTCTTTTATTAAATCACAATTATTTACAACCACTTCCCAACTCGGGAGGGATACAGAAAGTAGAGACCGCGCTTGGGTCTAAAATGAACAATCAAATAATTTTAAACTAAAGCTAAATAGAAATTAAATTAGTCATTGCTCACAGAGCTATAACGCGAGGTTGGCCTCTAAACTAAATGGTGCGTAGCAAGATTTAACTAATACTGACGCACTTGGAATTACTTCAATAAGCAATCACGTAAAAGCGCTATGGCTTAGAATTTAAATGCTAGCTAGTCAGGCGAACGTGGAATAGAGTGAACGTGGTCTGAGACTAAAAGCGCTCTCACATTGAGAGGTTCCTACCTCTCGCTTAAATATAACTTGGCTCCACTTCAAATTAGCATAAAGCTGAAATGCGCGCTTATTCTAACGGGAAGTTGAAATGAGAAGAGATAGAAAAGGAAAAATTA
>KK117429.1:258068-278334 GCA_000611955.2 Stegodyphus mimosarum | reverse complement strand
TTACTTCAGATTTTTTTTTATTATTTCATATATATATATATATATTTTGACTCATGCCTAATTGGCTACTTTTGTTTATTTGTACATTAGCTTTACCAAGTTTTTTAAAGGTTACTCTGTAGTACTTTTATTTGTTTTAAAATTTCATGGCAGGCGCTTCCGGAAAAGAAACGATAAGGATTGAGAACGGTACTACGGTATTATGTAGATTATTATCTACTTTTATGTGTTAAAATTTTTTTTCGCTTATGTCTCAATTATTGTCGTTTGACGAAGTGCGTAATGGAGTTTACCTATGTACGAGCGGAAGTGCTTTTCCCTTGACAAGTCCACAAAAAGTTCGACGTAGGCTAAATTGCCATTTACTGCCATTTTTTGTATTTTTTCTGGTTTTTTAATTTTAATTATGATTGTGCTTTAAATGTTTTTTTACTGCTACAAAATTTTTTAAATGTTGATTTTCTTGAATACCAGCATTTAGTTTTTTAGTTTTTTTTTTGCGTTTTTCTTTTGAGTAATTAATTTTGTTCAAAAAGTTCTATTCTACTAAGTTTCAAATGTTAACAAATATGGCTGCTACTGCCAAAAAAAATTAGACTTAGCCCAACTTAAACAACTTTTAAGTTGCTGAAAATTCTACAATTGCGTGGAAATTATCTAAAGGCATTAAAACCTTAACCGGAAGATAAGAACAACATAATTCAATCATTTTTAAAGCAAAAAATGCACATTTTACTAACATATAAGAAAAAAAACTGAGCTCACGGAACCGAGTGACAGAGTGGTATGTATATATATTTACATATTTTTGGTGCTTCCGATTGCAACCGAAATGGGAGGTGTCCCTTTACATGTTATAGCAGTTCTACATACAAAGTTTCAACGTTCTAACTCTGCTTGTTTTTGATTTACGCGAGATACGTACGTACGTTCATACAAACACTACGAAAATTTCTCTTCTGAATCCATTTTAAATCAGTTTTATAATTCGTTTGGGGAAATAGAATTCTTTATTCTGTCTTTAAGTAGAAATGTCACGCAAAACATCATTAAATTGCATTCTATAGCGGTCAAAATAGATATTTTCGTTGAAATATGGTACCCGGAATTTTTCGTGATTACAATACTCCCTCTGCTTCGTGCAAGGAAGTAAAAATTAATTCATTACTGTGCATTTTAAATTTATTAAGTATTCCATAGTCAGATGATATTCAGAAATGCACGGAATAATTGATAGAATTTTTATCAAAATAAAGTGTCTACAGGTCTCTACCATAAGAGTTTAAAAGTTCTAATAAAATAATAGTGTTAAAAGTGTTGCTGCTACTACATTCATCATTATGCGGTATGATTATACATCCAATAAAATAAGAACTTCTAAAATTAGATAAAACTCAAATTTAGACTTTATCGGAAAATTTTTGCATAAATCAGAAGGCTAACGAGAAGGATAGCAAAAGGTTTAGGTTAAATGCTCCTCCTACACTTATTTCGATCACTATCCTTAAGTGTATGTGTGTGTCATGGAGGTAAGCATATAAAACTTTATGAAAATAATTAAGCAAGAATTGTGATACTGGGGAGCAATCTATTAAAAGGTGTTGTAAAACACAGTATATGAGATGAATAGTTAAGGAAGTGGTAAAGTAGAATTTTTAGAATGTGTATTGTTGAATTCAAGAGTAAAAAAAATATAAATATTAAAATGATTGTTTCCTTGCATTTTATAATAACTCACTTACAAATTTTAAATAATATTAACAAACTCCCTTCTTTACCTCTTTCAGAGATACTCACAGAGAGGTAAATACATGGAAATTAAAAATCCGCAACAATATTTAACGTATTTCATTATTAAAATATCTCTAGTTTGAAATGAAGCGAGCAGGGCATTATTTAGAATATGATTTTTGATTTAAAAGATGCTTCACAAGCTAAAAATCATGTCGTCTTTGAGAATGTATTCCAGAAAGAAGCTCTGCAAATAGAAATGATGCGTAATTTTAATATTAACAATACAAAAATTTTCGATTTAAATTTTTGTAATTCTTAACCGTATAAAATCGAATTAACTTAAAATTTCTATTTAAGGTAATTAACGAAAATTTTTGAAAACATTTTATTCAAATTAAAACGCTTCTAGGAAAGGTATAGTATTTAATTCCTTTTGTTATGAAATGTTGTTTAAAAATGCATTTTTTCACATATTTAGGACTTAGTTTTAGAATGTTTACCTCCTGTTACATTTACAGAATGTTTACCTCCGATCATGTCAAAACTATTGATCTCAATGGCGTGTCCCTTAATATTTTGGTCTCCAAAAGTTGTATGCCACTGCTTCAAGGCAGTGCATGGGAAAAACCAGTTAGTTCCTCTCCTCTTATTTCCTACCTCCTTGATGATGATCAAGCGATCGATCGGGTTCTATAGCCGAATACGTACTGACACTTCATACATAGTAAAGGTACTCTTTAAAAAACAATTTACAAAGGAAAGCAAGAAATAGAATGGATATTTTTGAATGAGGTGATTTAATAGAAATTAAGAAATTTAATGCAAAAGTTGAAAAAAATACATCAAACGAAGCCACCACATTAATTGAAATCGAACTTTTGTACAATGAGGATCTGTGTATTTTTTCCCTGAAAACTATTTATGTTTCTTAAATTAAAAATAATAATAATATGCAAAATAATAAAACATGAATTTAAACAACTCATCGTTTTCAAAACTTTTGTTCATGTTTTCAGTCTAACTGTTACCTTTAAGTCATTCATGTGTAATTATTTAATTATGTTGAATTCTGTATATCTGTATAATAGAGAAAATAAAAAGGGGATTGAGATTGATGAAGGTAACCATTTCTTTTAAAAGGGTTTTTTGGGACAAAACTTTGAGAATCTCTGATTTGTATCGTCTGCAGAATTCGAAATCAAATTAAATGATATGGCAACCGAGATCAGGGCAGCTCTGTTATTCGTAAACGTGATATTTCTGAGTGGCATAATACTCAGTTGAAATTAGTCAGCTTGCAAAAATTCGCATTCACAATCTCATAATGTATTATATGATTTGTATGACAATTTTTAGAAAAGACATTAAATTAGAAACTATATTAATTTTGGAGTTTATACAATTAAATTGCATATTTTCGAAAATGGAACATCTTTCAACAAATGTCTGGTGTAACAAAATAGAAATACACTCAGAACTATTCGGATCCTTTGGCTATTAACAAACGAATGACATAATCTCTTATTTGCAGTCAAGAAAGAAGGTTTTTGAAAAGGAATTTTTGAAAGTAGTTTTTGAAAAGCCCCTTATGCCAATTTTAATTGTATACCAAGTGTTGCTAAGATATTACTAATTTTCTCATTTACAGCAGAACTTCAGAAATCTGGATTACCTATGACCACTACAGAGAAAGTGAGAAACTTTTAATACCCTCTTGCCGCACCTTTTTCCAACAAACATTATATAGTCAAGAAAACTATTTTTATTTCTGTGAAAAAAATACAATGTATGTAAAAAATAATGCAATTTACACTGAAATGTTAACAAAAAATTAAACTGCTGTTATGCTCCATATTTACCCGAAAACCAAATTCCTCGTGTTGGACGAGGATAGACATGTCAATCTGTTTGGATAGTGTATTAAAAAAAGAGAAAAAAATGAAAAAAGAAAAACCTTTATAAAATTATGGCTAAGCATTTATTATGGAGTAATTGTTTTCTTTCTTCAGTTGCTTATGGCGAAGTACCTAGGGCTATCTGCGTAAGGGTAGGGATGCTTTCGCACAGGACTTTCATAGGGAAACTAGCTCGTATACACGTTATTCATGCGGAAAACCACGAAAATGCTCATACAGCCATCCCATTCGCCTGGAATCGAGCCCAGTCCGAACATTGACTGAACACTGGTCCGAGCTACCAGAGTTTAGAGATTTTACCACCTGCCTCTGCTGGGCTTATTTTGGAGTACACAAAGCACAGTGCCTTTATGTACAATTCATAACTGATTTTCCATTATTAATGTCCGCCGAAAACATAGCGGACGAAAATGTCGCGGAGAAAACAACGCAAGGCGAAACGTCGTGGTACAAAAGAGAAGTGGAAAAAGAATGTTAAAATCGTGGGGAAAAATAAAACAAGAAGAAAACATCGCAGTTGTAAAGCATCGTATTACAGACTATCATCACTGAAAATAAAGCGGTTCAAAAACATTGTACTTATATATAAAATATCGCCGTCCAAAATATCGTGCTAAAATATGAAGCACCAGCAAATCATCGCACAACGATAACATTGCAGACATGTGTTTTCAGGCTTTAAAAATTTGATTATTAGCTTAATGATTTGTTAGCACAAGAAGGAATGAGGAATATTTTAAGTTTTATAATTCATATTTTTGGATTAAGTAATAAGTTGCCAAAGCCAAATGTTAGGTATAGATGTTAAGAGGTATAGGTGTTTAAATTTTAACAGGATTTTATTTTAATTTATGCTAATAAGCTTCATAATAAGCGTCATTAATTAACTAATCATTTTCATAAAGTTCTTATTGGTAATTTTTCGTGAAAATATTTTCTGAAAAAGATTACAAAAAGAAGATTAGTAACTGCATGTAACCTCTATTAAAACTGTTTAATTAATCATAAAAAACTCTGCATGCTTTCAGAATTAATACACTGCTCGACATTGAAAATGCAACACCAAGAAGGAGTGGTCAGAAATTTATGAAAATTTTAGAGTAGGCGCATGTCACTGAGTTATGCGAATGATGTGGAATGCGCAGCTCTCCGACGCACGTGAAGTAAGATATTAAGGGAAGGAACGTGCAGAATGGGCAATATTCGTGTCGTTATTTCTGCCAGACGAATTATCGAAGAAAGTTGGCTTTGTCCCGGAGGATACGTGTAATAGGAGAGAATGCCAGGCCGCCGTCAACGAAGGCACTTCCAGCAGATAGACGATTTTACGAGGGGTACGGTGATCGGACTGAGAAGGGCGGGTTGGTCTTTACGTCAAATCGCAGCTTGCTGTCTCTGTCTTTTTTCCAAATTTCATCACTTTCTGACCACTCCTTCTTGGTGTTGCATTTTCAGTGTCGAGAAGTGTATTACACACAAAGGGGCGTTTTTTAACGTTTTGTGTGTTACCTTTATTTATTAAATATCATGTTCTTTGCACTTAAACCATAAAATTCAATGTAACAGTAATATGCAAAATATTTAAAAGAGCTTACCTTTAGAATTCCCGATACACAGTCCAGCGCGCTGAAGATAATTTTTTCCCATACAGTGTTGCCATTGCTCACTTTGTAATTGTTGAGTTTCTGAATCAAAAACTAATAAATGCTTTACAAAATATGAAACAGATAATAACAGAAACTCCAAATTCCAAATCTGGGCTTTCTGATGCTCAAATTTGGATGCGTACGTTATTCAAAATTTGATGGCTCTAGGTACCGTTGTTTTGTCACAATGCAGAAACATATATGTATTTATGCAAATTCTTCATTACTTAATTTCTTTACACATAATACAACACGATAATATTTGGTGGCAGCAATTTCAAACGTGATTCGTCGTTTATTGAATCGACGTAAAATGCCAAAACGAAATTAATAGTCCTTCTGAGCTAGCGCTTCTTTGGACTAATTATTAAATTTTGTTACCTGTTTTAAGGAGCATTGATTTTTTACTCATTTTCAGTTTTTGAATTCTCAATTTTCCTTCTCAATTAATTTTTCAGTGGAAATTGATTAGCTAATTCAAAAATAAAGAAGTAAAGATATTCCTTATTCCTTCTTACACTCGCAAATCCCTATGCGACTATGAATTTACAAATGTTAAGCCTAAAAAACGCCTCTATGCGATATTATTTGTTATGCGATTATTTATATGTAAATATTTTTTACACGATATTTTCGACGACGATGTTTTTAAACTGAGAAGTTTTCTAATTGCTTTATTTTCTAATATGACGTTTTAGAGCTGTGTTGGTTTCTCTTTGTTTTCTTTTCTCTTACGATGTTTTGCAAGACGACCTTTTCGACTTGCGCTGTTTTCTCTGCAAAGTTTCCTTACGCGATGTTTTTGCCGAAAAGTTTTCGCCTATAATAATACTCATATGTTGCATTTTTTATGTTCGCTGAATGATATCGCCCAACTTTCGAGTTGTCTTCTTCCCTCTAAATTAATAGAATGACTTTTAAATATTTGTACCGTGTTCTTTATTATCTTTTCATGCAACGTAATATTAAAAACTCATCAATAAATTAACAAAAACCTAATTTTACCTGAGCTAGAAAGGAAAGCAAGCGATCTAGGTAATTAAAGTTCAGATATTGGAAATCAACATAAGGGAGTTATATTGCATTTTAGTTTGAATATCTTACTTAGTTAGTTTCATTAATATTTTGGATGGGATAGGATTTATTACATTACGTCCAATTTCTCTGTCTAAAAAGCATGATGATATATCTTCATATATGACTTCATAGACATTTACGATGAGATTGTCTTACTGCTTTCCTCTTAATAAATCATAAAAATCAGTATCAAGAAAAATATCTAAAATGCCAAAGAATATTTCAGTGTTTGTAAAGAATGGTTTTGACTAATATGTTACCGAAATTAATTTTGAGGAGAAATATGAATAAGTTTACAAGTAGTCAAGCGGATAAAGTCGCGGAAAACTAGTAGTTCAACCAGAATTCAATCTCTGGCGAAAGGGCTATCTGCACAGGCATTTTCGAGATTTTGCCCATATGTATAACACGAATACGAGCCATTTTTTCTTTAAATGATTCGTATAATAAATCGTTATTCTGGTTGAACTACTAGCTTTCCGCGCCTTTATCCGCTTGACTGTTTGTAAGCTTATTGATATTTCTCCTAAAAATTAATTCCGGTAGAATATTAGTTAAAAACATTCTTTACAAACACTGAAATATTCTTTGGCATTTTGGATATTTTTCTCGATACTAATTTTTATGATTTATTAATAGGAAGGCAGTAAAACAATCTCATCTTAAATATAAATCTAAATGCAAATGGAAAAAGAATCGGAATCTTGAAACAACACTATAAAAAATTTCAAGCATTTGTCGTATGCTTCATGCATTAACTTCTGCATTTCAAAACACTACTTTTATGCATTATCGAAAAAAAAAGAACTCTTACAAAAAAGCACTTAATTTTCTCAATAAATGAATCGAGTCAAAATTGCATTAATACATAGAGAGCACTTGTAACTCGATCAAATATGGTAATTACGTTATAGGATAGAATTTGGAGAAAGAAATATTTTATCGTTATTCTTGCAATGTATATTGGAAAACTCAACGCCCATATGATGCAGGTTCTTGGAAGTTCCAAAAAAACTGCCCTGAATAATTGAGAAAATATTTATTTTATATTCGATTTATGCAAGCTAACACACGCGCATTAAATTAAAGCAATGATTCAGCTACGAGCCAAATATTATATATAGACATGATTAACTCCCACTAAAATTACGAATAAAGGAAACTGATGCAGAATTTATGTTAATTAAAGTTAAATAAAAGAACTTGTATGTAAATTGTAAAATTGTAAATTTAAATTGCAATCGTAAAAAACCTGAAATTACTGTTGTTTGAAAGAAATTATTATTTTTTCCTTTCTGTAAAAACACGACTTATTCTTACCTTAGTCCATAAGTGTTAGTCGCCTTTTTGGACTAAAGAATGACTTTGTAGACATACAAACTTCATTAACATTTAAACACATGAAATATTATTAAACAGAAAAATGCCTATAGCACAGTACAGCTAAGAATCTATTCTTTTTATTTTCATATCCCCCCAAGAAACTTCTTAAATATGAATATTCTTGCCATTCACACAATTTCAGTAGCAAAAGAAATCATGTTGCTTGTAACAAGATTATCGTATATTAATGCTAAGACAGACTTAAATGCTAGGAAAATAAATAAAGCGAAAAAAAAGAAATGCAACTGTTCAAAAAATCCAAACACATAGCATTCATAACTGTTTATTACTAGCGGAAGTAACCGAAGGCAGTACAGTTACATTGATAGTAATGCATCTAACAACAGAGAGAACGATACCGCTGTAATCCTTCTCTAATAACGATGCAAAAAAACTATTCAAAGTCATACATTTTTTACTCTGATGCGATGTGGAACCCACATAAAAAATTTCGATAGAAAAATAAGCTAATTCTTTGTCGTTACATCAGCAACAATGGCACTCAGTTTTTAATGATTTTCGTTTTTTCTAATAAAAGGGTCATAAAAGCTCAAGTTCAATTCAATGTTTTACCTATATTTAATTTTAGTTTATTAAATATGGCAAAACATTGATCATGATTAATCACAAATCAACAACGCGAACAAACAAACGAACGCACAAACTGACATTCTTCTTTATATGTATAGATTTTGTAAAACTTACACAATTTTTTACTAACAAACTCTACGATTTGAAAGCGAGCAGTAGCAACACTTTTCGAAATAAAGTATTTTTATATCCAACGCGCTCGACTGTTGGCACTCGGGAAAATGTATACGAAAATTAGCGCCTTCAGAATTTTTAATTAATATTTCGGCTGATTAAAGTCATACAAAGATAGGAATAGTCGAAATGGCTTCCCAAGAATTTTGGAATCGGAAATAATGCATTTAATGTTTGGCAATGCTATTTTTATTTCATCGTAAAACTTAGAAATTTTTTTATTAACAAACTCTAGGATTTGAGAACGAGCAGTGGCAACAACTTTCGCAATAAAGCAGACTTTCATCTCCAGCTTGCGAGACTGTTGCCGCTTGAAAACAGGAGGGCGAAAATTATCGTTTTCCCGAGTTTTTAACTATTATCGCTTTTTTTTTTGTTTTTTTTTTTTTTTTTTTTTTTTTTGAAAAACGCGGACGTCGACCTTTTCCAGAACCCAAAAAAGAATTGTAGAAAGTTCGGTGATGATAGCTATAACAGTGAGTGAGTTATTAGAGGACAAACCAACAGGTTTTCTTCTTTATACATATAGATCAGCATTGCGTTAAGCCGAAAACTGACCAAAACTCTGCTCGTAAAGTCAATAAGCTTGCCGCCCAGTCGATTCAGTAGTTAGTGACCGAAACGCCGTCGCATGGACCTCCGACCTGAGGTTCTACACCAATCAGAGTTATATCCATGAGAAGGAAAAAGAACCTACCATTCACCGCCGCCGTATTACAATGCTAAATTGACAAGGTCATCTTTATAATTATTGTTACATAATAATCCCTATGAAAAAATATGTACAATCAATTAATCATTACATTGTCATGGATAGGATCTATGCTGTGGAGAGTGGAACATATATTATATATTAACCAGTCTCTAAACCAATGTCTACTTCAATACGCCATAACTTCGTGTTTTTATTTGTTCCACACCTAAAGATGTGTGTCCGTACTATTGTTGCAGTTATCCACAGAGTAGGCCAGTCACATAAGTTCAGGCATTTAATAGTAATAGTTTAATAGTTCAGGTAATAATATTTAATATACATTACAATAGTCGGAAAACTACGACAAACACGCTGAAGCAATCACAACACAACCTTCAGGCTATCAGTCTATAACAATGAAGACAGCTTCATTGCAAAGCACTAGAGAACATCTCCCGACTCGTTTCGTCGTTCTTGAAAACCAACGTACTTCCGAGGACTCTCC
The DNA here is from genome assembly GCA_000611955.2 of Stegodyphus mimosarum. Taxonomy (NCBI): domain Eukaryota; kingdom Metazoa; phylum Arthropoda; class Arachnida; order Araneae; family Eresidae; genus Stegodyphus; species Stegodyphus mimosarum. The sequence continues at coordinate 268,614 of KK117429.1, read as the reverse complement.
ACGCTAGAACTCGCGATGCACTCGACGAGACACTTTAGACTCAACGATGCACACTCTCGATGCACCAAATCGCGATACACTCGAAACCCAACTCGACACTAGACTGCTACTCCCCGTAAAAGCAGAATTTATATAGTTATTGGCCTGCCTTTGAGAACATTCTGCGCCAAACCGGTAAGAATTCATTCTAGAATGTTCTCCGTTCGTCTATGGCATATTGCCGATTTTGTCACCAAATGGGCGATTTCGCAAGGAATACCACATTCCTACTATCCCTTGCTATACACTGGTGTGCAAAAATTAAGGACGAAGTCGAAAAATTAGCATATCAGCTGAACGAAGAGGCAGAGCGGACAGAAGGACCAATCAAGAGACTAAGTAAGGTGATGTACGGTAGCACATGCGCAGATATGGAGGTAGACGTAATGGGGGAGTGTCTGAGTAGTATAAAGCATGTTGTCGGTGTAAGATCAGTATTTCTGGCAAAGAGATTGCACGCCGTATAGCAGTTAAAATCACACCGAGTTGCTGCCTCAGCGAGAAATGGCGAATAATCAATCTGTTAGACGACATCTGGATGCTTTTACCCGAGGTCGAATCATTGGGAAATTGGAGGAAGGCCGCAGTGTGACAAGTGTGGCTGCAGAGTTCGGAATTGCTCACAGCATCGTTTCACGACTTTGGAGACAATTTCAAACTACAGGAACAGCTATCCGGGGGTTTAGTAGTGGTCGTCCACGAGGAACCACACCCGCAGATGACCGGTATATTGCCTTACAGGCCAGAAGAAACAGGCGGCAGACAGCGGGAGAAATCGCTAGACACACGACACAGGCGACTGGACGACCGATATCGCGTTTTACCGTGGCCAGAAGACTGCACGGTGGTGGTCTGTTTGCACGACGCCCTGTACGGTGTGTACCTCTAACGCCTGCCCATCGGAGAAGGCGTTCTCTGTGGTGCCGGGAACACCGGAATTGGAGAGACAATGAATGGGGACGAGTACTCTTTACAGATGAGAGCAGATTTAGTCTGAGTTGCGATTCTAGACACATACACATCTGGACAGAGCGGGGAACACGCAATAACCCCTTCAACATCATCAAAAGGGACTGTTTTGGAGGTCGCGGAGTTCTCGTTCGAGCAGACATAATGCTTGGTAGCCGGACCGACCTTCATATCTCCCAAGGAGGTTCGTCACCTGGGACTGCTATTGTAACGAGGTTCTTCTTCCTTACATGCGTCTTTTCACAAGGGCTATGGGTCCTCAGTTCCTCTTCATGGACGACAACGCTCCACCTCATCGCACAGTTACTGTCGAAGAGCTGTTGGAGAGTGAAGATATTGAACACATGGATTGGTCGGCAAGGTCTCTGGATCTAAATCCCGTCAAGCATGTATGGAACTTACTAGGGAGACCCGTGGCAGCACGTAACTTATCGCCAGTAACGATTCCGAAACTGCGATTGGTGCTACAAGAGGAACGAACAGCAGTGTCTCAACAGCTCATTAACAACCACATATCCAGCATGCACAAATGATGTGAAACCTGCCTAGCAGTCAGGGGAGATCATATCCCCTATTAAAAACCGGATGTTTCTTGCTGGACACCCATCACAGGGATGTTTCGGCCTTCAGTCGCATTGCGCTCCATGCTACTTTTTTCAATAAAGCTTCTCTTTATCCCTCTGATTTCTCTTTTTAGTTAGTGTTGCTTACATTACTCATGTCCTTACGTATTGGGGATCTTACGGTATTAAATGTGTTGATTTGGAAAGCTTTTGTACAAAGTTATATTGAAAAAACCGTCTCGTCCTTAAATTTTGCACACCAGTGTGTTCTGCCAACCCTAAACTTGCTTTGCGGGGAAGCTATCTTACAGCGGCTAGGCGCTTCGTAACAATATGAATAGCTTATCAGAAAATCAATAAAATGAGCAAATTAATTTACACTTTGATATAAATCTTATTAAAACATGTGAAGATACAGATTTCATTAACTTTCATTTATACGTGTCAAAAAATAAGTACATTTAGTTATTAATTTTTGAACTATGAATAATTCCTTTGTTTGGGAGCATATTAACTTGTGAGCAACTTTATTCACAGTTAAAAATGAATAAGAAAAGAAGCTGATTTACAGATGAGCATCTACAATCCACGATGAAGATAGTTTCTAGTAACTGCTGTCCATTGGACGGATATATCCAAACAAATTTTGCTTTTTATATATAAAATTATAATTGCTTACATAAAAATATGTGAGTTTTAATATATGCATTAAAAAATCAATAAAAAAAATAAAAATTCTGAAAGCTTTCAGATTTTACATTACGCCCAAAGGGGAGTTTTTTTTATCGTTTTGTGTGTTAGCTTTATTTATTAAATATTACATTCTTCGCACCTAAACCATAAAATTCAGTTCAAGAGCAATATCGCAAAATGATTTTAAATTGAGCATATCTTTAGAATTTCTTATACACAGTCTCACGCGCTGGAGATAAAAATGTTTTTTCTGTACATCGTTACCATTGATAGCTTTGAAATCTTTGAGTTTGTAATTCAAAAATTCCTTAAAATTTTACAAAATATGAAAAATAAAACAAATAACATACAACATAACAAAACATACAACAAAAAATAATAAAACAAATTACAAATTTCAAACTTGAGCTTCCAGATGCGCATATTCGTAGTAGGATTACGTCATTCAAAATTGGATGGCTCTAGGTATCGTTGCTTTATCACAATGCGAGAAAAACGCATACATTTACGCACATTCTTCATTATTTAATTTCTTTAAATATAATACAGGGCTGCAATATTTGGTGGCAACAGTTTGAAAAGCAAACCGGCATTTAATGTTTCCTACGTAAAATGCCGTAACGAGAACAATAGTCTTTTAGGGCCAAAACCACTTTGGACTAATAAGAGCCTAGGTTGTCATTATTTATTCTAAAGTTTAGTCTCACTTCAAAAATTTCATAATTTGTTTATTTTTAATTTTAATTGAAGTCAGTTAGTTAATAATTAATTAAAGAGGTTGGAATTATTTGAAAGAGACTACAGTCTGGAAATACAAGATTTAGCTGTCAGTATATATGAATTACAAAATGTAACCCAAAAAAATACCTTGCAGGTACGAAGCTTTAAATGTTAGGTAGAAAATGCCTGAATTTTATTCCTTTCCATTATTACTATTGTTGTTTACGTAAGTTTTGGTAAATATTTATTAAGCGAAATTTAGTTCAAATATTTTTTTTTATTTTGTTGATAAAAAGAGTTTCATTTTGCTTTAAAATATCAGGTTCGTCGATTGTTTTCAGATTGTGCATCGTGCTTTTGGCCTATATGCAATTTGAATTTGAGCATGCATCAGTTTGAATTTGAGAATCCATCAGCATGAGTAACAGCACCGCAGTAGTTGATGTTACTCCATCAGCATGAGTAACACCAACTACTGCGGTGCTGTTACTCATGCTGATGGATGTGCTGCCAACTACATTACACGAGAGAAAAGATTGGAATTCCTGGCAACTTTACATGAGAAACGTTTATATTGATTCAAAACTGCTCTATCTGTCTAATTACACAATTACATGTACGCAAGTTGTCCCATCAGTCCAGAATCACAGTACTTAGCAGCAGATTTCACGACAAAATCAGACAAAAGATATCCGAGCTCTCGGATTTGAGACCATTATCTCAGATTTGATACCACTTGATTTTCATTTACGAGCCACTTGAGTCTCCATTTAACCCAAGACCATCGATCTACATTACCTTCCAAAAGAATCTGTCACGTTTGTTGTCAGACTAAGTCTACGATATCGAAATATTCAGTGGCACTATTGATTATATATATTTGTTATAAGCAAGCAGTTCAGAATTGTTTTAAACTCTAACTTTAAAGCCCTTTACACATTCGTTTTTTGAACACGACTCGTGCTGATTCAAATTGTATGTAGCTGATACTGGCAATGATATTTTCTCTTGTGACATTTCACTTTTTTCTAGATTAATCAACAAACACGAAGTTTAGGCAAATTATAGTAAAAATAAATTGAGTACCAAGCAAATGTAATCGGGCAAATACACATTAATATCAGTCAACCTGTTGCTTCGAAGCCTCTTAAATTGGTAACGTGTACTGGTTGGTTCACACGAATAGGTTAATGGAATGGCAAAGTACACAAGGATTTCTCGCCATTGAAATGATAGCTGACAGGTGAGAGCAGAGTTTGGACATCCGGTCATCTTACAAGGACTTGGGTGTGGTCCACGTCCAGCAGATGTCTAAACCAACACACACCCGGCATCCCACTAGGTTCTCATCGGGAGTTTGTTGAGGGAACAATATTTTAAGTTACAGTGTCAAACAGGGACCAGATGTTCAATGTTGACTTATATTATTTGACATTTTGCTAGAATTTGCATATGGGGTCCCTAACGGATTAATGTCATCCCAGCTTTCATTCCAAGTATTATCTGCCTAAGGGAAAGGATGCTTTGGCGAGGGACATTCTAAGGAAAACTGGCTCGTAGTCACGTTGCACATTGGAAAAGACCAGCTCATTCATCTGGGATCGAACCGGGTCGAACTACCGGTATTCAGTGATCTTAAACATGAGAACACGTCCCCAGGTAAGTGATACTGATTCGAAATGCATTTTCTGCTTTTCAATAATAACGTAACAAGCATGTTATTATAATTTTTTTTTTAAATCTTAATGTGAATATTATTCTATATTTCAGTTTTTTGAGTCATAATACGCCAGTAGACCACTAATCATTCTCCTGGTTTGTAAAATCGATTAAACATCGATACTATATATATATTTGCTTCATATATGCTCCTTAATTTGCCGCCAGACACATTGAATGAAATGTGAGTGATTAATATTACTGGAAACTAATAGATCGACGCGGGTTCGAATCCTTGGGATGACTTGCTTAATTACTTTTAGCGAAGTACATGTGAGCTTTCACATGCAAAATACACGTGAGGAATGCCTTTAAAAAGGATATTAAGAACACTTTTCTCGTATTCCAAGCAGACATGAGGGAACTAGGAAAACATTCATGCAGCTAGAGCCAGTTTTTTGGAACTAGTAAACAGATCAAATTACCAGTCGCAAATATTTTTTTTCATTCAGCTACTTACAGGCTTTCAACGAAAGAACAGGCTTTATACATGCATTCCTGATTTTTCACCCATGTAACGTGAATACGAAATGATTTCCTTCACAAAGTTCTCTTTCATGTTATCCCTCCTCTTAGGCAGAACGCTCTCCTTTTCTCTGCTATTATCGATTTAAAAAACAAACAAACAAACAAAAAATAATCAGTCTTTCACATAACCAGGGAAATCTGTAGTTCTTAAAGGTGTTGCCATTTCGCATGGAGTAAGCTATTTAATTTAATTTTCCATTTAAAATTATTTTAAAATTAAAACGATAATCTGTTTAGTTATTTTAACGATTTAAAAGCATCAGTATACGAATTCCTTAATAAACTATGTCATAACTTTATTTTTAAAAATATATCTACTTTTAATAACTTTTAACGAAACCAACTGATATAATCTGTTGCAAAAAGTTTGGGCTGAGTAAACTGTTCCACTTGCTGCTTTTAAATAGTTACAATTTATGTTTACTTTCTAAACTGACGTAATTTTTTATGTTAATATTCAAACTATTACGAATAATGTTCCTAAACTTGTATGTTATGTATCTTGCTAATCGTTTGTTTACAGGCTGTCGTAATCTTTTACATCTAATCGTCTATAGAAATTACTCCTGAGGCGCTGAAAAGATTATTTTAAAAAAAATTATGGAAAATGTTTGCGAAATATTCTTATATTCGAGCTAAAAAGCTAATATCTAAGTTTTGCATATAAATGTCTATGAAAAAATTGCTATTTCCTTTAACAATAGATTTATAAGACGTATTTCTTTATTTTTTTACTACATAAGGTTCAGTTTAGAAATTCCTTATTATTATGTCAAATATGCCCTATTCTTATACTTACATTCATAAAAGCCCTATTACATTATTTTCCAAAATAGTGGTTTTTTTCTTATTTATAGTTTAAATCGATAGTGTCATTTATTGCATGACATTTTTCTAAGTTTCCGTATATGTTACTTAAATAAGAAAGGTTTTGCACTTTAATTCTCTTTCAGAATGAAGAACGAAAATAAAATCTAAGCTTTTTGTATTTTTAAAATCTTTCTATAACTTTTGCTGTTACGACCATCTAATAGGTTTTTGAGAGGGAGGAGTGGCAGCCTATTTCGAATAAAACATTTATCAATGATGCCAGCAAATGGGAAAAAAATCTCATACTGTCAACGTAATTACCAGGTACCTATTTAAAAAACGAAGCCAAAAAACGTTGCATAACGTTATCATCCAAGAATTACGAAACTTAAGATAAGAAACTCATTTTCTTTTTCATCCTCCCATTCCATTTTCAGCATTGGCTGTTTAATAATGAGATATCTGAAGATTAAAAAATTATATTTATACAAGACACTTCACTTCTTTAATACGAGTAATAGCTAGAAATAAAAGTGAAGGAAATAACACACACACAAAAGACAAAAAATAAATATTCTTGAAAGCTATTTCTCTTTCAGAGATGTCGGTCAGCAAAATAAACGAAATTAATTGTTTAATCTCGTAAAAGTTTGAGCGAGGAGAGTGCAGATAAAAATAAATAATGAAAAAGGATTTTGTTGTGCACGATTAATGGGTTGTAATTAATTTGTTCGAACATCAGTCCGCTTCTAGCCACCTTTTAAGCTGGAACACCGTACCAGGAACACGGTCCATGAAGAAATCGAAAATCGAATTTTAGCTTTAGGTATATTAAATGGTTTTCTTTTATTTCTTCCTGAGATGCGTGACTGCCGATTAAACGTTTTATACTCGGAAGGATTCTTTTGATTTAACTTGCTATTGACTTTTCTAACTTCGCTGCTGGAATATTTCAGAATCAATTCACAGTATACTTCGTTTTGAAAACTCTAGAATTACTTGTTTAAGCCCATTTAGAGGTAGGTGCACTTAAAACACTACTTAAAGGAATTTGTTGTTGATTTTATTCGTTGCTTTCCAAATATTTCAAATCTAAATTTTCCATGATTTCATTTACTATAAGTCTCAGTACATTTTGTGAGTTATATTCTATCCTGCATATGTCGACCGGAATATCTTTTAATGCATTTTTTTAGAAAACTTTGCATGTTTTTAGTCAATCAATTGCTAAAAAATAAAAATATTTAGATAAATAAATTCATATGTTGATAATGTTTATCTAAACTTCACAAATGTTGTTCTAATTTTTAATTAGCTTCTCGAGCCTGGGCAAATTCTCGATTCAACAATTTTGTATTAACCCCACAGTACCTATGTTAATAATACGGCCTATGACTTCGAAGATAAAGTTATTATTTATGAGCTTTACTTCCGGTACCAACTACAAATCTGAATTTCTTTTACTTTTAGCTACTTATCAGCTGGAAAGTTCATAATCAGATATTAATACTATGTCTATTAAAAATATTTAGATTTGAAATTTCTCATTCTTACTGTTTTATACATACATAAATAAAAATACAGAAATGAAAGAACATTTATACGAATCCAAACATACCCTATAAGCATTTTATATTTTAGCTTAACATGGCAGCTACGAGAATCTACAAGAATTGGTAAACCTATGTTTTATTTCATGCACGCTGATAGCTAAAGGTTGCAGGAAAGCTTTTAACTTGACATTTACAAATTTCAATGCCAAGTACAGTTTATAAACGTCTGATGAACTATGAACTACCATCAGATAGAGGTTTTTCTTAATTTGAATGCCAAAACGTCCCTGGTGCTTAATACTTTGATTTATGTGCTTTGTAGAGACATTAGGTTATACCGAAGCAGGAGACATGAAAAATGAGCAACGCCTTTGCTGGGAATCGAACCACGGACCTCTCGGTTACGCGTCAAGCATGCAGACCACTACACCACGAAGGCATGCGAAGAAGGCGGGAGAAATACTTTATAACTTTTAATATGTATTGCTTTAATTTCTTCGACATATTTCAAGAGGCACGTATATATACGTTTTGAAAGACATCACAAAACATATCCTAAACCGTATATATACGGCTTTACCGATCAGACGGTTAAAGAAGATTAACAAGATCTCTTATACTGGAAATATTTCTGTCGAATTTTTACATCTTACACTGACCATTTAAATGAATGAATTTGACCTTTAATAAATGAATTTGGCCTTTAATAAGTTATAGAGATAATAATATTTAAAGATTATTATCTCTATAACTTATTAAAGGTCAAATTCATTTATTAATAATCGACTTTTTTCAACTGCATTTGTCCTTCCTCAAATATGAATCCAATCAGCGATATATAGAAGAATATCATGCAATCTTAATGGGAGGGTAACATTAAAAATACGTACAATCATTTTAGAAACGCTCTAATGATTTTAGAAATACTCTTGTATATTAAATTAATTTTCTCTAAAAGTAAAATGCTACAGTTTAGTTTGTTAGTTGATATAAATATTAAAAGTTGCACTTTTAAGGATTACAAGTGCTAACGAAGTGCTGAAATAATGGCAATGCAAAATGTGTAATCGAGGCAGAAGACTATAAAAGTTATTAAAAAAACTAAATACTATAAAAAAGCAATTTCTAAGGTATTTTGTACGTAAAAGATAACAGGCTTAATTTTGAAGTTACACTTAAATACAATGTTATTTAAAAATTTTAACGCTTTAGGGCTTAAGACATTGTACAATAAATTTTTTAAAATTACGTTTTGTGTAAAGTAGTATATATGCTCAGTTTTTAAAGGCATGTGAACTTAAAATACTGTATAATAAATTTATGAAAACTAAATTGTTTAAAATTCAATTTATATGTGCATATTATATATGATTTAACTAATATATAGTATACATAATATATATATTATGTATACTATATATTGTAATATATTGTATAGTGATGATTTCGATGAGCATAGGAGGAGGAATTACCTTGCAGTCGTTGTAGCTGAGCGTGAAGGCTTACAGATGAAGATTGCAAAACATGAATTTGAAGAATTTCCAGTCTTTATTTTCACACATATAAAATCATCTCCATAGACGTTTATCCAATCATAATGAAATCCGATACATTTCTATGATTCAATCATAATGAAAGATGATAAATTGCTATTTACATTGATTCTTAGAATAAAGACGCAGGCAATTCAGACGGGGAAGCAAAGCGAGGAGTTGTTAGCAAGGTGGAAGCCAGCAGAAAGGAATGACGTACTTTCCTTTCCTTTTTTCACCATTGCCGTGTGTAGCTTGCAGAAAGCAAGACAGGCTGTCTTGAATATTAAGAGCACTGGAAGTATAGGAAAGGCATGAGTGCGTCCGGAGGACAAGATGCACGGTGTAAGAGGGCGCTACTACTTTGTCACATGAGGCTGTAGAGACATCCGATAGATTGGAGAGATGCTGGTCCAAGTTTCTGGAACAGTGAGCATTTTTACAAATATTCAGATCTTAAATTCATCAAAATGCATTTTTCACATAGTTAGAAAGGGTATATACAAAAATAAATAGGTAAATACAAGTATGTAGTAGTATAATAAAAATATGTAGGGAGTCCGTCAGAAGCAGTCAAATGATTCGTCGCTGAGAAGAATAAGAATGAGCACCCGAACGATTTAATTCAAAAAGAATCATCACCCTACAGCATCATAGCGTATATGGAATGACGTAATTAGCTCACCAGAGTAGGTGCGATTCTAGAGGCAGCTACGATTTGTTAATATTAGTTTTCATTTGCACTTTTCGAGCAGCGTCACGTAACGTCGAAATATCTCGAATTCACGAGAACAGATGAATTAAGGGGGAGATCATCAAATTTAGAATGTTAATTTTAAGATCGCTAATTAATTTTTAAAGCAGCCATCGTATTTTCTTATATCTTACATATATATATATATATACTAAAAATTATAAAAAGAAAACTCACCATATTACATCTCCAAGGAACGGAAATTCAATTTAAAAACATCATTGAAAAGGAATTTTTCAGAATTAAAAAAAAAAAATTATAGAATTTTCAGTCCTCCTTGCTTTAAACACAGTAAAAATATATTGATTGCAATAAGTACTGTATTAGTAACGATTACTTTAAAACAGAGGAAGGCATTCTATGGTATCAAAGATTGTGATTAATCGACTTATCAAGGGGATAAACCAATCTACCATCAATTAACAGTAACTAAAAAAAGAGATAGAGAGTGTGTTTCATCTTACTTCCAAGTAAGTATCAAATTATTTGTTAGATTCAAATCATAAATCTAATTGATACTCAATCAAAATAAAGATATTAGTCACTAAACCAAAAGAATCCTGTTGAAAAGCAAATAATCTTTAAAATTAAAATTTTTTACTAAGAACACAATTAATCTGAACGAGATGCTTACTTTAGAAGACATATCCCCTCTTTAGAAGACAT
>KK117429.1:247370-258058 GCA_000611955.2 Stegodyphus mimosarum | reverse complement strand
TTAATTACTTTCATTATGAATATATATATATATATAATATAACTCAATGTTAATGTTTATAATTATTGCTGCATTGAAAAGTCACAGTTATTTGAATTCACTTGTTAAAAGGAAATCTTGGCCCAGATAATTTTTATTAAATTCAGATCAAAAAGGAAAAAAAAATAAATTTATGTAACTATCAAAATTTCTTTTTACTTAAAAACTTAGTTATTAATTATTAAAATATTCTTACATCACGTTAAGTTAAAATCTTTTAGTTAGCGCTGCACTTTCAACTATAAGCTAAAACATTTAATAAACTTTTATATTTTGTAGAAAATCCGCCTACTGATTTCGAAATTGAATATAAGAATAATATTTTCGAGGCATTGGCTTTAGAAGACTGCATAAACGGAAACGTCCTCTTCCCCGATCTTCCTCCGCTAGCTACTTTAGAGCCCATAAATTTCTGCGATTGTAAAGAGACATCAGAAATGAGTTTTCGTATGGCTGTCTTTACAGATGGTAGAAAAATGGACAAGAATGCAATCCGATTTGTTCTTTTTAAAGACAAATCTGAGGTTTGTTATTTTTAAAACCGTATACGAAATGACTGCACAGTTTTTCAAGCAGAACATCTGTGTATTTATTTTACCGTCAAATGGATCAAGGATAATGGGACAGCTTCCTGAAGATACACTGTGGGAAAAAAAAAAAAAAGAGGAGAGAGAGAAGGGTGGGGGGAATAGTTCAATATCTCCACTTCTACTGGGCCGATTGGCGAAATTCAACTTGCGTTTTTCATGTTTTGAACGCTCAACGTAGGATATGTATCAGATTTATATGTAGCATTGTTCTAATATAGGTATTTTGACACAAAATCAGACTTTTTCTGAAATGACATTCCAATTTTTTCCCATTTTTCGATTTTACGACTCAAATTATGCCAAACTGCTACGTTTTGTAAAAATCGCACTAGTGGTTTTTCAAAAATTAGCTCTTAAAATTTTAGCTTCTCAGTGTTAATTGAATTTGATATATGTTTATTAATATCTCTTTTTTTTATTTAAATTTATTTGATTCCTTCTTCCAGAATTTGAAATTTTCCAATTTGGATCCATGGATCCAAATTAATGAAATCCAAATATAATTTGCCCATTTTTATGATTTATTTTTAAAATTTGTATTTTAAAAATATTTTTCATAAATTTTTCGAAAATATTGCAACCTATAAAACTGACATCATCTTAAAGTAGATGTATTTCTAGGCACACCTGCAAAAAATAGCGTTTTTTATCCAAACTTTTCTAAGGTATATGTGAATTTACATATTGGCGCGTTTTGAAACTTGGCATATTTATTATAGGCGATAATATGATTTGCGCACTTAATTTTTTTAAAAGAATGAACCATACCTTTTTTTCGCTGGTGCAAATGAAAAAAAGGAAAGGAAAATTGATTATTATACGTTAAGAAGTTCGTCAAGGGAATTATTCTTGTCGCAAACTGGAAAAATGCGCCAAGATAAATTTTTTAATTTCTCCGTAAATTTCGCACCAAATTTTACAAAATTTAATATTTACGAACAATTCGAGTCGTAGAATGGAAATAGGGAAAATACTGGCATGCCATTTCAGAAAAAGTACGATTTTGTGTCACAATACCTATATTAGAACAATGCTATATCTAAATCTAATATATATCCTATGTCACGCTTTCAAGTCATGGAAAACTCAATTTGAATATCGTCAATTTGCCAAGTAGAACGAGAGACATAGAACTGTCTCTCTCTTTTTTTTTCTGGCAGTGTACCCCATGGCGTTAACAAAAAAAGGAGGGGCCAACTCCGCACTACAAGTGAAGCACTGCTCCGAAACTTCCTTTTCCACATGGGATGTTTCTTGTTTACATTCACGAGCTCCCTTGACAGCGTTTCGATAGTATTTCGACACATGACACTTCCATACAAATCGAAAAACAGGGCATTTCCCCATAAAATATACATTAATTGTGTGATGGATACTAGCAATTTGTATAGTTTAGTGAGATTTACGCAAAAATCACATTTGGTTATTTTTCGATAACTACCAACAGCGATTTTGAATATAAATTCGTTTTATAAAATTCTAAGCTGTTCAACTACAAAAATATATATTTTAGCAAAAATATTACGCCTCAAGAATGAAAAATACCTTACGGTACTTTAAAAATTGTATACGTCTTTCGATACCCATGATAGAGTATTCGCTACTTTTATTTTATGTTTGAAATGCCAAAATGTTTTAAATAAAATAATTTTTTTTGTCATTCACATATTATTGGAACACGTACGTTTTAAAAATTTTTAGAGGAGAGGCCTTTATACTTGCTCATTTTAAACTCATCATTTAATTTTTATATAACTGAAAAATTATCATTTTGGTTTTACATTTTTGGTTAATTAAAAAATAAAATTACCACCAAATGATGCAATCCTCGTCAAAATTAATAAATATACACACAGATATGCCAGCAAGTTCACTTTTCCTCGATTTGTAATCACACATTTGTGTAAAATTATGTACAGTTTTTACCCAAATGTGTGGAACAGAAGACGGATACATTTGCGAATTCGGCGGAAGTATCATGTGTGGTCTAGATGATGTGACAATGTGAATGTGCCACATCATCAAGACAGCTTATTAAGAATTTGAAAACATCGTAATCGATTTGTCTATCTTGCCAAAGGAGCTCCGATCACGACTTTACTAGAAAGTTTGAATTTGTTAATGAATGTATCCTAAAACGTGTTTTAAGTCAAAAGTTTTAAAACTTGATGGCCAAATGTAAATATCAAATTATGCACGTTAAAATATTTGTAATTAGGCTCGTAGGTTAGATTAAGTTTTTATTAAACAGAGTAAGGCATGCAAGGGCTATCTGCCTAAAGGTAGACATGCCATCGTGGAGTAATTTCGAAGAAAAACTTAACCTTTGAGTGGGTATTAAAATAATGCATGTAATTTTCATTCAAATTATATTTATACATATTTCTTATGTAAAAACTTCGGCTATATGTTAAATTATTGTAAATTATTTTACTCGAAAAATAAAGTGAATGAACAGAAATTAAAGATTTGCACATGACGAAAATGAAAAATATGAAATATGTATGGGTATTTATGCATATGCTTGCAAAAAGCATGTATCTGCCTTTAACAAAATACGTAAATATTTATTAAATTATTTATAAATGGGAAGGATTTATTCATTCATAAACTCGTGTGAAAGTTCCTATGAAGGAATCTTATTATTAAATGTATCTAAATTTATAACGGTTATAAATATTATCTAAATATATAATAACCTTAACATTGAATTGTAAACATAAATTGAAATCCTGTCGGTAAATAGGTTTAAAAAACTATTTAAGCAAATATTATTCTTACTGGAAAATAATAAGGTATTTTAAAGCATGTAGTTAAGGAAGTAATAAAGAAGAGTTTTAAAATATGTATTGTTGAAAATAAGAGTAGAAAATCTGATAATTAAAAGAATCATTCCCTTACATTTTATAATAACCCAGTTATAAGTTTTAAATACTATTTAAAAAAATCCTTTTTTTTTATTTCCTTTCAAAAATATTCAGAGAAAGTTAGGTACTATTGAACGTGTTTCAATATTAAAATAAAAGGTGCTTTAATTTGAAATGGATCGAATAGAGAATTAATCATAAATTGACTTCGATTTTTCGATTTTAAAGATGCCTCAGAAGCTAAAACATCATGCCATATTTGAGAAAGTATTTCAGGAAGAAGCTCTACAAACAGAAAAGAAATAATGCACAATTTTAATATTAATAATACAATAATCTTTGATCTCAATTTGTGTAATACCTAACCGAGTAAAATCGAATTACCTTAATTTTTTTCTGATGTAATTAACCAAAACTTGTGAAAATATTTCATTGAAATTAAACCGTTCTGAGCAAATTGTTCTGTGAAAAATATAGCATTTAATTCCTTTAAGAATGAAATGTTGTTTGAAAATGTACTCTTTTCACATACTTAGGACTCCGAAATATTGTAGAAAAACAAAATATATAAATTTATATGTAACTTTACGACTTAAATATTTACATCCAGTTGTGTCAAAACCCATTGATCTTAATGGTAAGTAATCGAATGTTTTGGTCACCACGCAGGGGTTGCCAATGCTCAAAGCAGTGCATGGGGAAACCCGATTAGAGCCTCTGTTTCTTAATTCCTACCTCTATTTTGGTGTACCCCATGTTCGTTCCGATTCTCTTTCTCCTTCACCTTTCGAACAATACTACCAACAACGATAAATTAGTATTCGAAAATCTATTAACTCTAGTTCGCTTAGAAATAGGAGAATTGATATCCATTTTGCTTATGCACGTGCTCATCATGGATGCTATAGAAACGAAAAGAGCTGATTTTTCAGCTAAAGATGCCTTACTCAGAGATATCAATATTAGCATTCGAAAGAGCAATTGGAAGTCCTTCCATTATAAAAAGCTAAGTGGAGTAAGAAATATATTTCATCTTGTAATGCTGAGGGCCCCAAAACGGTCTTTCCTTCTATTTACCATAGACTGCATTCTGATTATTTCACCTCTATTAATTTTAAAGTATTTCATTTTTATCTAGCCGCGGTAGATTTGCATGTTACCTCTTTTGTTTCAATGTAAGATCAGGATTCGAAAATGTTCGGCTTCACTTCGCCAGTGAACTTATCTGTTTCTCATGAAGTCCAGACTAATGTTCTCTGTTTTTGTTGATTTTACTTTTGAATGTAATATTTAATGTTTCAATTAACTTTCTTTTGTAAGCTCAGTGTTACAACACGAGACTTACAAAGTAAGTTAACTAAAGTACAAGTCTTTCAGATGTGTTTAAAATAATAATAATAATAAAACTCAAAGGTTTCAAATTTTAAATTACTTTCAAAGGGGCGTTTTACTAACGTTTTGTGTGTTACCTTTATTTATTAAATATCATGTTCTTCGCACTTAAACCATAAAATTCAGTTCAACAGCAATATCGTTAAATAATTTAAAATCAGCATACCTTTAGAATTTCCGATACACAGTTCCGAGCTCTGGAGATAAAAATGTTTTTTCCCCCCGTAGACTGTTGCCATTGCTCGCTTTGAAATTGTTGAGTTTGTTCATCAAATATTCGTTTAAATTTTATAAAATGTGAAACAGATAAAAAACCAAATTCCAAATTCCAAATTTTTGCTTCCAGATGCGCATTTCGTGTAAAAACGTACGTTATTTAAAATTGGACGACATTAGGTACCGTTGTTTTATCACATTTGGAGAAATATATATACATTTATGCAGATTCTGTAAATATAATACAAAGCGACAACTTTTGGTGGCAACAATTTGAAAATTGATACAGGCGTTTATAGCGATTCGACGCAAAATCGCAAAACGAAAACAATAGTCCTTCAGGATCAAAACCCCTTTGGACTAAAAAACTTTCCCATTGGATTTTAATTTGACTTGTTTTGTGTTTGCTGTTTTGTAAGCATTTAAAGCGATAACTCACCATTAGGTTAAGATAATTCTCTGTATTTTTTATTAGCTTGAATTTTCACGTCAAATTAATTTCACATCACAGACTTATGAACTTATAGTAGCTCTTTGTTGAAATGCCCTGAGATAAATCGCTTCATGAAAATATGAATTGTTAATCACCTTATAAAAGTACTCCTAATTTCAAAATGTTGGAACATTAATTGATTATTTTTCTGTTAGTTATGATTTAAAGTTTGGATAGCTTCTTTGAATCTATAATGCTTTAAATATTAAACTGCCAAAAAATGAGAATATCTGCAGTCGCAGCAGAAGTTCATTTAAAAAAACCTTTTATATTAAGCTTTTTTGATCTAGTAATATCAAAAAGAACGTAACAATAACCTTTCACTGTGCATTTTGCAAGCATTTCTTTAAAAGAACTTAAAATAAAAATATTCTTTTAGAAGCTGAGCACAGCCTTTGGGTTGTTTCTACAGCGTCGATGGAATCAATCATACTGCTGATTTTTATTTCAGCCTCTTGTCACCCCATATTTCATATCAACCGTTTGATATTATACTTTAAGAAATATGTACTTTACAAAAAATAGGAAGCTATGAAGAAATATCTATTTCGAGATATTCGACTCTAACTGCACTCGCGTTTAACTGCTTTGGCATCGCCATCGGCATGAAAATAGAGCACACGCCTCGAGGGATATTCTTCTTAAACCTTTTTTACCAGATACCGTTATCGACTGCAGTAAACTACTTGCAAGTGAGGAAATGGCAGAAGTAAATGTGATGAGGGAATGGGTGAAGGAAAAAAACGCAAATGTGAACGACACTGGCTTAGCTCTCGAATGTTAGGAATGAGTATCGAATGTTAGGAATGAGTACACTTTGAATCCCTTCTTCTGTTAAGCGATGTTGAGAAAAGGAATTTATAGGAATGTTCTTTTTGCTTTTGTTTATTTATTTTGTTTGGGAATGTTTAGGTGTACATCAAATGCTTCCACAAATATCGATGGGAAAACACCAGTAATTAAGATATAAGCACTCAGAGTATACTCCATAAAAAGTTCTATTTATAATCACTTCTCTCACTGAAGTTTTTTTTTTTATCATTAAGATCGTTTTTTCGTTTTTTGTTGTACTATTCAACTCAAATGCTCGAAAATTTTACATTTGAAATCGTTTCTCAAATTGTGCCTTTGTGTGAAATGAGCAATAATTACCACTCCATTTATTACGCACGTCGACATGAAGTTTACGAGATACCTTTGCAGGACGTAGACTGGTGGATTATCTGATTACGATGAATCGCACTAAGGCTATCTGCTTAAGAGGAAAGATGACTTCATGGAGGACTATCTGATGGATGTTGACTCATATTCAAGTTACACATAGAGAAAATTTCAGCGCCGCCATGCTGGCAGCCGAGTGATTCAAGCTTTTTTGTTCCATGCAGTCCTTTCACCTTTGCTAGATGATTACTCCCCCCCCAAATTTCCTTTCCAAAATGCGAAACTTACATACACATTTATTTAAATTTAGAAACAAGGAAAAATATAGAAAATGATGATAAATATCAAAGCTTAAATAAAAATAGTTTTTTATTTTCAAAACTAAAATACTTAACGAAATGCTGATCGAATTCTCTCCTCCGAAATTATGAAATTCATCCCTAGGGATATCTTATCTCTGGTTGAGAAACTCTGTGCCAAGCTATTTAGTAGCTGGATTAAAGCCAGAGTCAACTATCAAACTACCAGTGTTCAGTAGTTTTTTCCACTAGTGTGTCTGTACGTCTGAAAATGACATTTATGCTTACTGTGTAGAAACAACATAATATCGACACAACTTTTTTTTATACTTCGAAGGAAATGCATTGTTCTCAATTAACATATAGAACATATACATGGGGAATAATATTGTAGATACATACGTGCTAGAAAACATCATAGATTAGAAAAAACAAGACATTAAAAGTAGCCTTTGGCAAGTTCTGCACTACATAAAACTTAAAAGGCCATTAAGTTACCTTTCATGCAACTTTGAGCATATCCGAATCTCAAATTGCATTTGGCTAAGATTGACATCTGTACATTATCTGCTAAGTTTAACTAAACTGCTACTGCTTAGCTTGTAATAATAGCTTGATAGAATCTATTATTGCTGAATATTTTGAAAGCAATACACATACGTACTTCTTAATTTAAATATTTATTTTACATTTTTATAACATAAAGTAATATATTATTAATTAATAATGTATCAAACCTACCAACGGTGGAGCGGATAAGTCCCTGAACTAGCGAATGGCTGCATGGGCGTCCTCTTAGTTTTTCCCATATATAACATGTATACGAGCCAATTTTTCTTAGAAAGTTCTTCACGAAGGCATCCTTGCTTTAAAGAAGATAGCCCTCATATGCTTTGCCGTAATCAAATAAACAAAACAAATAATATATCAAATTGATAATATTTATTAAAATATTCGTTTTATTATAAATAATAATTGCATTTTCTAACGCTATGTGTCACTTAACGGAATAAAATCATTTTAAAAAAACGCTTTTTATGGTCTACTTTTAAAGTTTTAAAATAATTTATTATTCCATTTTTCGAATAGTAGTAACTTTAATATTTTATTTGCTTTAACCTGTTTTCTTAACTTTTCAGAATGCACCTTTTTTTATTATAAATTATTATTATGCGAGGACCATGCTTCTCACATCAAAGACGTAATAATACAAAATGTTTTCTTGAAGAAAAATAGCTTTCATTTTTAAAGTATTATATATTTTATTTTCACTGAAAGCTTGACTAATTTCATAAATTATTCAGCTTAGTAATAAACAAATTGAATCATAAAAAGCACCTTAAACGAGCCGCGTTAAATGCTGATTGTAGTTTTATTGGAATTCATTTCAACAGTTTAGATTTATCTCTGTCGCTTGCACTGTTAAACTACATGAGATTCCAGTACCTCAAGCGACTTTAAATAAAGATTCCAACAGCTCATGAAATAAACTCACAGTTATATCTTGAATAATTAAATCTTTTTAGTACTTCTTTTCATTGAACCAATTTCGATATGTTGCTGAAATAATTTTTTCTTTAACACCACTGTAGCGAGCAGAGCCGACTGGTCTCTTGCACACAGATGATGACACTACGAATTATACTTTCCTATTTATTTTATACCCGAACACTTAAACACAGATATAGGTACACGATTTGAAAACTATTTAAAACGCTGAATTAATTACGTTAATAGATTGGGTAATTACTCTGTTTATTACACTAAAAATGTATATTAAAAATGCTATACTGATTTGAACAAAACACTTGATCTTGAAAGCACCGCTCTACTGGTTTTCGGTCTTTCACCGATAGCCAATTTCGTACTCTTTGCTTATCATAGAGGGAGCTACTTCGTTTCGGTTTCAACTTTGACATGACTGGGCATTGGATGACTAGACTGAACTTTTGATGAGTGGGCATTATAGTCACTACCTCGATATCACTATAGTCTATATCTATCTCCATAATAGCGTCTATGTAGCATTCAAAGGACTGAATTTTGATAAAGCATTTATCTACCTAAGCGTAGGGATACTTTCATAGAGTGACATTCTAACAGTAATACTGTTTTAGATGAGGCAATACGAAACACATGCAGAGACGATGATTTTTCAAAGCAGAAATTGTAAAAAAAATCCTTTAGTGTTTTCTTCTTGTACTGAAAATTTCCTTACCCACTTTCGTATAATTTAAGTGAGTTTATAAGAAATTCATTCTTATAAATGCTTATGCTACGTTCACGAGTACTGAAAGACATATTACGTCTTCAGCACCTATTATTGCTTCCAGATGAGTAAAGGTAAGTGATATATTCACAGAATTAATTGTTCCTTGAATAAAATAAGCTGTAATTACGTTAAATACGGAAGCTTAAAAAATAAACTGTAAAACGTATGTCACTAGAAAAATTATAACATTTATTCCTTGTGTTATATTAGCTATTCTGCTGAATTTCATAAAAATCAACAAAAAACTGTAGATTTTGGTGCAACGAAGAATGAAAAGTTAATTAGTTTCAGTAGTTTGTTCCATGAGGAGAATAGATATGATATCAATTGTCTGTTACCCTAGCTCTATTATTTGAGACACAATTTAGGTTATTTTTGTTTTATACTCTTTTAAAAAATCTGATGCGGCAACACATGACTTCCTTGTATGACACTTCATTTAAACTTATTTCCTCAAATTTCATTAGATACAGGTACATTTCTCATTCAAACAGTTCAGTTCTCACTTCGCGGCAAGGCAAAAATACGTAAAAGCTCAAAACATCTTCATTGAAAATCAGAAAAAACGACAACACCAAATAAAGTTAAAAACAATTAAAAAGAAAAATTTTTGCAATTAAAATTATAGTTCTTACTCAAAAACCTGCAAGTAGTTCGGCCAACGAGTACGAAGAGAAACTTTTCCATATACAAAATTTAAAGTTAACATTCTATCCCACTGTGAAGAAAGACACTGAAGTTGATGCACCAACGGACCTAAATTAACTATACTATTAAAAACGTCAAATGTAAACAAATAGCTGCCATATTAGGCCTAGCGCAACTTACACTTCTAAACTGATGATAATACTACAACCATTGCATGCAAATTGACTAAAAGCATAAAACTTTAACTGAAACATAAGAAAACATAATTCAATCATATTTAAAGTATAAATTGCCCAATTTACCACCATATAAGAATAAAAACACAGAGCTCACCAAGCCGGATAAGAGACTGGGTACATACATGTATATATGTCTGATGCGGCCGATTGTGTCAAAAAATGGAGGAGCACAACTAAATGTTATAGCAGTCCTATATACTAAATTTCAACGTCCTACAGCTAATTGTTTCTGAGTTGCGTGAGATAAATACATACGTACGAACAGATGTTACGAAAAATACCTTCTGAATTCATTTTAAATAAATTTTACAATACGTTTTGGAAAAAAAGTCCTTCTTTTCTGTTCATACGTATAGGTGTCACGCAAAACAATCGTTCAAATGGATTCGAGAGAGGTAAAATTGGATATCTTCTTTGAAACTTGGAATTTTCTCGATTGCAGTACTTTCTTTACTTCGCGCAAGGAAGTAAA
>KK117429.1:183344-241949 GCA_000611955.2 Stegodyphus mimosarum | reverse complement strand
TATCACATTAAGTTTAAAACTGAATCAACACAATATATTTATTTTTGGAATATATAAGTGAAGAATATATGAGTTTCACATTTAAAACACATGCTTGTACATTTAAAACACTACATAGAAAATGTTTTAAACATTCGAATTTTGTTTCACTTATGTATCCATTCTGTTTTTCCATTAAGATTTTAATAGCATTAATTTAATTGTTAGCGCGGAGAAACTTCCATAACATTACTCTTATACCGCTCCTTTGTAAATATATTCACGGCAAGAGTGACATAAAACGTTTTAAAACTCTGCTAGATATTCCTAAGTAATCAAAATTTACACCTAAAGGAGGACTATTATAAGTTTCATCTTTAGTTCGTTCATATAAATTGATCTTTAATTTGGTCGTAATGTAACTTAATTTCTGAGTTATTTACTAAAAGAAACATTGCACTTTATAGCACTGGATAAAAGTATATTAGTCACGTAGAAAACTCGTGATTTGATTTATGAAAAAAAAAATAAATCGAATAATTTGTTCAATGCTGTCTGATCATAAATCAGTATGCTACATGTTCTTATTTTGTCCTGGAACTAAAGTTCTCGTGAGGATAGAACTACTATAAATGATTCATCGGGTTACAGAAACATTGTATTTTTAAAAGTATTATAATATATGTAAAATGGGTAGTCATAGTGCAGCTCTCGGAAGCGAGTGTCACGTCTCTTATGTAAATAAAACATATTTATGAAATATGGCGCTCATTCGAAACTACAACTGGTCATTTGAAACTATATTTGAAATGACTTCCCATTTGAAACAACTACTTGGTGCTACTTCTCATTTGAAATCGTGGTTTTAAGGTATTGTCTTTATTAATTTTCAGATGTGAGATTAGAGACTCCAACAGAAATTTTCGCCTGTGTAGAAAATAGGCGGTTTTATAAATAGATCTTGGCAGGTAGTGAAAGGGAATTCAGAAGCATTTTTGAAGCCAGTTTTAGACACAAAACGTTTATCTTTGGAGGTGTGAGAAGTGAAACAAATCCTTGAGTTATATAGGACTTTGAAGTGGTTATTTTTTTTTCATTTTCTCTACAAAGTAATTAGTAAACTTAAATTAATCAATGCCCAAAAGTAATTATTTATTTCCTTCCTTGTTAGTTAAGAAACTCATTAATATTATTTAAAAGTGTAAAAAATACAAATAAAATATTGTAATTCTATTAAACTATTTTCGAAAGACAATTTGTGGAAGTTATATTTGCTTTTGGAAGCTCTACAGGAAGCTCTGCCCAATTTCTGAATCATTAGTAGCGGTAGAAACTAAATTGAGGTTGTCTGTAAACAGAACAGAGAGTGCATGTAATGCATCTGAAGCATTTAATATAATACACAATTCATACAAGTTATTTTCTCCCTCCTTTCGGCATACCTTCGTAATGTGACCGTTAGCAAAATCGGCGCGTACTCGAGAGGTCCAAGTTCGAATCCCTGTTCGGGCGCCACTATAGAAACATTAGGATTTTTTATGCAGGTGATGTGAAAAATGAGCAATCCCTCACCGAGGCTGAAACCTGGACCTCTCGAATACGCGCCGACTGTACTAACCGTTACACCACGAAGGCATGCCGAAAAAAGGGAGAAATTACCCTCTTAAGGGCAACTGTGAATTAGGGGACCCAGTCGCAAAATCCTTGTGGTGAAGAATCATCATTCACCTCCTTTTAGTTCAGGCGCCACTGTAGAGACATTAGGATATTTTTAATGAAAAATTATCATGAATTGGGACATGAAAAATTATCAATGCCCTCGCCGGGACTCGAACCTGGACCTCTCGAATACGCGCCGAGTGTGCTAATCGTTACACCACGAATGCATGCTGAAAGGAGGGAGAAAATGCCTTATAAATGTAAAAGTAATTTAGAAGTTGATTCGACATTCGAATTGATGAAAAATTTAAGGCAACTGGAAGCTTTGCAATTTCTCATAAATCTGATAATAACGATATCTTAGAAGACGATGTTACCCTTAGAAACTTTTGAGAGTAAGTAAAATTTATAAACAACAAATATACGGCTTAATTGCCGTGGAAGGAGCATACAGAAAAATTACGATATAAATTTGAGGAAACAGGAAAACAATCTGAGTCGCTATAGCGCCAATTTAAGAAGAATTCGAAATTTTAATAACCATTACAAAGCTGTGACAGATCAACATTTACGAGAGGTTATCGCGGAGAAATCGAAATATTTAAAACCTGAAAGAAAACTACTTTTTTACCTCTTAATTAAAGAAAACAAAGACACAAAACTTCGACTCTAATCTTATGCAAACTGTCACTGAATGATTGTTTAGAATCAGATTTTTCTTTTCATTTGAAACCCGTTTCACTAATTTTCATATAACAATTAGCATAGTTTGTGTAATAGTTTTAAAAAATGCGATATTTTAAATGTTATGAATCATTTGTAGTAGTCTTATACTTAGAAGTTGGAATTTTTATCTTTTTTAAGTGTTCAAAACTAGCAATTATGTAGTTAACCATCTCAACAATTTCATTCTTCTCAAGGTTGAATTTGAAATTTCTCAGTCCTAATTTCCCTCCCTTTTTTTCAAAAGAGAGTCTTTTACTTGAATTCGTGACAGTTTCCATCCAAACTTAAAGAAAATAACATCAAAATGGATTGACATGTTTCTGACATATATCTACTTGAATGCCTGAAATATGCTAAATTTAACAGAAAGATAAACTACAGCCTTTACTTTTTTTAGGTAATGAAATTATATTTTACATGAAACCTTATTTTAAGCTAAATAATCTCATTATTTAATTTTGCATTATAATAATTGTAAAACACATAATTACCACTGATACCATTTTAATGAAATACAGCAATTATTAATAAAATAATGAAATACATTATAAAATACAACATTTAATAACCTTTGATATTCTTTGAATGATAATTAAAAAATTATATAAATTTATGGAAATTGAAACTAATCTGTAAATTTTTTAAACTAATCTGTAAATTACTACTATTGCTTGAGTTTCATTAAATTAAGGGGGGAAATAGATTGGTATGCTATCCAGCTAATTATCAATGGCCTTTCTTGTTATGCCCAAGTGATTTAATTATCAGTGGCATTCCTAGTAAATAGAGCTGCTTATCACGTGGCTAAAATCAATATGTAAGTAGGGTTTCAAGAAGTTTAGATAACTACCCCATTTCAAATTCAAAGTTTTGATCTAATTTTAGGAATAAATTAATATGAAACCATGTTAAGCATTCAATTAGCATTTTAATTGGGAGTTCATTTTCGTCCATACATTAAGAACATCCTTGGGCTATTTATCAGCTTCATAACATATGTGCATATGAAATGATTAATGTGCATATGAAATATGAAATGATTAATTTCATATATCACTAAAATTCCAATGACGTTCGTAGGTATGAACAAAGTAGATGCTTCATTCTTGAAAAATATACATCCAGCTCTGTCAAGGAAATTTCAGCATGCTCAATTGTAGACCTTCTTTTTGCCCATTTTTCATAGATACGAAAGAAAAGGCTCTCAGCTTTGTGTATGAGAATGCACTTGCGGTGTGAGGAGACTGAAATACTGATAAGAGTATTACATCCCTTTAATTCCGTCTGATTATGCAATTTTACATTTAAAATGTATGTATGGTCTTTAACTTATATGCCTTTCAAACCCATTTTAACATTTTTAACACGAGATTTGTTCATGTATTGTTTAAAATTCTCAAATATATATCTGCCATATTTTTCTCTGTTTTTTTTTCATTTAGGAACATTTTAACCTACGCAATGAAAAATATGTTTGTCGATGTTAATAAACGTTATACTGTAGGTAATCTTGATACTTATTAGCTTGCAACTAAACGCTAAAGTCTCCACTGGTTTCAGTTTCACTGTTCAATTTCAAGGAGTCCAAACGCTGAGATTTCTTACTGCTTACTGCAACTGTAATACAATCATAATAGAAACATCAGCTAAAACAATAAATGTTTTCAATTGAGGTCTAAATTGCGTAATATGTGGAACTGGTATTCGATTTTAAATGCTTGTTAAGCATCTAAATAAAGGATTTTAAATATATTTATTACTTAATTATATAATTCTTGTTGAAAAATGACATAAAAAATGAGAAATATTTCTGAAAAATAATGCTACGAAAAGACCAGTTCTATTACTCACGCAATAAGCTCTAACTTCAAGATGTGATTGTACATGCAACTCTAAAACATAAAAAATTTATAATGGTGTTTATTTCAATGCCTTTAGATTTTTTCCTAAACTAAAGATTAATATTTTTTGGCATTCTCATATTCCAAATTTTACAAATTCTTATATTTCAAAATTATTTCTTCTTACGTCAAAATTATCAAAAATTACTTTCAACACGCTCTAGTATCGTTACTCCATGTTTAGGCCCGGGCAGATGTGAAAAGATTTGTACAGCCTGATTTAGTCTTTGTATTCCAAGATGCCATCCCTTTCAAGAAAAGAGACTGTATTATAAGGTATTTCTCCGGCCTTCTTAGCATGCCTTCTTGGAGTAATGGTCAGCACACTCGGCAGGTATTCGAAAGGTCCAAGATCCGAGTCCTATGGAGGGCACTGCACGTTTTCCATGTATTCTGGTTCAAAATAACATAATGTATCTACAGTATTATTGGCCTCTTTATCATCTTTCTCTTCTTCATCTTTCTTTTCCTACTATTCATCTCCATTTATATCTCCATTCATCCACATTATGATTGCTACAACTTGACAAGCTCATTTAATTCTCATTCTTCATAAAACTAATGCCCGCTGATGCTGTTAAAAGGTAACCAGCCATTATTTTCAACTTTTACTATGATTCTACAATGTCCCCAAACACTGACATTTATATTAGAACCTCTGAAATGCAGAAATTGTTAGGCTGCTGGAATGATAAATTAAAGAGCTTCAACTATGTGCAATGGGGGTACTTGCCATGCTGAAACATATGTCCCAGTAAATTTATGTGTGCTCCAGAAGAGTAAAATATAGTGATTGTGAAAAACGGAAAAGCTAAGTTACAGATTTTATAGATCAGAAATTCGTTGTACCTAAAATACTTTCAAGAGTTTGATTGTAAAGCAAGAAACGTACAAGATTTTCGAATTCCATCCACTCAGATTTTCTCTATCAAAAATGGGATGTAATTCTGCGTTACTGATAAATAAGGGCAATGACCGACAACATACACAAAGAGGCGTACGCTCAGTTACTCACGAAAACCTGCCAGTATGCTGGATAGATACGGACAAGATTTCATACAAACTGTTCATGCTGCAATAGAATAATTTCATACAGCCTATTCGTGCTGGAATGGGAGTTCATACAGCCTACTCATACTGAAATGTGCAATAAAAATAAAAAGAATTAGTTCTTTATGAAAGCACACAGTTTTAACTTTATAAAAGGAGATAATAAATGCTTTTTAAACAGCACATAATTATTTTCGTTACGACAAATTATATGAATTAACATATAGTATATTGATTTTTGATCATGTGATCACAAACATTTGACAAATGCTACTCACTTGACCATCAGAGGTCATGCGAAAAGGTCATTTGTCAGAGGCTTCATAGTCACAAAACTCTCCAAAGAGAATAATTCTCTTCCTATCGCTTTTTTTGCAACTCCTCTTTGTCAAAAGAATTCCTTTTCGGCTTTTCAGCTCTTTGCCTACAGAACTGACGCACTCATGACTAACACAAATTTTGGAGGGGGGAGACTTAGTTTTCGCAAATTATTTACAAAAGATTTGTCTCAAGCATAGTTTTTCTCATTTAACTTTTTTCTGTTAGTAATTTTAACGTAAATATTTTAAAGTTTTTCAATAATATATATTTTAATAACTAGTTTAATAATTATTATTTAAAGATTAATTATCTCTCATCGCAATAATGCATCTAACAGATCAACTAAGGTTACGAAAAAGCTCTATTACCATTAGCAATGTTTTAGTAACAACTTTTGATTGTGCAAAAGAGATATTTTAAAGCATACTTTCAGCCGTGAATAAATTAGCTCCTATAATATGACATTCAGTTGAAAGCGTCTGAAAATCTACTGGGAAAGATAAAAATTAAATCGCATTTTAGCATACAAATAACACTTCGAACCTCATTTTTTTACTTTCCTGTTTCCTTTGGCATTTCCTTTGATTTAGAAACTTCTGGTGAATGCGAATGAAACAAAAGAATTGACTTAGCATTTTTTGTATTTCCCAATAGAATTAAATTTATTTCTGTCAAAAGGCATGACAGGTCAAAAAGAATTTGAAATTTCAATTATGCAAGTATTTACACAAACTCTGCGCGAAATTCTAACACTTTCAATGAAAAGAACGCAAAGAGCTCAAATAAATTAATTAATGCCATTTTTTTCCTTTTACTAATACCAGTAACAGCTACCTGGTTTAGTTGCTTAATGATAGACGAGCCGAAGGCAATTGCTGTTTCCAGCTAATTCGATGCGCTTAAGGCCAAGCAAACTAATTCTTTTAAGTAATTAGTTACTTTTGTAAGACCGATGAATAAATACCGCTTTCATTCAATTATACAAGAAACAGTGAGTGCAGTAAAACTAGAGCTGATGCAATGTTAAAGTAAGTCAATAAAATTTCGCACATCGGAAATTGAAGTGCGAAATGTTGAAGGAAAAATAGTAGTATTATGATTGGTTTACAGCCGTGGCAAGAGATGTAAAACAGCGTAGAACATCCAGTAGAAAGGTGCTTAAACACCAGGGTGCTTGAGCATAATGCTTTACCCTATGCGGAATATTTTTCAAAAACTGCGAATTATATTATAAAGTAACCTTCAAAAACTTTTAGAATATTTTTCAAACAATTTTTAAAATACAAATAATAGATTAAAAGATGAAATACTAATGAATAAGCAAGAGTTAGTCTAATCTTTGGAAGCCCAGAAACCGACGAACTGGTGAATGGTGACATATATTAAGGTAATGTAAATACTAGTAATTAGAATCCGTTAAAATAAATATATACATAGAGAATGAGAATGCATAACATAATACAAAAACAATAAAAGAAGAGGTGATATAACAGGTAATATTACAAACATCACATAAATTTACATGATCCAAACATTTAGTTGAACCATCGGCCTGTCAATATTAGTTAAATTACTGTAATCATATCGCAGATTTTGATAACAAAGCTATCAATTTCTTTTTGCCTTTCATAGAATTCTTTTGCCGATTTATTGTAATGAGTGCGCAGTTACTCAAAACCTAATTCCTCATAGATTTTATTGTTGCCGGATGTACCATTCAGCATTAGCTATTTGTTGCAGAACACTATTTGGGCAAGTTTGCAACTTTTGTCTATTAGTCTTTTAAGTATATGCCCAAACTGGACTTGCATAATAGAGTGATGGACGTAGAATGGACTTATGAATGAGGAACTTATTGTTTATAGATAAAACCTTGTTTCGAGCAATTAAGGGGTATAGTCTAGCTTTACGAACTCGAAACTTCTGGATAATAGCTGTAATGTGTGGGGACCATCTGAGAGTTTTACTGAGTATCACCGCAATATAAAGGACTTACTTGGCCCAGGGAATTGAGGTGCCGTTGAACGTCAGATTCTTCTTGAACTTAGTTTTCTTCATGGACATAATAATTGCTTGGAGTCTTATCTAAGACTTGAATTTCCCATCTGGTAATCGAAATCTCTAGTGCTTGTATGTAACTTTGTAGTTGTTGAATAATTGGACCTATGAATGCACTTTGTGCTAGGATCGCTGTTTCGTCTGCATACATAGCTAATGTTGTGTCGTGTGTCGAAGGTATGTCGTTCACGTAGATGTTAAAAAGTACGGAACCAAGTAAGGACCCTTATGGTACACCAGCTTGGATGGCACGTACAGCGTGGCTGAAACTCCTGATTATAAAAGTATTGATGCGCAAGAAATTCAGTAATACTTTTTTCAAACTACAAAGAAATTAATTTTGAATTAGTTTGTTTTCAATTTACTTTTTTCATTAAGCGTATGTTACTTTCCTTTCATTATGGAGCATGCCACAGTACTTGAAAGAAATTCCTAGAAGCTTCTATTTTGATATCAATCTAGTTTTGTTTTCTTCGCTCAGTAGCAGTCAGGGAAGGTAATGTTAACACAACTGTTTCGTTTCATCTTGATCTATTAAATCTGCAATATATCTTTTGCTTTGTTTTACTTAAAGGTTTCCTGCAATTGGGTGCTCCATACATTTGAACGCCTTAACAGAACATGGCCACCCAACCGAGATAGTGGTTAGCGACGCTGATCCGGGCTCGAACCCAAGAGCTCGAGCTCGAATCCAGAAGAAGACATGGATGCTTGTAAACATATAGTGTCCATGCAGCATTGGAGCGCTCTAAATATGCTGCAAAGTCCGGAAGTTCTCTCGAGAGGTTTGTGCTAGGGGAAGACGGATAGGAGACCCTCGGACCCATCCCCCCATCACCCTGGAGTCCTCTATCCTTAAATTGGGGGAGGAATTGAGTTAATTTGATCTGTCACCTATATTGTGCTCAAGGTTCTTGCCAACTGCGGACGTATTTGCTTCCTTGCCACGATGAATTTCAAGGGTTTACGCTGACCTTTGTCAGATGATTAAGACTGGTAACAACAACAACAATATAACAGACTATGTAATTCCAGAACTAAACTTTTCTTTGAAGTTTTGTTTGAACTCATGGTTGCTTTTTGAACTAACAACCGAGCTTTGTTAATTAAATTATCTTACCTATTTATTTTGACATTTTTAAGAATAGCATATTTTCAATAGGTATTGCAAATTAATCTACTGTAAAAGATGATGAAATACGTGAAAGAAATACGTTTATTTATTATTATTGTCAATCACAATTATGTTATTAACAGCTGCTTGAATTCCTTGCAACTGGCAAGTGTTCAAAAAAATATCTTGAATGAGATGTCAGATTTCACGCTACTGATTTAGTTACGTTTTTCTTCGCTATTTCTTTTTCTTTTTCTGTATGCAGCAAGCTGTATGGTCTGAATATAGAAGGACGATGAACATCTTTCGAGCAACAAACCGCCTTCACTGTGTCATGAAGTCTTGCTAACTGTATCGTAGAGCTGAAGTCTTGCGACCCTTTTTTAGTACATTCTTAATTCTTCCGATTAAGAATCTGACGTCTTAGTGATCAGGTTTAAAGCTCATCTTCGCATTAAAAAACCCACTTATCATTGATTCCTCTTAGTTTGGATGCTAGCCTTATCTTCGAGTAGTGCAGTTTCATTCCATTGCCTCGAGGAAAGGTTGTTTTTCTCTCTCTGGTGTCGAGACTTTCGTTCAATATGGCGAAATCCAGCAAGTTGGTAACCGTTGTACTATTCTTATTACGAGTTGCTGCTTATTTGTGGGAAGTTTCAGATTATTTCAGGTTCCCGTGGTTTATTTCGTAATTACACGTTTGATTATGAAATTCGCAGGCAGGTATGACGAAACGTACAAAAAAATTTCAATTCTATCAAAAGATATCACCTCCTTTTTCGAATGAGAATGGATAATCTTTTATTATAACGAAAGGTTGCTCCGTCGAAGTTGATGCATTTTTTTCTTAAAGGAAGGTTGGATGTTAATCCTTAGTAGTCAAGTACGACTCTTTTGAACTTAGAGAATACATATCTTGTGAAAAATATCCAAGATGTTCCAATCGCTTAATGTCTGTCGACACTGTGTCCGTAACTTCTTAGTTTACCTCTCATTGTTCTCGTAACTACTTGACGTCACAGAAGCATCCATACTAGCTGAGAATTAAATTACTGTAGCCTAAGTTGCAAATAATCATGTCTAAGATATAATGTTCGCTTAAATATCCGAGGAATCCCGGCGAATTTTAAATCTTCCCTTTTTTATTTATACTTGTTAATACTGAGTCATTTCAGTGAAAAGAATACTGTTCTCAGTGAAATATTTTCAGTGAAAAGAATACTGTCATCACACTAAAGTGTCAAATAAATACCATTTTAATGCGATGTAAAAATAAAATATAAAATGTTTCCAAATCTCTCTTAAGAGTGAACTTCGCCCAGGTCGCAAATGGCATTATTTATTTCCCTGTGATTTATGGGTTCTAATAGTTGTACTGTTAGTTGACTTACTGGGCATGAAGTTGAAAACTTTGAACACCACAAATCTTATATTTCGTTAGTGGCAGAATGTTGTATCATTGCCTAGCAACGAACGTTTGCTCATGCTACTTGTGATTTTTATGCCATATAGTAACATATCTGGCAGATAGTAACAGAGTGCTCGGTTCTTTATTTCCATCCTTTATCCTACAGATAAATCGCACAGATGTTCGGGTATGGTAATCTAATGCCTGTTACAGTGAAAATGTCTCCCGTGGAGTTCCAGTTTTAGTATACGTATTATCGAAGTAAGCAAGTCTCCCATATAGGATGAATGGACAGGCATTTCATCTGTAAAGAAATTGATTCTGTGACTATTACAAAGATGAATACCTGATGGCCAGTCATCCTGAGAAATAGCTAATTATTTAGCTAGTTTGTAGGGATTTATATTTATTTTAACTAACCAGTTAAGTTTATGCTTTCTTTCCTATAAGCATTCATTCCTCTAATTGTCCATTCCAGAATATGTAAATTTAGTAGCGTACGTGAAGAAATGCAATTTCTACCAGAAGAAGAAAAGATTTCAATTCTGAGCTCTAGAAGGGAAAGTATTCTACCTCTCTAGCGTGAGCTTCTGATTCTTATTTACTGATGGTTAAAGTGGCGTAACTGTCATTATTCTGCTGCCACTAGACTTCGACGAGGTTATAAGAACAAGGTAACAGGATTATCTGAGCCCTGGGAATTATTCTACTGTTTTGTTAGTATCTTTGAATTTTAAGTTTAGTTGTTGTCATATGAGTTACCACTCGAGCGAGGTGTAGTTTGTTAGCGTCAGTTTGACGCATCGTAAATTTTAAAGAAATTCTTAAGAAATGTTTCTTTAGATTAAGAAAGAGTTCTTTTAACCCTTTTCCTGCCTGTTTCCTGCACTTATTTCACCAATCACATTGAAAGTTTAGTAACTAGACATTATAAGGTTGAAACTGATGCAAACAAATGATTACAAACTCTCCCACAGTGTAGGAAAATATAGATAACAATGTTTTTAACTTGTCCAGTTATTCAGAAATTGTAAATGTTTTTGTAAAAGCCTACAGAGGTTTTAAGATTTATTTCTTTTGCTTTATGGATCTTCAGGCTTGATTATCAATATCATTATTATTTATTTTTAACTTATGCATCAGCATTTTCTCTTAATTTTATTTTTAGTTTGATTAATGTGTTATCAGAAGAAACTTCCCCTTTCCTCAAAGAACAAAGAACGAAAGGTTTAGTCAAACAGAAGAGAATTGGGTACTATACCCATACGTCTTTCAGTTCGAAATTATATAATTTTTAGATCGTTAATGTGCAGTATCATAAGTGATATGAAACTTTATTTTTGATAAAAGAGGTAATTATACAGCAAGCTGTGCCCTTTCCAATCAAACCCTCGTTTCACTGAATAAAGTGATATAGAATGAAAGGTTAAGATATTATTTAAGCAAAAGTAGCGTTATTGAATTTGCTTGCAAATCTTACATGTATAATAAGGCTCTAGCGAAGCAGACGTCCAGTAAAAAAAATGGAAACTAAAATACTTTCAAATGAAAATAAAGCAATTAAATCTCTCAGTTAAGCAATAATAATTTATATCTCTCTTCAATCTAATAAAGAAAAAAATAGAGAGAAATGCACAGCAAAGGTGCATCCTTTCTGACAACTCATTGTTCCCTTCACTACCTTTATTTAAACTGAAAGGTTAAGAAAATATTTAAATAAAAATTATATAAAAATTTGCATTTCTATCTCGACAAATCTCATTAAAAGTGTAAAACGCATCAGCTGTAAAACTTCCTTCCAGAGAAGGAATGAAAACTCTTCGTCTCACACATACAACAGAACGAACGCTCTAATAAAAGTTAATTTAAATGCAGAGATTCCAGAATCTCATTACATATGCTGACACGATGCGCTGAGAATCGAGATATCTTTATTACGAAGGGGCTTTATCGCATTTTTCAGTTCCTATCATCCAAGTTTCCGATTCTCGGACAGCGCCATATTAATAAAATTTTGATATATTTGACAGGTGAAATGCATTAAGCTGCCTGTGTGGAGCGAAAAGCGAATACGCTTTACATATAATATTTTCTGGATTCATAGATTATTTCTCGATTTTTGTTTCTGCACAGGAATCGATTATATGTCAAGGTAGCCAAGTTAAAAACTTAAATTGATAACGAATTTTGCTTTATGTTTAGTCATTGCTTTAAGATTCATTTATTAACAGGATTCGACACGTTTGCGCAAGCCTCTGAGTACCTGATTTAATAACGTGGCTAAATTGTTTTTGAGAGATATTTGCTAAAAAGTTTCCAATGTAGTTTTTATTCCTGGCAAGACAACATGTTGCAGTTGGATCGAAAGAAACATATTTGATGTGGATCAAAGATTCATTTGCAAAATTAGGAAACTTTGGGGTTGAAATTTAATACACGCTCTTTCATCCAGTGTCGAAATAAAGAAAAAGGTTTATTAGATTAGCATTCTACAATGTCAATTTAATTTCATTCAATGAAGTGATTCTTTAAATATGCGATACTCTTATTATTATTAGCGTTTTTTTTTCTAAAGGGACTCATCTCATTTACTTTCCGAAAATATTTGGTAAATATCTTACGTGAATATTTATTGCTAGAGAAAAGCTTATTTGATGGACACCTTCTGCTGCGCTCTTCTTTTCAGCTTGACGTTTTTGTTTTGATTCATTTAAATACAATAACAAAAATCTGTCTCATACTGTTTATATAAAATATCCGTCATTTTAAATAGCATATATATTTAATGAATTTGAACTGAATCTAGTTAACCCCTGTTGTGTATTTTCATTTTGATTTACATCAGATAACATTCTAATTTTCATTATGGTCTTAGATACAGAAATTTGGTGGATCTTTTCATATATGAATGTTACCACAAAAAAATGGCATTTTTTAATAATAATTTAGTTCAACAGAAAAAACACTAACTACGCTAAATATTATTAGGTGAACTGATACTAAATTATTCTACACTTCTAATTAAATCTAAGTAACGGACATTCCTACACAATAACACTAAAAAAGAAACTATTCTTACTAATATACTTATTAATCAGAGATGCAAATGTCAGTTGAGGTAGAGATAGAAAATTGTGCGTATACATATTGATTGAATTATATTAATGCACAGGCTTATACGGTTGTTTATCCCTCCTTACAGCATGTCTTAGTGGTGTAACAGAGCCTCACTCGGTTTGTATTCGAGAAGTCGAAGTTAAAAGCCCGGCGAGAGCATTGCTAATAATTCCCGTCACCTGATCCAAAATAAACTAATTACTCTACAGTGGCTCCCGAACTAAAAGGTGGTGGACAATAATTCGTCCCCATCAAGATTTGGGCAGCTGGGACCCCTAACCTCCAGTCACCTTTAAAAAGGAGGGTACGTAAGGTATTTTCTCCCTCTTTCCATCTTGCCTTCGGGGTGTAACGGTAGCACACTCGCCCCGCATTCGAGGGATCTAGGTTCGAGTCCCGGCGAGAGCACTGCTACATTTTCACATCTCCTGCTTCAAAATAACAGACTACCAAGTCTACGGGCTATCAAGATTCTAGGGAAAAGCTATTTTAAACATCAATGGATTTTAATAAAGAAGTAAATGCCACATTGCCTCTCTCATTCACTCTATTTGTCTGCCAATCATGCTGTGGGAAACGTCAAATGGATTGGATTGGATTATTTGATTTACGCAAAACCCATCAATATTAGCAAGCAATAGCTAAACATAATTGGAGGCAATTTTAAAAGCATTAAAATTTAGGAATTCACCTTAAAAATTTCGAAAAATCTTAATTTGCAAGAGTATTGTGCGATCAATTTGGTAATGTAAAGATCAAAGTTTTCAGACCGTTAGTTCCAGGATTTAATAAAGATACATATAAAAAATGCAACACTAAATGTTTTCATAAACATTCCTTACCAAGTCTGAAAACATATCTTGTGGAATACTGCTCATTCATACGCATGAGTGAAAAATTTATAGAAAACCATGGTAAAGTGAAAGAATATAAAACAGGTTAACCAAAATTAATAAAACTGTGTAATAAATGTTATGCACACCGTTTCAACAAGAAACCCTATAATTTCTGCAGCTGCTGGTCGTAGAAAACCAGTCAAAATGTTTTAAATGAATCAAATATTTATGTCTTGGCATTTTAAAATTTAAGAAAACAATTATCAAAAATTACCAAATCTAACTTCTTACACGTTTCCCCGGTCCCTATATTTAAAATTGGGAAAATATTTGCTCATTATCAAAAATTAAATACAAATGTTTGACTTTATACGACAAAAACTGATCGAAATATTTTTTATTAATATCGGAAATCATATTAAGGGGCCATACACAATTTAAAGAACAAAAGGTTTACATTTCTATGCAACTAAAATACAGTTTAGAACATGTTTTCCGATGTTAAGAGATCAAGTGAAATATAATTCTATGCAGATTATTATGAAAAATATTGATTAATACATGCTTCTTTTATCAAAATGGGAATCTTATACACAGAATCTCACAGCATTCGTGTTCTAGAAAAAACTGGCAAGCTTCAATAATGGTACATAGCCGATTTGGGATATTGTTCGGAGAACAGCCTTGGTTGCGCCAACTTGGCTTCTTTAAGGGTATGGGCGTCATTTCATCATGCCAACGGAAATAATTACTACAGATAATTAAATACTACAGTAATAAATACTTATAATAATTACTACAGTTAATAACTAATACTACATATAATCCCTTAGCAAGGGAAAAGTATTACGGCTGTCTGCCTAGAGGAAGTACGTCATCGAATGACAACCATTGCCTGCCATACCACAATAACTAGTTTCTCCCTTTTTTGGCGTCAAGACTGTTCTCCGAACAATATCCCCAGTTCGTAATATTATTTGCATTACTTAAAAATTAAAAATATTTGTACTTTAATAATGAATTTGCTAATAACTCCCAGATTATGATTCTAAAATAATTAGACTTCAGGAGGATATTATAACGTAGTTTTATAAATTTCCATAGTTCCCATATTAAATGAAGCAAAATGAATAATAAGAACGCTAGTAAATCACAAAACAATATCATTGATTGATATTCCAGAACAACAAATCAGACTCTAATAATCTAATTTTATTACTAACCTTTCAATTCAAACTGAAAATGAAGTCAATCATCGTAAACTTTGAAATTAAATATCTCGGTGCCTCTAATCTTCTGTCCTACGAGAGTCAAACCTCTCGCATTTAATTTTTTAATGAGTACAGAACTTTCTTAAAAGTATAGGTATTAACCTAGAAGTCGAACAACAAAAATTAGTGTTATATTTGCAAATTTTCAGAGGACTAGTTTCAATGGTTTTACCGAACCATTATCCTCAGATGCCAAAGTAAAAATGATGCAGATAAGATATAGTGATAAGATAAGATACTATCTTATATTTTATCTATCGCTTTGGCAGCTGAGGAGGATGGTTTGGTAAACCCATCGAAACTAGTCCTATGAAAATTTGCAAATATAACGTTTATTTTTGTTTTTTGACCTTCTGAAATAATATTTGTTCGGCGTGTTATTTTACCTTAATTATAAGTATAGGTGCTGGAGAAACGTATAAAATGTTAGAATTTGTTATTTTTACAAAATTGATTTCTGAAAAATTAAAATTGACAAAACATGATTACTTTAGTTTTTTAAAACATTTTTGTGTCGGGAAGTAAATGTTAAATGGCAACGAAAATAGAAGTTAGAACTGCTGTGCAAGCAGTACAGATATGGTATCGGGTTTTAGCGAAACTTTCCCGCCCCCGCCGCAAATATCTTCTGCGCAAACACTTCGCGTTGGGCTGTTTCGACTCGCATTTCGGCTCATGTTAAGTCACCAAATCACCCTTTATCTACAAATGCTGTATCATATGACATTGTAAAGGTTTGGTACCGAAAGTTTAAAAACAAGGACTATGATATTCAAAAAGCACCAGCGGTCTGGCCGGCCTACTAATGTTGAGGAGGCCCGCCTGCGAGAATTTATGGAAGCAAATTAGTATGCCTCTCGAGAGCTTGCTAAGGCGTTAAATGTTAGTGTCATGCCCAGTTGGTTGCTCTATGCATTGCATAAACTTGATGCAGAAGTTCAGTCGGCGAGTGCGGCATGAGACTCTAGCAGATAAGGACAGACGTGCTCGATCCTGCACTAATCTCTTCGAATAACAGCTCAAGTACAAAATTCTTGACCGGATCGTCAATTGTGATGAAAAATGGACTTACTTCAAGAAAACAGGTAGAAAAGGGGGTTGGTCTGCGTCCAGTAAGCTCATCGGCAGCGTCCCAAAGCGCAATTTGACGAGCAAAAAGATCACGCTTTGTATCTGGTGGGACTGTTGTGGACTGATGTCCACAAAAAGTATCTGGAAAAAGGTTAAATCCTCGACAGTAAGGTGTACAGCGAGATGCTACTCTTTGTTGAGGCTGCTATCAAGAAAAAAACGCGAACTGCGTTTCGGCGAAAAAAGGTAGTGTTCCATCAAGATATTGCAAGATCACATGTGTCTGCATTCACCGTCTGGACTCTGTACGGAATCTTTTAGCACCATATAGCCCCGGCATCGCTCCTTCGGACTTTCACATTTTTTTCACACCTGCATCTTGCTGGCTTTATCTTCTATTCTGACCAGAATGTCCGAAATAAGGTTGATCTGTTTTTAGACTCTCAGCCACCAAGTTTCTTGACCGAAGGTTTTGGAAAGCTACCAAACGCTGGTAGAAAATCATAGGATTGAGAGGCGATTGCTACCAATACTGCTTTCATCTTTTTTCCCCCTAACTTTATAAAGAATGTTTTTTTGGCAAAAAACTTTCGTTACAAGCAAATATTTTAGTATTACCCATTTTTTGGGGTAGGGAGGAATTTAAAAATTTCAAAAATCTACTAATCATTATTTTATAAAAAACATGTAAAATAGATTCAGCAACTGTAGTAATTTAAACTTTTTTAAAATTTCTCATAAAATGACTTACTTGCCTATGAATGCAAGTTACACAAAATTTTAAAGATTATTTCCTTAGAATAAATTGAAAAAAAACTGATGTTTGGGATAAAATATTTTGATATGATTCTATCTTAAAACATTCAAATTAGATGTAAATATTTTACAGAACAAGTGATGCAAAGCTTACTGCTATCTCAGCCGTAAAATCATTAGTCTGACTTGATATTTGCGTTTTTCTTTACTTCTATCGATTTCTAGTTTATGGGTTTCAGTTTGAAAAATGTCTCCAGTGGATAAGTGGAAGTAATGATAAATATCAAACATTTTCTTCAATCGTTTTCAGATGAAATGAACAGAACTACATTAATTCTTCGCTTATTTGATGACATTTTACTTCAGATGGGTTCAGAATGTTGCTTGAACGCCGACTATGTAAGCAAGTAGATTTTAAGCAAAGCGTATTCTTGTTGTAAACGTTAAAGCCCTTTTGAAACACACACTTTAGTAAACATTTTTGCAATGAATTATTACAAATAAAAAATATTTAGACGTCAGAAACATAATGAGAAATTTCCTCAATTTTTTATAAAATAGTTCCATTGTAATTATTGGATAATGTTCTTAAAAAAGCTTATTCCATGTTCCAAGAGCTTATTCCATGTTTCGAATATGTAGAGAGGTTAAATTTAATTCGTCAATTATTAACTTTGAATTGCTACTGTAATCTAAACAAAAAAAAACTGATGTGTACACCACATAACTTCCTCGTCGTACGGAATGTTAAATTATACGCAAATTGTTTTGCATTTCATTTAAACTTATTTCCCCAAATTTCATTGGATATATACTTCTCTTTTAATTAATTCAGCTCTCACTTCGTGAAAAGTCAAAAATACATAAAACCTCTAAATATCCTTATAAAGAATTGGAAAGTATAGAATATCATAAAAAGAAAATAATTTGAGTTTTCAGATTTTATGTCACCCCCTAACCGGGTTTTTTAAACGTTTTGTGCCATACCTTTATTTATTACATATCATGTTCTTTTCATTTAAACCATAAAATTCAATTCAACAGCAATATCACAAAAAATAATATATCACACTAAAGATTAAATGTGATTCTCGCTTGAAGATTATGTTGTCCAAGTTTCTCTTATGTTTATTTACAATACATCTTATAGATAAATACATTAGACTGAAATATAATCCAAGTGTAATTAATCCGGTAATCCGATGAAAAGAATACACTAACCTAGTAAGCAAAAAATATCCGTTACGTTCCGAATTCTAAATATTTGTTTATATAAACATTAATCGTAAGCCCTGTCGGGAAAAAGATATCAGACTATTGAAAACGCATGATCGTTAGAAATCACATGACCATTTTATTTTCAACAATTTCAGAAGTGAATCGTCGTAAAATGGTAAAACGAAATTAACAGCCCTTCTGAGAAAATTTCCGCTTTTGGCTAACAAAGCCATCTGGTAAGAAAGCAGTTTTTTCGGTGCACAAAACTAAAAGTTTCATTTTCGCTCCATTCGGAGAAAGACACCGAAGGTGTAGAAAGAATTAATTTACTATTCTGCTAAGTTTCAAATGTAAACAAATATGGCTGCCATTGTAAAAAAAATAGGCTTAGCCGCATTTAAACAACTTTTAAATTGTTGATAATTCTACAACTATTGCATGTAGATTATCTAACGTCATAAAAACCTTAATCGATAAGAACAACAGAATTCAATCATTTTTAAAGCAAAATATGCACAATTTACCAACATACAAGAAAAAGAAAGCTGAACTCACTAAACTGAGTAACAGAGTGGGCATATATATACACTCACGTTTGTGAAAATTGCAACACCGAGAAGGAATCGTCATAATTGAATGCAATTTAATACACAGTTGAGTGGTAGTGGTACAAATAAATGATTAAATGTTCAAAGCAAACAAACAAGAACAAGAGATCAGAATCAGTATTTTGTGTGGCCACCACGCGCCGCAATAAGTGCTGCTACACGACGTGGCATGGAGTCAAACAAAGTTTGAATGTCTGACTGAGGAAGAGCATTCCATATCGTTTGTACGCGTACCCAAAGTTCGTCTGCAGACGCAACAGGACGAGGATCACGAGCAAGACGCCGACCAATGACATCCCACACATGTTCAATTGGCGACATATCCGGGGAACACGCAGGCCAAGGAAGAAGCTGTACCTGCTGCGCTGCAAAGAAGGATTTAACAATCCGAGCAGTATGAGGGCGGGCATTGTCCTGTTGAAATACAGCGCCTGGCAAGCTTTGAAGGAAGGGAACAGCTTCGGGCTGTAGAACTTCACGGATATACCGGTTGCTGTTCAGATTGCCCACAATTCGTAGCAATTGAGATCGTCTATGATATGCTATGGCGCCCCAGACCATAACTCCGGGTGTTCGTCCACTGTGGCGTTCGATAATGCACTCCGGAAGGTGGCGTTCACCGGCATAGCGTCTGACACGAATGCGGCCATCATGGTACCACAAATTAAAGCGGGATTCGTCAGAAAACACGACATGCTGCCAATCAGCACGCCAGTCTCTATGCTGATTGGCCCATTGTAGCCGCAGGCGGCGATGGTCGTGCGTTAGGGGGATCCTGTATAAAGGAGTCCGTGCGCGCAGTCCACACTGCAGCAGACGTCTACGAATTGATGAAGCACACAATGAAACACCTGTAGCTATTGACCACAGTGCTGCCAATTGTCTAGAGGAAGCTGTACGGTCCGTCCGCGCCATGCGGACCAGGTGTCTATCATCGCGAGCTGACGTCACATTTCGGGGTCCACTCCCGGATTTCCGAGTTGTCCGACACTCGTCCGTCCACTGCTTCCAAACGCGCATCACTGTGCTGCTGTTACGCTGCACACGAGAGGCTACTGCACGATACGACAATCCAGCTTCACGAAGGCCGATGATTCTCCCTCGTTCAAACTCTGTAAGTTGTTCAAATCTCGCTCTCTTTCGTCGACGAGGCATAAGTACAGATTGAGTTAACGTTTACCACTAGCAGATAACCACCGATAACCATACACGCCTCGCTACAGCCGTCTATTTATTCGGATCCATCAGCCGTTCAGAGGGCGCTGCTCAGCATACGCATACGCTACGGATTTGCAATTCTAATCATTTGCATATCATGCGCTACTTTGCATTTCCTGAAAATTTCAGCTCACTCGCGTAAGTCCTTCATGGTGTTGCAATTTTCACAAACGTGAGTGTATATATAATGTTTACATACTTTGGGTGCGGCCGAAAGGGAGGTGCACAACTACATATTATAGCAGTCCTATATACAAAATTTCAACGTAGTGAAGCTGCACGTTTTGGAGTTACGAGACATACATACATACATATGTACGTACTTACAGACGCCACGTAAATTTCCCTTCTGAATCCATTTTAAATCAATTTTATAATTCGTTTGGGAAAAAGAGTCCTTTATTCTGTCCGTACGTTCAGATGTCAGACAAAAATAATGTTAAATTTTATTTGACAGAGGTCACAATGGATATTTTCGTTGAAATATGATACGCAGAATTTTTCGTGATTACAGTACTCCCTTTACTTCGTACAATGAAGTACAATGAGCCACAGTATACCTGGATTGATTGCAATGATTTTTTGTTAGAAAGAAAACGTATTTATTCTCGTTAATTCAATTGATCTTGCATTTATTAAAGCAGAATATTTCACCCATGCGTGAGAACTGCACGTTTCTTGATAAACTTAGCGATGATTATAGTAGAATATAGTATGTTTAAGTTTAATAGAAATAGATTTGAATTTATGTTTCGTGCTTGTGTACTGCATAAATTTTATCTACTGATGCTAAGAACAGCAAAAATTTTTATGTTACAAATTAATTCAAAATTTTTAATTTCTTTAAAATTAAAGTGAATTAATTTCAATTTAAAATCAATATATGAGAAATCCAACCCAAAACAATCCTATACAGCCTAAGTGTTAGAGGCAAAGTTACACGCAATATGATACAAAAGTAAAGACAGCTCTAAATAGAGGCATAAGATCAAATAAATAACAAAACACAGTTTCAATGAAATTATTATTATTACTATTATTATTATTGTTGTTGTTGTTGTTGTTGAATAGTGGTGAAGATAAATTTAAGAGAAGAAATGATAGAAGTTCACTGAAAAGGATATATAATTTGTAAGGTATCTCATATTAATTAATTGGTTATTAAGATTAAGTCTTTACTATAACTTCTCCTTACTATAACTCCGTAGCTAACTTACTATAACTCCGTATTCCTTAATAGAATGCAAATTAGGTTTGTGTGTACTTAAGGTGAGGGTTTTGAATTAGATAATCTGATAATTGCGTCTTCTTGTTATTTAGTTTCTCCTGTTCTGCTTAAAGTTTTAGCGTTTTTTAAGCCAATGTTTTGAAATACGCGTAAAATTCTGAGCCAGTTTGACTTAGTCTATTCTGTGCGTAGTCTTAGACTAGGTTCCTACTTTGGAATTAAACTTTCGTTAAATATTTGCAAGTAGTGAAAGTTTTATCTATAGCACAAATTATACCTGTCCTTTTTAACTTTAAACTAAATAAAAGTGTTATTTTAACTTTCTTCAGTATTTTGTGAGTTATTTAAGACGTCGTGATTATTTCGCTATTAGTTAAGGGTCTGCAAGACTTTTAAACTTAACTTCGAGTTACAACAGTACCCTACAAGTTGTTTCTACCTACTTCTCTGAGCAAATTCCCGACCAACTTTGATATGCCGCCGTCAAGTTCAGGTTACCGCCGAAGTTTAAAGAGTGAAAAACGGGAGATAACGAAATTCGTCACGACAATCTAGCGGGAAGATGTGGGAATACTTTCAGCTTTTGAGAAATCAGTCGTTCTGATTGGAAGCATATTTTCATTAAAATGGCCTAAAGCCGCATTTATTCTTACTGATAAACATCGATGTTTTCAAGGCTCCATTAGCTACTGTTAAGTATGGCGACAATTAGCTACTGTTATCCATTAGCTACTGTTAGCTACTGTTAAGTACAGCGAC
Organism: Stegodyphus mimosarum; assembly: GCA_000611955.2. Lineage (NCBI taxonomy): Eukaryota > Metazoa > Arthropoda > Arachnida > Araneae > Eresidae > Stegodyphus > Stegodyphus mimosarum. Next base: position 219,651 of record KK117429.1, on the reverse strand, counting down.
AATCCATTAGGTACTGTTAAGTAATCCATTCGCTACTGTTAAGTATAGCGACAATTAGCTACCGTTATCCATTAGCTACTGTTTACGTACAGTGACAATTAACTACCGTTATCCTTTAGCTATTGTTAGCTACTGTTACGTACAGCGACAATCCATTAGTTACTGTTAAGTATAGCGACAATCCATTAGTTACTGTTAAGTATAGCGACAATTAACTACCGTTATCAATTAGCTATTGTTAGCTACTGTTAAGTACAGCGACAATCCATTAGTTACTGTTAAGTAATCCATTAGCTACTGTTAAGTACAGCGACAATCCATTAGTAACTGTTAAGTAATCCATTAGCTACTGTTAAGTATAGCGACAATTAACTACCGTTATCCATTAGCTATTGTTAGCTACTCTTAAGACAGCGACAATCCATTAGTTACTGTTAAGTAATCTATTAGCTACTGCTAAGTATAGCGACCGAACTAGTGATGTCTAAAAGTTTCAAAGAGACAACACATCAAGTAACACACCGATAGCCAATGCCAAAAATTTCCGGAAAGCATAAAGCTGCAAATAAGTAATTGGAAACGCATAAAAACAGATTTTCAACACATGTTTTTGCACAGATTTTCAACAGATTTCTTTCTCAACCTGAATAAAGCCGTCTAAAGAGCGATAAATCTTGCGAAAAGGCAAAGCAGAAGATGTCGGATACGAACTCATCTGCGCGACGAAATCAATAAAACCCTCAAATAAATGTATGAAGAGAAAGTATTTGAAACTTCTTAGAAGTTTCATATATTTTTAACGTTTCTAAAAGAAAGGTAATTAAATCTCATTACCGCACCTACTCGTTAACCAAATTACGTACATCAAATTGTACATAAAGTTAAAAATGTATAGCGTATTTGAAACAGCAAGATTAATAATTTCTATTTTTAATTGTCAATGTTACGCAGCAAATAGAGTATTTTCATATTGAAAGAAAAAAAAGGCCGTAAAAGCGCAAAAACACATGTTTAAACGCTTTTGAAAATTAAACTTAATGTTATAAGTATAAACTATTTAAAAATTATTTAATTTACTAATTAAATCAAATAAAAGTTTTATGTTTATGGTAAGTCAATAAAGCAAATGAAATCCCATAAATTAGGAATAAAATTAAATTACCACACATCATTAAATCATTGAATACATGCTTTGATGTTCTTACATCCTTCCTTGGCCATCTCATTATCGAAGATTAAAGCGATCTTCAATGCTAACTGTCAAAGAACAATCAGTAGTTATAACAAAAATCAATCACCAGAACAAAACGCAAAATGAGAACTGTGTCCTGAAAAATGTTTTCCCATTTTTATAATATAAATAAACTGACAAAACTAAAAATTACTATAGACCTATTGCTTAATAATGACTAAAAATGTTTTAATTTGCTGATTACTTTAATATTGTAATTTCACAAAAAGATTTTTTAATAATACCATAAATATAATAAATATATATAATACAATAAAACAATTCTAGGTATTATGATATAAAGTTTAGTAATTTTCTTTGGTATCGTGAAGTGTAACAAGACCATAGATAGAACAACAGCGAATGATCACTAAATAACAAGTGAAACTTGAGAAGCGTGTAAAATTCCCTTTATTTAATACAAAATAAGAATAGAAGGCACACTTGTTGCTTACCACTCAGCCAACCCCTTGTGACGACATAACTTAAAGTAATAGTAAGTCAAATGTAAATTTTAATTTAAATAAGCTAGAAGCCAAAGACTACACCGATCAATTAATGCGAAGTTGGCTCAAAACTTAACCGGCGTGGGTGTTCAATTATCGGCAATTATAATTCAAGGCTGAAGACTACAGCTCCAAAACATTAAATAATTCGCTAACTAACATAAAGAAAATTTACGAAATTTCAGAACGGATGACTAAATTGCTGGATCCTCGTTAGTAAGTATTTTCCTATCTATAAATTCAGGTGATTTATTTTTTCAAGCGATTACGATTACTTCATGCACTACGGAATACCATCTCTAAGAAAGTTATCTCACATTATATGAGCTTTTTTAGAGTTCAATCTCAGCTTACATTAATATCATTCGTTTCTACCGATATATTATATTTACATTAAAAAGCTTTTCAGATATTGTTTCACACGTTTTCACATTGCTCAAGCGAAGTCTGAGACAAAATAAAACTCTAAAAGCTTTACGCCTAAAGGGGCGTTATTTTAATATTTTGTATGTTACCCTTATTTATTAAATATCATGTTCTTCGCACTTAAACCACAAAATTCAGTTCAACAGTATAACAGTTCATCAGTAATATCCCAAAATAATTTTAAAATCAGCATATCTTTAGAATTTGCGATACACAGTCTCGCGTGATGGAGATAAAAAATATTTTTTCCGTACAGTGTTGCCATTGCTCGCCTTGAGATCGTTGAGTTTGTTAATGAAAAATTCGTTAAAGTTTACAAAATGTGAAATAAATAATAAAACAAATTCCTAATTTGGGCTTTCAGATGCCCATACTCCGGTGGAAACGCTCAATATTCAAAATTTGATGGCTCTAGGTACCGTTGTTTCATCACAACGGTATATTCAAAGAAACATATATACATTTATGCAGATTCTTCATTATTTAATTTCATTAAATTTAATACAGGACTCTAATATTTGGTGCCAACAATCTGAAAAGTGAACCGGCATTTATAATGAACCAAAGCAAAAAGCCAAAACGAAATCAATAGTCCTTCAGGCCAAATTGTTCTTTGGACTAAAAAGAATTATTCCAGTCTCGAGGGCAGAAATATCTTTTAATCCCTTTCCAAATTAAAACAGGGTGTAGATTATGATCTGTATCTCCCTTATCAGAGGAAATAACGTAAAATGATAAAATTCTATAAAAACGTCCAGCATCCAATCAATATATATTTTGTTCTTTTTGTTTGTCTGAATAAAATATTAATTTTTTTTGCATTTTATTAGCTTTTTATCACTGTCATTTGCCTTGAAATCGTCATTTTAATTTACTAACTCTCATAACTGGACTCAGCTTATGAACGAGTAGTGAATAATAAATTCAAGATGTTTTAGTTAATAATGATTAGTCGAAACGTTGAAAATTGAATTTAGAGAAATTGAATTAGATTGAATTAGAGAAAAAAACCTTCTTGAATCGCAGGCTATAACGGGAGATCTTTCTTGGCAATTCAGTTTTATAATAGAATAGTTAGATTTACCAAAGCACTAAAAAATTGTTAAGAAATAACAAAAGAGTTCACACAGACATGTATAAAAGTAACAGATGTGCCAAAAATTGACGTTAATTCTTCCTCAAACATATGTAGCGAGCAATTTGGCAATGGAATAAATAAAGCACCAGGAATGGACAACATGTTAAAGGATAACGAAAAAGAAACAGCCATCCCTCCAACTTCTTTATGCTTGGTCTTAGCCTATAAAATGGTGGCTGCCCCCCTTGTAGTTGACAATATTTCAACTAGAGCGACAGCATAGGCCAATTATCGGACCCCTGGCGGGAACATACGACGTCTTGAACAAAATTAGCTTGTTACTAGGTTCCATGTTTTCTGAAAGGCGCCATGTACTGCTTATGCATTTTCTTGCTGTATTTTTATTGCGTCTTGCATTTTTTCTTTTGTTTATTGCGGCCCTCCCTTGGGTACCAAATTATGGAGCTCGAAGTTATCTTTAAGCAAAAGGAAGGAAACTATCGTCTGCTAAGAGTTAATAACAAGCAGAAGAAGTGCATTATCCGTTGGCTGCGGAGGAAATGAAACGTGTAAATATCTTGACTTTGATAAAAAAAATACATATATAGGAAACTTAAAGTAAATAAAACTTCTTTTTTTATGTAGAAAACGAACTATTTTGAATTTCGAGGTTTTCGACTTTGGAAACGAAAAAGGTCACCTGCGTTTTAACTCTCTTTCTATCCGTTTCCAACACGGGAGCTTACTTTTAAGAATCCTTTATTCCTTCTCTTGTAAGAACTTTATTTTCCGGGAGGAGATAAAATTTGCGTATTTTTTTATGTGTACATGGATAATGATATCTCATTCAATTTTGTTTAATGTTTCTTCTTATTAGCCCTAAAGAGACTGGCTATCAGTCTCAAAATGAAATATTGCACCGAATTTTTATATAAACGCGTCGTTTCATTTTTCATTCAAGTCTGTTGTCATTCGGCAAACTGTAAGATTCAGTCAGGCTTTCAGATTCAGTCTGCCTGTTTTACATTGACAAACTAAGCTATTCAAAAGCAACAGACGCAGTTCTTAAGAATATTCGTTTCTTACTTTTAGATCGGATTGATTTACGTAATGAAAATGCATTTAATTCATGATATGTCTGATTAAAAATATTCAATATTTTCATAGAATGACATTATATATTTTTATTATTTATTTCATGTTTTGTAAATCTTAATGAATTTTCGATAAACAAACTAAGCTATGTGAAAGTAAGCGGTGGCAACACTGCACGGAATAAAAATATTTTCACCTCCAGCGCACTAAGCTGTCTTTCGGAAATTCTAAAAATATGCTGTTTTTAAATATTTTGTGATTTTGCTGTTGTGTTGAATTTTATGCGGCGTAATAGCGAAGAACAAAATATTTGATAAATAAAGTTAACCCAAAACGCATTAATAATGAAAAGCAAAAAAAAAAAAAAAATTAAGTTGACTTACTAAGAAACTGAACATTGATATGATAAACTGACAAGACAACGAACAAAAAATAAAAGAATGCATGGCAACACTTAACACTGCATCAAGAATTCTAAAAATATGCTAGTATGCTGCTTTTAAAAGTTTTGTGATTTTGCAGTTGAACAGTACATTTGACTTGTATATGGCTTAATAATAAAGCCACAAAAAGGGAAGGTAAGCGGGAGTTAGTGCAACAGCAGACCTTTACACTGCGAGTTCAATGAGAGCGTGCAAAACCTTAACAAACTCTTTTGGGCGACCGTTAAAATCTGAAACCTTCCTGATTTTTATTTTAGTTTGTTTATTCTTTATAATTTGGTTTTATCATTTTTTGCTTTCTAATGAATTTCTTTCTATTCATTAATTTACTTATTTAACGCAGTTTTATGGTATTCACTTACTGTGCCTTTTTTTTCATTTTCTTTTATGTATTATATTTAGAAATAAATATTTAACTCTGAATCTTTTGATTATTGAATAGTAAACATAGCTCAATTAAAACAGAGATATGGGCAAATGTGTATTGGGTCTTTACATCAGTTTTTATAGACATTTTGGAGACATTCTGAAAGTTTTCGGAAAACGCATTTTGGAAGCCCTAGGACAGATATTTCGGAAAGATTATTTCGTTGAGCTAAATTATAAATAGAAGGTTGAGAACAATTGTGGCTAGTTAGGTTGTGGCTGGTTGAAACTTAGTATGTTTTAACATACTGAGCTTTCTGCTGGGAGACTGCTGATTTCGATGTTGATCTGTAAGTATGTGACATGCGCGTATCAAGGTCTGTGACAGCCAAGGTTTAGTTTACTTAAGTATGGCAAAGCACATAAGAAATACCTGTCTAATAGGAGAGATTCCCTCGTGGAGGACTTTTTAAAAGAATCTAGATCCTGTACACGTTACACATGGAGAACACCACGATAACGAATATGGCAGCCAGCTGGTTCGCCGGTATTGGAGCTTCGTTTGAGCTACCAGTGTTCAACGACTTTACCGTTAAGTCGCTGGTAAGCTACGATAGTAGAGGAGAATAAGGTCTAATTTTTGGGTCTGGGATTTTCACTTAACCAATGGTCTACAACTACTGTGAGTTTTTACCAGAAACTCAGAATGGGCCTACTAGGCTTTTCCCTTTAATTATTTGTAAAAGGTGCTATTAAAAAGCACCGTCACCCTGAGGCGAAAATACAAGGCGTAACAAACTCAATCTTTCAAAGGGAAGAAAGTCTAATTTTTTAGTTCTGCTTAGGCTATTTACATCTCTCTAGCTTCTTCAGTTATCTAAATTACAATAAAATTTCATATTTTCCTTACTTCTCTGACCAGTTGTTTAAGAAGATATTTAAGAGCCCTTAGCACTGAATAATGTAAAACTTTTAAATATGACGCAATACGATAAGAAAATAAAAGAATGCATGGCAACACTTAACACTGCATCAAGAATTCTAAAAATATGCTAGTACGCTGCTTTTAATGCTTTTGCCATGCCTTTGTTATACTTGATTCTCTCCTATAATTACATTAAAATATTTGCAAACCTTATCACTTATAATTCGTTTTACTTGCATATCGCTACAAATAGTTTGAGTAATTGTTATTGTGTCAGAAAACTGAAAGAAAAAAATGTACTGAGGGGTGACGGCAAACTAAAGATAAACTTGAAAAAACTGCAACATTAATGTGGCATCATTACTTTCAGTAGTACAGTTATAAGGTATTTCTCCTGCCTTCTTCGCATGCCTTCGTGGTGTAGAGGTCAGCAGGCTCGCCGCGTATTCGACAGATCTGTGGTTCGAATCCCGGCGAGGGCATTACTCATTTTTCATCTCTCCTACTTTGAAATAACCTAATGTCTCTACAGTGGCACCCGAACTAAAAAGGGGGTGAATGATGATTCTTCAACACCAGAATTTGGCGACTGGGTCTCCTAATTCCCAGTCGCCCTTTAAAAGGGGAATATATAAGGTATTTCCCCTGCCTTCTTCGCATGGCTTCGTGGTGTAGTGGTGAGCACGCTCAGCGCATATTCGAGAGGTCTGTGGTTTGAATCCCGGCGAGGGCACTACTCATTTTTCATCTCCCCTGCTTCGAAATAACCTAATGTCTCTACACAGTAACAAAAAAAAAAATTTTGAAAACATGAAAAAACTTTTAAAACATGAAGTTTGTAGTTATGGCAGTCATTTTCGTTTCCATCTGCAAAGTAAAGGAAGTATAGTAATCGCGAAAAATGTCGGCTTTCAAACTTCAGCGTGAATATCCATTTTGAGAGCTCCCGAATCCAGTTTGACTGATTTCATAGCGTAAATACCTATGTCGCTTAACTCCAAAATAGTTTGCAGTCAATTGTCGAAATTTTGTATTTATTACTTTTCGGCGTGACATCCGTACGTATGCATGCATGTATGTATGTATGTACGTATCTATCTCGTATAACTCAAAAACGATTAGCCGTACCTCCCAATCAATATAGTGGTTAGGTGACACTGACAACCGTTTCGAAGGGCTCTGGTTAGTTAGAAACTCAGAGAAGACATGGATGTTTGTAAATGTATAGTGTCTGTGCTGCATAGGGGCACTCTAAATATGTGGCGAGCCGAAAGTACTCTCGAGAGGTCGGTGGTAGAAGAAGAGGAGTAGAAGACCCTCGGACCTCTCCCCTTGGAGTGCTCTCCTTCAAAAACTGGGGACGAAACTGAGCAAATTCGTACTGTCACCGGTATGGTGCTCAAGGCTCTTGCCAACTGCAGGAGTAATATTGCAGCTCGTTGCCACGATGAATTTCCTGGGGTCAGCTGATGTTACTGTCAGACAAATGAGATAAGTCGCAACAACAACAACAACACGACTAGCCGTAGACTATTGAAATTTTGTATATTGGTCACCTATAACATCTAATTGTGCACCTCTCTTTTTTAATTCCAATCGGCAGTGGCAAAAGTGCATTTTGAATTAGAAAGTCTTTCTCGGTAACAAATCAAACAAGTTTAAATGGGGTTTAGCAGAAAGTGTGTATAACGGACTTGGAAGGAAATTCTGTAAAGTCTACATCAGATTTTTAAAATTATGGCAGTGTACTTTTAGTAACAAAAAAGTTTTCAATTTACAGAGGTTAATCTTCTGTCTTTCTACAACGCATTTAAAAAAATTATAAAGCAGGTTACTGTGGGAGGTTTTTAAGATCAAATTTGGTATCCAAAGCAGAAGCTCAAAACTGCAGTTATATACAGTCAGCAAAATACACTGTTGGCCACCGTAAATGCAACACGCTGAAGGAAGCATGCAAATAACATGAAATTTACAACATGCATTAGCAGAGGTGAGATATGCAAATGACTGTGGCGTCACTTCAAAGTGCTATTTAAGGCTTGGAGTTTTCGACGATTTCAAGTTCGGCAATTGTGTTTTTCTTGCGGAGTTTTTCAAAAAAAAACGATCAATTATGCCTCGTAGTAGACAGCGATCATCGTTTGATCAAGTATCCGAGTTCGACAGAGGAAGGATAGTGGCCTACCGAGAGTGTGGATTATCTTACAGGGAAATCGGTAGTCGTGTTGGACGAAACCAAACAACTGCAATGCTGATATGTGGCCGCTGGATGCAGGACGGTACAACGGACGGACGTGTTCGATCGCATCCACCTCAGTGCACCACTTCACGTGATGATAAGAACATTGTGCGCATGGCAGTGACGGATCGCTCTGTCACATCATGAACCATAGCACAGCACATTCAGTTTGTAACGCATCATCCAGTGTCTGCCCGTACCATTCGACGCCGTTTACAGCAGAGTGGTCTGTCCGCAAGATGTCCGACAGACGTCTCCGCCGCCAATAATGCGATGAGAGAAGGATGTGGAATGCAGAATGGAATGAAATTGCCTTTACTGGCGAGATACGCTTCTATCTGCGACACCACGATGGTCGGATTCGAGTCTGGAGACATCGTGGAGAGAGGATGCTGAACAGCTGCGTTATGCACGGCCACACTGGTCCTGCACCGGGTATTATGGTATGGGGCGGTGTTAAATATTACTCTCGCACTCCTCTAGTACGTATTGCCGGTACTTTAAACAGCCAGCGCTACATCTCCGAGGTGTTGGAGCCAGTTGCCCTTCCTTACCTTCAGGGCTTACCCGCAGCCATATTTCAACAGGATAATGAGCGACCACACGTGGTACGAATTGCCCAAGGATTCTTCGTCAATCGCCAGATTGAATTGCTTTCCTGGCCGGCTTTCTCTCCGGATCATTTGCCGATAGAAAACATGTGGTCCATGGTTGCTGAATGATGGACCCAGATTACATCCCAAGCTGCCACACCAGATCAACTTTGGCAACGTGTGGAAGCTGCTTGGTCTGCTGTACCCCAAGAACACATCAAAAGTCTCTTTGAATCAATGCCGAGGCGTGTGGCAGCGGTGACCTCCAACAATGGCGGCTACTCTGGCTACTGATTCTGGAAGGAACCACATTTCACAGAAATCTATAAATTTAATCATTTGATACTTGGTCAACATGGTATCTACTAAATAAATTTTGTTGTGATATCTCTTATCTTCAAGAAAGTGTGTTGCAATTTGGGTGGCCATCAGTGTAATTACACACTTTAACGAAAGAAAACTGTGTGTTAGTACCGAGCTTAATTCTAGATTAAAATAATCAAGTATATCATAGGTTAGGCTAGGTTTAATAAAGTCTTTCTGCATTTGTATCTGCATAGTTATTTATAGTGTTCAACATGTCACAGTGGTGATTGTTATCAGCCAGATACATAACACAACAACAGACAGTTGCTTGAACAACGTTGCTCAATGTGTTCTCGGGGACTGCTACACATGCCGCAGTAATTCCTTGACGAAGAACGTCCAGCCTACACGATGTCCACGATAATGTACAATGCCTCTCAAGCCCATTTTGATTCACTATTTTTGGTCATATGTTACATATTACACTCGTGGGTGTACCAATATGTGGTGAGTAAATCAATTTCCTAATTTCCTCCTAATTTTGTTCTGTAATACTTCTAGATGGGACCCGAGGACCATGCGTATCTCTTGTCTTTAAGCAAGACTCGTGAAAACTTTCGGACCTAACATTTTAATGCTCTCACATCTTACGTACCCTGTATTTGCAAGTATCTTAGCCAGGATGCAAAGACAGAGCACTTCCATATGGAAGGATTCACACTGGCCACATTAATATGAACCACACTATTCCATGGGCCAAAATAACGAGAAAAATATTAAAAATGTGCCTTTAAGCAATTAAAAACGAATGTAACAAAAGAAAGAAAGAAAAGCATTCAACTAAAGAAACTTTTTTTTTTACATTTGAAAAAGAAAACAACTCTTTTTCGTGACTTAAAAATTTTGAATATTATAAAGGAATTAGATAAGAAACGAACTCAAATAACTTAAATAGGATAATCCCTTATTATCTGGTTCAAAAAAAAGGTAAAGTATAAATTATAAAAATTGGTTACTGTTTCCCCTTTGTCGAAAGGAGCTGGTCAGATGATAAAGAAGTTTTTTAAAACTGATACAATAATTACCTACATAAATTATTAAAAACCCTGATCTTTAAAAAGAACAGACAAGGATTATTTGTTAGTGATTAATAATGTGAAGGTCTAAAGAAAGCTTCGTTCATATTAAAAACATTTTAGTAACTGGTTGAAGAGATGTTTTGCTTCTGAAGTAATAGCGTTAAGGTACAGGCCATTAAAACTTGTCTTGGAAACTGTAAATGTTTTAGACAACATCCAGCCTTTTAGATTAGATGACTTGAATGTTCATGTCATGAGTATGCCTTTAATTTCTAATTCATTATATTCTTTAGAGCTAAAAATGATTGCAGCTTTTAAAGCATATTATGATTACACTCACGTTTGTGAAAATTGCAACACCAAGAAGGAATCGTCATAATTGAATGCAATTTAATACACAGTTGAGTGGTAGTGGTACAAATAAATGATTAAATGTTCAAAGCAAACAAACAAGAACAAGAGATCAGAATCAGTATTTTGTGTGGCCACCACGCGCCGCAATAAGTGCTGCTACACGACGTGGCATGGAGTCAAACAAAGTTTGAATGTCTGACTGAGGAAGAGCATTCCATATCGTTTGTACGCGTACCCAAAGTTCGTCTGCAGACGCAACAGGACGAGGATCACGAGCAAGACGCCGACCAATGACATCCCACACATGTTCAATTGGCGACATATTCGGGGAACACGCAGGCCAAGGAAGAAGCTGTACCTGCTGCGCTGCAAAGAAGGATTTAACAATCCGAGCAGTATGAGGGCGGGCATTGTCCTGTTGAAATACAGCGCCTGGCAAGCTTTGAAGGAAGGGAACAGCTTCGGGCTGTAGAACTTCACGGATATACCGGTTGCTGTTCAGATTGCCCACAATTCGTAGCAATTGAGATCGTCTATGATATGCTATGGCGCCCCAGACCATAACTCCGGGTGTTCGTCCACTGTGGCGTTCGATAATGCACTCCGGAAGGTGGCGTTCACCGGCATAGCGTCTGACACGAATGCGGCCATCATGGTACCACAAATTAAAGCGGGATTCGTCAGAAAACACGACATGCTGCCAATCAGCACGCCAGTCTCTATGCTGATTGGCCCATTGTAGCCGCAGGCGGCGATGGTCGTGCGTTAGGGGGATCCTGTATAAAGGAGTCCGTGCGCGCAGTCCACACTGCAGCAGACGTCTACGAATTGATGAAGCACACAATGAAACACCTGTAGCTATTGACCACAGTGCTGCCAATTGTCTAGAGGAAGCTGTACGGTCCGTCCGCGCCATGCGGACCAGGTGTCTATCATCGCGAGCTGACGTCACATTTCGGGGTCCACTCCCGGATTTCCGAGTTGTCCGACACTCGTCCGTCCACTGCTTCCAAACGCGCATCACTGTGCTGCTTTTACGCTGCACACGAGAGGCTACTGCACGATACGACAATCCAGCTTCACGAAGGCCGATGATTCTCCCTCGTTCAAACTCTGTAAGTTGTTCAAATCTCGCTCTCTTTCGTCGACGAGGCATAAGTACAGATTGAGTTAACGTTTACCACTAGCAGATAACCACCGATAACCATACACGCCTCGCTACAGCCGTCTATTTATTCGGATCCATCAGCCGTTCAGAGGGCGCTGCTCAGCATACGCATGAGCTACGGATTTGCAATTCTAATCATTTGCATATCATGCGCTACTTTGCATTTCCTGAAAATTTCAGCTCACTCGCGTAAGTCCTTCATGGTGTTGCAATTTTCACAAACGTGAGTGTATATAGAATTTCCCGAGTTTTATTGAAAAACATGGAAACCCAATTAGGGTCGACAGCGATGGAAAGCTGGAATCATTACGACATCTAACTACCTCGTGAACATCAAGGTTTCGATACTTGAGATTAAATTCCTCTCAGTAAATACTTGTCTGCTACGAAGTTATGGCCAGATGCTAAACTAATGTAGGAATTCAGGATGTGAGTACATTCGTAGCTTAAATTATAATCATAAAGCGAAATCTTTAACTTTGCAAGAGTCTATGTATTTTACCTATAAATGTTTATTACAACTCTGCTTGAACAGCTAGCAATAGAGGATAAAGTAGGTGTAGGAAATGCAAAGCCAATTGGTCAATATACCATTAAATGATATTATTTTCCTCTTCTTTTTATAAGGAGGACTGTGTTACCACATTCTCAAGCTGATGATTCTCCTGGAAACGAGACAGAAGTTCAATTAGGTATTCAAAATTTACAAAAGCTCTAAAGATGTACTGCGTAAAAATAATAAAAAGAAGGAAAGAAAGAAAAGTTGATAATGAAACATTTTCATATCGCTAACGTTACAAGTATTAATTAGTGTTCTACTAAATTAACTTTTCTTGCTTATCATAGTAATTTTCATTTAAATAAATCTTTTGGGCTATTATTTCAGTTGAAGCTATTCAAGTTCTTTTTTAATGGCTAACATTGCAATCAATAACCAATAAATTAATAACCAATAACCTAATCAATTATTTTATATGACGTCTTCATCTTATTATTTGCGGTTTGCTTATCCGTGCAAATCCGCAAGAATATAACGCCTGCGGGTTATAAGGGATTTAACAACGGTTTAGAAAACTTAACAAGGGTTTAGTAGTGCAGTGTCGCCAGATTATGAGATTTTTCGTAAATTCGCAACTTTTGACAAACTTGAGATGCTAAAATTTTAGTGTCTGCGATATTGCGAAATTTTTGCAACCTCCGTTATTTTCTTCTGCTACTTTTTGCGACTTCAAAAATTTTTTAACATATCGTAAACTGCTTACATGTTAAAATAATATATCATTTTAAAAAAAAACAGTTTATTTAGGCTTAAAGAGAAGTTGGCATCTGGCAATTTTACGTATGGGCTTCCCTTTTCAAGGCTACACAGCCTGACACCCAATATAACGAAAAGGGAAAAGGGAGGAAAAGTAGGAAAAATAGGAAAAAAAAAAAAAACTGTTTCGGGATTTCTCCGTTCCCCCTCGACCCCCGTGCGTTTTGTTTTCAAGGCAGTTCAACTCCTCCCACATCTTTGGTGATACAAATCGAACAAAAGAATTGCAGCTTGGAAACCATATATTGGGTACCCAAACACAGAAAGAAATGAAATTCATTCCCGTGATTGTAATATTGCTAAGAACTAAGTAATCAAAATGATTAAAAATCACAGCAACGGCAATTTTCTACATAACAGCACAAATAAATTTAACAGTGAAAGAACAAGGCTTTCTTAAGTAATCAGAATCTGAAATAAAGCCACCAGGCAAAACGTAAAACTCATTGAAAAACATTCCTCAATTAAAATGTGCACGATTAAGTAAAATGTAATGAATTTAAAAAATTAACTGCCAAGTCAACAAATTTAGTGCAAAAGCGCTAACAATCTAAAAGTGAAGAATCTCTTAAGAATGGATATGCATAAAATCATTTAAAAATAGAATCCAAATTAAATGAGAATTAATTAAAAAGAAATGAATATTTAAGCAATTGAAAATGAGCAATATAGTTTTAAAATTTTCATTAAAGCTAAGATACGTAATTAAAACGACGAAGTATTGAATATAGTTTGTAACTTACGCAACCAAGACTACATGACAGTAAATTTGCGATGACGTCAGAGCTCATGTGAGCATGCATAACTATGACGTCACAAAAATCACGTGATCTCTGACGTCATTAGTGATTTTTTGCGACTTTTTGGTGTCTGCTTTTGCTACTTTAGTTGAAAAATTTACAGCAACGCTACAGTAGTGTAAGTTAAAAATTAAATAGTAAATATTGCCTCTTATCTCTTTCTACATATAATAAAACAAAGAGTGTGTGTGTGTGTGTGTGTGTGTGTTGCGAGTAAGCTAATAGACCCAGGGCCACGAAATTTGGTACATAGGTGTATTTACATAAGAGCCAGTGCACCTCGAAGCGATTTTTTCGAAATTCGACTTAGAATTTTTTTCATTTTATGTTTTGTGACCAAATTGCGTCATTTTGAGACATAATGGGCTACAGGAAAGCGAGATTTCACTCTATACATTTCATTTTTACATCGTCGTAAAGCGTACACACTTAACTATTTTACGAACTTAAAATAAATTTCGTATTTCAATAACTCGATTAAATACGAATTTATTTAGGAAGGTGAGCTTAACACCTTTTCAGCGGAATTTTTTTTAAAAAAACTTATTTTAAAAAATGCGCTGTTTATTTTCCTTTGATTTTTGGACACGTTGAACTTTAATCCTTTCGACTCCTTTTAAAAAAAGAATTTTGGAAAAATAATAATATTTTGTATTTTTTTAAAATTTTTTAAATGAAGCTTCCGAATACACTTCTCACATCTCAGATATTTTAAAATGTAGTTTTGGCAACAATTTTCCTTTCTTATTGTTGTTGATAGATTTTTGATGAAATTGCATCATTTTGAATAGTTTCATTCTTTTAAAAATTTCGGTTTGGCAACAATTTTTCATCGTATTTCTTATGTTACTGTTTTTAAGAGACTGAAAAGTTTAAGAAATTAAAAAGTTGTTTCTTTTTGCAACGGTAAATTGTTTAATTACTTTATTAGGATAATTAACATTTGTATCAAGGGATATTGCTTATTTCATTGTAATATTATGTTTTAATTATATATAATTTTAATTATAAAAAAGTTTTGCATGATATTTTTTAATTTGTTTAAGTTCTTAATCTGTTTATACCATTTGAGTTCTTAAGATTTTGCAAAGGGAAGTTGGTTAATTTATTTATTAGGATAATTAATATTTGTATTAAGGGATATTGCTTATTTCGTTGTATGCTTTTTATATGTAATGCATATTTAACTGAATTTTTTTTCCGTTGTTGTTTGTTTCTTTTTCGATAAAATTGTTCTGCAGAGTAAAATTCTGTGCAGTTTTCAAATTCAATGTTTGGTGTTCTCTTTAGGCATTTTTCTGGCACACTTAAAAGCCAGACGAAGGCTGGCCGCGCAGCGGCTAGTTATAAATATAAAAATTAAGAAATAAGTAATACCTTGTCTTTTACGAATTTTTAATACTGTTTTGCACATAATAAGTCTGGTTGCATCGACTTTTATACATATAGCGTCTTATATTAAGATATGTGTGTATTGAAGAGTATAGACTAATATGTAGAATGTAATCTCTAAACGACGTCCTAACAATTTCAGATTTTTTTTATCCTTAATTCTTTCTGCAATAAAATCATGAATTTCGTTGCTTTTGCAAAGTAACATATAAAAAATTTCGATGTAAAATTTTCCAGTTATAACAATCTGATACCTCACAGGCAATTTAAGATTGAAAATTGAATAATAATAATAAAATGAAAATAAAAAAAGAACAACGGTAATACAAAAGAGTTTTAAGTAATAAGTAACTGCTATTTCGTCACACTATACCATCTCAATAATTAACAAACGAAAAGCACGTTATTATCTTCCGCATCAGATACGTAATATATGGCGCTAGAAGCATTTTTATGAATATCAGAAACTCTGCAAGTGTTCATAAAAACTATCATTTGAATATTCAGGGTGTTTATAAAGTCCCGGACCCATTTTGGTATTTAATAACTCATCAAATAATAAAGATAGATTAAAATTAATAACATAAATGGTTAGATAGACTCAAAAAGTTTCATGACCCTTGTCAATGAACTTCCACGTGTGCCCCCTTCGGCTCACGGAGAATATCAAGTCGACATTCAATTTCACGCTAGGTACCGGCAAGCATGTCGGCATCCACAGAGGATATTGCGGTTGTAATTCTGGCTTTTAGGTCATCAATGTTCGGCCCTCTCCTTCTGTAAACGTTGTCCTTTACAAATCCCCAAAGAAAAAGTCAAAGAGGATCTTTCCTTTGGGGATTACAATCCCCAACGGAAAAGAGAGAAAAATGCAATTAATAAGCAGGCGATATTTAGAAAAGTACAGATATTTAGACTGGAAAATGAAATTATCTGAAATGAACCACACGCGCAGACGATAATTACAAAAGTAAAGATATTCAAACCTGAAAAGGAAAATATATAAGTTATTCCATCAATAAAAGCCATAAGTTTGTTTATATCTTCATTATTTTATGAGTTATTAAACATCAAAAATGGGTCCGGGGCTTTATAAACACCTGTATTATAATGCTTAATTTACATCAGTTAAATATGTAAGATTTAAATTCTTAAAAAGTGAGTTTATTACTCAACTGCTGTTTCGGTACTAATGAATTAATAAACAAATCAATCCGTTTATTAAAGAATAATAATATACATTTGATAAAATTATGATACCTTAAATGATAAATTAAAGATTGTGACTAACGCCGCGTGCAACATAAATTAAAAGCTTACGTTCGTACAGTGGAAATACTAGAATTTATAATAAATAGGTGGAAGCATAACTTAACATAAAGCAACGTAACAAAACGTAACGAGCCAAATGTTTTCCAACTTCAGAAATAAAATTAAGTGAAAAAGCTTCTGTGATTAAAATAGTTTGCACAATTTTATCAAAATAACTTGAAAAAGGAAGCTATTTATTATTTTAGAGAAAAAGTGTCAAACTCCTGTCTTCGTTCTTGCTCAACATTTCAAGGAAGAGAAACTCCTCCACAGCGAACAATAAATAACAAGATCTGCCGGAGCTAAATGGATTTTCGCCGAGATACTGAAAATAATTAATTGAATCGTAACAATTTATCGAAAAACCTTTCATTTGCCGTCGAAAGCTTGCTACCTTTGTCCTTTATTACGATCTGCTGAAAAGAAAAAAGATTCTGCAACCTGAAAGTGTTGAATCAGCAGGAGGCACTTCAACAGCGGGATCAAAATGAACAATCCGATTAGTGATGCCTAAAAAAAGGCGTCTGAATGAAACCTTACGAAATCAAAATTTTCAGGCAGCTCGTAGCGTTCTTTTTTTGGAGAGGGTGCGGGTTAAAAGCATGGTAAATGCATTTAATCAAGCTGATCGAGCAGCTATTATTTATGGTTTAACTAGATCACATTTTTTAAGCTTTCAAAATGAAAATGTTGTTGAGAAAGGCCTCACGGTATTTCGAAAATATTTACCGTAATCTTCTACTTCAGTATTAAGTGGATTATCTAAATTATGTGGTTTAGTTTGGTTTATTTAATTACGGCAAAGCACACAAGGGCTACCAGCGTCTCGAAATTATATGAATGAAATTCAAAATATTTTAATGAAGTACGAAATTATTTGTAATTTTGGTTGCTTTCGTCAGTTTCGTTAAATAGAATGCAAAATGCAATTAAAAAAAAACAAGTATAAAATTTATTTTTATGCAAATTCAGCGAAATTCAATCACGCATTCTTAAATTAATCCAAAATACTCCGTTTTGATTATTTTGTAAGGCTTTAGTTAAACTAACCAAGTTTTATTTTAATTTAAATCTTTCTATCTCCTCTCTGTTTCAACTTCCCGTCAGAAGAAGCGCACGTTTTCAGCTTATGCTAATTTTGAAGTACAGCCAAGTACTATTTAAGCCAGAGGTAGAAACCTCTTAGCGTGAGAGAGCTTAGTCTCAGATCACGGCCACTCTGCTCAATCCAGCTAGCAGTTTAAATTTATAAGCCATAGTGCTTACTACGTGATTGCATTGTAAAACAATTTGAAGTGCGCTAGTATTAGTATATCTTGCTACGCACCCCTTTAGGTAGAGGCCAACTTCCGCGAATTGCTCTGCGAAGCAACTTTGATTTAATTTCTAGTAGTATTTAAATTTATTTGATTGTTAAGTTCGACCCAAGTGCGGTCTTTTACTTTCTGTATCTCTCCCGAGTTGGGAAGTGTGTAAATAATAGTGATTTAATAAAAGAGGATTTCAAATCCCTTTCAAGTGCAGTTATTCGCCAATACAGGATCTACATCAGAACATAGCGTATTATCCGCTCACTGTTCCAGTTCAGGACTTAAAACTTGAGGATAAGAACCCTATTACAGACTTTACTATGTTTCCTAAAATGATGCACAGAACACTCAGTCCTGATAATTTGTTCACAGTTAATATTGATACCGAAAGTATCCTGGAAATTAAAGACGAATTTCTAACTCTCTCATTTTACTTCTATTAGTGAAATTTTTGCGGCGATTCTCTGAGTAGTTTTACTTTTATAATCACCGATTATCAATTATGACATGATTATCAATTATGATTGTTGATATTTTGAAGTGATTTTGTTTTAGCGCAAATTTAATAGTTGAAATATCTCCAAAGCGCATAGCTTTACAGTTTGTAAAATTTATGGTGTCCTGGAACATGACAAAAAATGTGCTAAATTTATGGATGGAGTAATATTAAATTTTTAAAATAACTGGACAACAAGCAAAAACGGCTTTGTGGAAAGTTTTTCATCGTTAATTATGTTTAGAATATTTGATAAAGCATAAAATTAAAAGATATATGATTTATATTGTGGACTATGTGAATTCCATATGGCAGTTTTGATTTTCTCCGTAAATTTCGCACCACATTTTACAAAATTTAATATTTAGGCATAATTTGAGTCGCAGAACCGAAATATGGAAAAACCTGGCATCGCATTTCTGAAAAAGTTCGATTTTTGTCAAAATACCTATACTAGAACACTGATATATATATATCTGACGTCGCGCTTTCGAGGCATGAAAAACGCAATTTGAATTTCGTCAATCGGTCCAGTAAAAAGGGAGATATAGAACTGTCCCAATTTTTTACGCAGTGTACATAAAGATTCTTCATTATTTAACTTTTTAAATATAATACTGGACGATAATATTTGATGGCTACAGTTTGAAGAACAATCCGCCGTCTATAATGAACGAAAGCAAAATAAAATTCCGAGATTAATAGCTCCATTCGGGCTAAAAAACGCGTTTTTTAGGCTCTACTGTTGTCAAAGGACAAGTAATATTAATACAAATAGAATGAAATAAAAGGAAACATTCGAATCATAGCTACGAAACTATCTGCATTAGAATTGATTTAGACGACTCTTGAAAAAAATTTTAACTTAAATAACCCTGCTTATTTGTTTTACCTTCAACCGCAATTTATATCTCATTTCCCAGGAAGCATATTCTTTTATTCAGCGAAATAAAATGGTAAAAATTACTTGGGGCCTTTTGGTTTGCCAAGAAACCTCATCAAAGCGTAAATAAAATGGAATACAGATATTATTCTAAAGTGAATTTTAGTGTTTTCTAAAAGCAGAAATCCCACATCGCTCAATGAAGGATTTTCTGCTTACAGAAATAAAACGTGAATAATGATCCGATACGTCCCTTAGGAACCTATTAAAAATATGACAGCGCCGGAGGAAGCAATAAAAAGCTTGCTGCATTACTTTTGTTCCATGCGCAGCTACAAGCCATTAATGAAAAGCATTTGGTCATTAGTTCGATGGGAAGCAAAATAACGTTAGTATTATTATGATTGTAATTTTAAACTTTTATTTCGGAAAGAGAAGTTTAGCAAATAATAGCAGAGTAAAGCAATAAAAAATTTTAAATTACAATGCAGTGCAGTTCCATTTATTCGAATTAATTGAAATCACAGTCCATTTGGATAAATGTACTGTGACAAGCAAATACTGTATTGCAGGTGTACCAGAGAACAGAGGCTCCATTTCCTGGCTGACTAAATCGTCTGCCTCACATGGATTATGGCCTCTGCCTCCAAGCATTTATTTTTCAAAGCAAAAGATACATTGGCAAACAAGGCCTTCCAAGGCATAGATATGAGTCTATTATACAATTGTTACACTTTTCAAAATTAAAAACACAGTGAAAGAAATAATAAAGTCAAATACTTAACTTCTAAAATTCAACATTCATATTAAATAAACCTCAAAATTAAAATTACGATCAGAATTATATCGAGAATTACAATATGTAGTGCTATTACCAAATCACAATGCAAAACAGAGCGTTCAGAAATGTGAGACTGATTATAATTGATTACATAATTTTCAAACTTACACTATGTGTTATCTTATTGGATCCGAGTACCAAAATCAATGCATAATGAAATATGCTACCAGAATTCAAGTACCGAAGCTAATACAAACTTTTAAATGCAACCGTAATATACAAGTAAAAAAGCATTTATAAATACAAGTATATTAATTCAACTAATTATAATACAATTCTTAAAACAGTATGGCAGTAAGACCCATAAGACTAATATTAACGTATAAACAAAATTAAGTATAAACAAAATTAACAATATATACTGTACATTAGCATTTATAAATACAAGTATAATAATTCAACTAAATTTCCCAATACAGTATGCAGAAAAACACATAATCACAAGAGCATCTATTGAAGTCGAAAATTAAAATGACAGTGTCAAAATGTTTCGAGACAAGATAAAGTAAAATCCGACAATACTATAATATCCACTATAGAACATTAACCTTCACAGTATCAGGATTAAAGAACCATTGTTTTGTAACTATAATCAAGATTCAAAGTAATAGCAACAGTCAGATACTAATTACCAATAAATAGTACTGATCAATGCTACTGTAAAAGAAAATAAAATTTACATCAATATTAATCATGTCTCTAAGACCTAAATTAAAGAAACATAATGCTCAAAATATGATAAAATCTAAATTCAACATGATTTTGAGGGAAGCCAACAAATTGTTTACAAATATAGAGTTATCATACTAATACAAGAAAAAATAAATGAATAAAAAAAATCACTAACCAAATAATCATATAACATTAAATAAGAATTCTCTGAGGTATACAAACAAAACATTGCCATGGAACACCAGATTATTCAACAAGCAATAGATATATCCATTTACAACCTAAAAAAATAATCTCGCAAAATAGATACAAAAATCCTATTGTCGAGAAATATACCGATTAATATTACCTACTGATACCCGAGTTAACTTTTTGACAAATTTGCATAATTTTCAAGAATTTTTTTGTTTCACTATAATTCTGCCCATTTAGTTTTATGCTGGTCTGATGGTTTTTTCATATGAAAGTTACTAGTAAGCTCACAATGAAAAATAAAGTGGTCGGGATCTCCCAACATCCCACAAGTACAAAGGTCAGTGTCACTAAGTCCAAAACGATAAAGATATGAATTGAAGGGTCCGTGACCGGAGAAGAATTGAGTATGATGATTTGATAGGCTGCGTTGACAAAGTGAGACTTTTGGAAAAAAAGAGAAAACCCTTCTTCATGTAGATTCGCTAGTCCATCTGTCCTGCCATTTTATTAATAATGTTTTCAAGGTTTCTTTTTTCAAGTATGATGCAGGCAGTTTTGACGGAATTTCATTACGATTAAGATCATTGACAGCTGACTTAGCCAAAGTGTCCCTTCTTCATTCCCCAGTATGCCAACATGAGCTGGCACCCAGGTAAGAATTGGTCTTTCAGCTACATTAAATTTCAATAATTTTTCTTGGATGACTTGAACAGCCGGATTAGTATTAGCAATGTCCAAAATTGCCTGCAAACTAGAAAACGAGTCGGTGAAAATCTTTACTGGTCCCGAAAAATTCTGTCTAGTATATGAAAGAGCGGCATTAATCGCTGAAAGTTCAGCCTGGAAAACATTATTCCTATCCTCCAGTCGTCTAGTCCATATATGGACCCTGTGATTATTTCTGAATACACAGTAGGCACACCCTGTGCCCTGTTCTGTTTTCGAACCATCTGTAAAAATAGCTATGTCACCGGCTGCTGGAGCCTCATAATTTAATTTAACCGCCATTTGCAGATTTAAAAAGGCAGGATGACCAAGATTTAAAGGAGCCTGTATTGCAGAAATACTGTATTGCAGAATACTACTACTATTGCAGAATACTGTATTGCAGAAAACTACTCGAGAACTGTCTGCCGTAAGGAAAAACACGAAAACACTCAGGCAATCATTCCATTTGCCGAGATCTTAGCCCAGGTCGAGCTATCAGTGTTCAGAGACACTTTCTCTCAAACACTGGTCTAGAGAAGAACAGGGAAGGAATTTTATTATGGAGAGATTAGTCTCAGAAGGAACTGGGAAGGAATTTTATTTATTTATTACGCTTATCTTTTTGTTTTGTTTCAAAAATGATTGTTTTTATAAGAGAAATCACCATAGCATATTAAAAGAAAAAAATTACTATTTATCCTTTGTAAGAAAACCAAAGCCCAAAAACAATTAAACGCACCAAAACGTAACGGGACGTATTCACCAAAATGTCATTAGAAAGTAACTATAACTACTTTATATCCTGTCATGAAAACAAAATATGCATAATGTTGAGATGATTAATTGTTCAGTTTTTAGCCAACAAACCTCTGTTATAGTTGAGAAAGTCAACAAACTAACTTTAGGGCAATTTATATAAAAGACTATTTTTAAACATGTTTAAATTGCTCACGAAATTTTAAGAACTATTTATTCATAAAGAATAAAACATGAAATACGATAAACAAGTGAAAGTAATAAATTAATTTTTGATTTTAAAAATAAAAAATCTTACCATATGACAACTTTTACGGAAATATTAAATTATACGCATTTTCTCCTGCCCTTCCTTTAAACTTATTTCCTCGAATAGATGTATAATTCTCATTCAATAAATGCAGTTCTCACTTCGCGACAAGGCAAAAACACTCAAAATATCGTTATTAAAAATTGAAAGATACAGAAAATTTAAATCATAAATGCAATTAAAACAATTTAAAGAGCAATTTTTACCATTAAAATTAGAGTTCCTACTCAAAAACAAGCAATTCGGCTAGCGGACAAGAAAGCAGTTTTTGCAGCGCACAAAATCGAAGTCAATATAAGGGGTAATTTGATAATTTAAGTAATAATTCCAGAATGAATTTAGCAATTATTCGTAGTAATAAAAGTAGGCGTCATCTTTGTTGTTGCGAAGCTTAATTTTCCTAGATTGTCAACAAATCCACTATTCTGTAAAGTTTGAAATGTAAACAAATATGGCTGGTATGGTAAAAAAATAATTAGGCTCAGCCGCACTTAGACAACTTTTAAATTGTTGATAATTCTACAAGTATTGCATGCAGATTGACTAAAGACACAAAAACCTTAACCGGAAGATAAAAACAACATAATTCAACCATTTTTAAAGCAGAAAATGCGCAATTTACCAACATATAAGAAAAAAAACTAAGCTCACTGAGCCGAGTAATAGAGCGGGTATATATATATATATATATTGGTGCACCGATTGTAACCAAAAAGGGAGGTGCACAACTATATGCTATAGCAGTCCTATATACAAAATTTCAACGTTCTGAGACTACTCGTTTTTGAGTTATGCGAAGTCCGTACATACTTACGTACGTTAAATTATTTTCGTAATTCGTTTTGGGAAAAAGAGTCCTTTATTTTGTCCTTACGTACAGATGTCACGCAAAAACATCGTTAAATTGCATTCGATAGCGGTAATGGATATTTTCGTTGAAATATGGTACCTGGAATTTTTAGTGATTACAATTTTTCCTTTATTTAGTACAAGGGACTTAAAAAACATAGAAATTTTAAAAATTCGGTGCAGAACATCAGGTTTAAGGCAGAAGTGGCCAACTTGTTTGTTACTGCAATTTTATCTTTATAGGAAAATTTAATCAAGTGTGCTACTTATAAATTTTCTAAAATTTAGTACTATTGAGCTTGATGCGCTAACAGGTATCAGAGACAGAAATGAAATATGAAAGATTATTTCATAATTGTATGCTAAAGGCATTATCTGATAGCAGCGCCCAAAGTATGATCACACCTAAATTAGAATTAAATCCCATGCAACGTTCTGTTAGGGATTAGAGAATCTTTTCTTGTAACAGAAATCTAGAATTGGGAAGTGAAAAAATGTGAAAAGAAAATAAATATACGAATGTTAATAATCTCTTATTTAATTACAGTAAATCACGCATGAGTTATCTGCTTCAAGATGGAACCTTCGGAGAGGACTTACAAGATACGTTTTCGTATTTACGTTACATACGGCAAAAAAAATGTCAAGTGGTCAGATCCTCTGAACTGAACTCGGAACAAGTTAGCAGCATTCATTAGCCTTAGCCATTTGGTGAAGTTCTATGAGCAGGGTTATAAAATAATTCGTTGCAAATTCGATAAATATTTAAACCCACAAGAAAATTAAACAGAAAATAGAGAATCGCACTAAAGTTCAGGAAACAAATGATTTTTCGAAAAATATTTATTTGCTTCCTTTTTATTGTCAAACAAGTCTTACCAAAACCAAAATTAACCATATTTAGTTACTACTAGACTTCAAAACTGAAATATACTAAACTGAAAACTACATGTTTTACTTCACATATTGCAAGACTACTTTAGTTTGTGCACTTATATTATAGAAAATAATATTAAGAGTGTTTATAATTATATATAAATATAGTACAATTATTACAGAGGCTGTAAATATTTTTATAGCGGGTTAAAAAAAATATTTTCGAGCAATGTGAAAACTAATTTTGCTTCAATAATATAAATAAACATAACATTTGAAAAGAACGGTCGACGAAACAGATTGCCGAATATCAACTGAACAAAAGAATAAACTTTTCAGTTTTTTATTTCTTAGTAGAAATGAAAAAGCTAACAGACGATCGATCTTACAACTAAAATCAAGCCATGGAACTTTAAAAGAGATTTTCTCCGATGCTCAATAGCTAACTGGTGAAACCTTTATTTCATCTGATTTAAAAATTTAATAGGAACAACTTGTAACTTAACATTTAAACATTCAAATGGTGCAAATCTTGCGTAAATTTCATCAGAAATATTTAGTTTTAAATTTGTACCATGTCAATAGTTCCAAACCCTTTAGCAGCTACAAGTTCAAATCTTTCAAAGATCACAGAGAACTAACAATTTATTAAATGATTAATTTAAAGAATTCAATAATTTATAGAAGACTTTAATTCAATAAAATTCGTTAAATGCGTTAATGATAATTTTAATGCTGACACGAAATGATAAATCAAGTATGTTCTGAAGAATACGGACTATTTTTTCATTAAAATCTAAAAAGCTTTGTTCTACCAAAAGCATTTGAAAACAGATTAAGTAATATTCTGCGTGTTTTTGTTATTTTCCACAATTAACAAAAAGATATTTTAAATAAAAAATCTGTATCTTGTGTTCTGAATATAAAAAGCTGCGATAAAAAATTATAGTTAAACTCATAATTAAGGATTTGAATTTTTTATACTATGGAAAAGTAAGCAAGGGTTAACTAGCTTAACCCTTTGGTGGTTGCGATATTAAAAAAAATATTTCTACTCAAACAAATGCGATATATGTCAATCATAAATTTATAATACGAGCAATCACTGTGGTGTATAACTGAAGTGCGAGCTGAGCTCGTTCATGAACATAAAAGGGTTAACTTTTCTTCATTCTCTTCATTGAAGCACTTGAGGGTTATCTGTTTAAGGGGAGGGATGCTTTCATGGAGAACTTTCTACGGGAAGCTGGCTCGTATACACGTTACACAATGGGAAAAGCAGCTAAAACACTCATGCAGCCAGACGGTTCGCCGAGCTTTACTCAAATACTATTAAGTATATCTAAGATAAAATAGCTATACTAATTATTGACCTTTTCAATCAAACGTAGAAATGCGCTTTTGATAAAACGTACTGCAATTTTAAGGATTCCTTAATTTAAAATTTTAATTTTTAGGTTAACAGTTGCCCATCAGTTACTTACCAACACATATTGAGCACAAGACGTAACTGATAATTCAGCTTCTTAGCTTAATTTTAAATACCTGATATTCGTATTTCTTTTCTTATGCTATTATTTCGGGTATTGTTTTCACAATATTCTCGCATAAAGAGAAAATGTATTAAATTAATTAAAAAATTACAGCACTTAATCCACTTTTGTTTCAAGTTAATAATCTTGAAAGATATATGTCATAAAATTTTGATAGACGAAAATCTTTGTATTCGCATACCTTTAACCTGACTATTGAAAATGGGGTCATAATTAATGGATGAATAGTCCTTAGCTAGTCATCAAATATGAACAAGACTAATGCTCTCTCAAGGGATCTCGTAAAAATACACTCAGAACAGCTTCGAATACCGCATGCTACTTATCTTGGAAGGAGAAGTTTAAATCTATTTAGAATGAGTCTTAGAGAATACATTCATTATTAATTCAACAGTTATTTTACGAAAGGAATTAGGATAGAACATGTTTTCCTAAATAACCTTTCCCGTTGTTTGCTATAGCAGATTCTTTCATTTACGTAAAAACTTCATACATGAAAACTTTTATTATAAGACTGACAGATAAATTGCTTATAAATGCCTGGACATTGCTCAAAAGTAGTAAAAAAAGAGTGGTTTTCACATATTAATGAAACAGTTTTTTATTTTTTAATCTCCAACGTTCATTTAGAATTCAAGACATTGATAATGAAAGTTTTGCCCGTTCCGTTTTTAATAATAGTCAATTATAAATACGCATATAAGTTAGTTATATACAGGGTTATTCAAAAAGAAAGAGCAGATTGCAAACATGTATTTCTTCCAAACTACAAAAGATAGAAACATGATTCTAACGTTAATGGATAGAGAAAAGTGTACAATCTATCATGAGTATGGGTAAAAGTTCCAATCATGGTTTAGATATGCTTCAAAACTGGTTATTTCCCCAAATTGAAGATGATTCAGACGACTTCATCTTCGTGCAAGATGGTGCCCCGCCTCATTTCTCTCGACACGTTCGACGTTACTTGAAGAACACCATTCTAGGACGTTGGATTTGAAGAGGAGGAGCAGAAGATCAACTTTATCGACGACCAAAGACCAGCTGATTCGTGTGTGGCAAGAAATGAGCCACCGTTTTGACATTTGTCGTGTAACACACGATGCTCATATTGAATGCATACCATAATTGTAAACTTTTCTCTATCCATTAACGTTAGAATCATGTTTCTATCTTTTGTACTTTGGAAGAAATAAATGTTTGAAATCTGCTCTTTCTTTTTGAATAACTCTGTATTTATACTCTTGATCTATTCAAAAGAATAAACTTATTTATTCCTCAATCATCTAATAAAAATTACAAATACTTTCTTTCTTGAATAATATAGGTTTGGTTTATGTGACTATGGCAAAGCATCGAGGGCTATCTGCCTAACGGGAGAGATGCCTTCGTGAAGTGCTTTCTAAGGGAAACTGACTCATATACATGTTACACATGAGAAACGCCACGGAGGCGTCCATGCAGCCGGCCCGTTCGCGGGATTCGAACCACGCGACCAAACTGCCAGCGTTCAGCGACTTTACCGCTCAGCCGCTGGTGGCCCTTAATGATACAGGAGATGCTCATTCAATGTTTTATAACAAGTATTAACTTTTATTTAAAAGAGCATAATTTAATTAACACAGCTTTCATGCTTGTAGCGGATTGAGCTGAATCTTCAAAATTTAAGGATATTTATCTTTCAATTTTAATCCACAAATTTGGCTATTTGAAAACAATATGTTGCGACTGTCTCAATTAGAATATTTATTATCTGCACGGACCAGCATGTTGCCATTCAGTAAAGCGTAAGATATTTAACATTCACATTTAATCTTTATCTTACCGAGTAGCAAACAAAGTGATTGAAAAGCAAGAAAAGCAGCTCTAGAAATATTTCTCCTACTTTTTAATCTGACTGATTTAAATAGAAATGCGTTTAAAGCATGACATGTCCAATTATAAATATTAAAAATATTTTTATTTTTTATGAAGTAACTCAAGCTAAACTCGTTAAAATCATTATACATTTTTTTGGTTTCTTATAACTCTTTTAGGTGGCTGAATGCTCGAATGGCAAGATTTCAAGGAAATAATATAACGAATGTAAATAAAATGTATGGCAACGCCTAATATTCTACCGAAAACTTTAAAGTAATGTTGTTTTTAAATATTTTGTGATTTTGCTTTTGAATTTTATGCGGCGTAAGCACAAAACAGAGATAATTAATAGTAAAGATAAAAATAAAAAAAATAATAATAAAATAATGTGTTAGTAGGAGTGAGTTCAAGGGCAGAGTGGTAAACTACGAAGGTCAGTGTGAGAACATAAGGAAAAAAACCTTGAAAAATCCTCTGTAAAATTAAAATATGAACCGTTTCAGATTTTTTTCGTTCTTTCTTTTAATCCAATCAGAGTCCCGAAATCTGCTCATGTAAGTATTATTTCGAAGTAGGAGTCATGAAAAATGGGCAACGCCTTCGCTGGGAATCGAACCACGGACCTCTCGGTTACGCGTCGAGCATGCAGACCACTACACCACGAAGCCATGCAAAGAAGGCGGGAGAAATACCTTATAAGTTTATTAGCCAGTATTATACAACTCCAACAACTCGTTGACAGTCGTTGAAGAATTACTATAAGCCTTTCGTGGGCCATTTATTTCTCTTTTGAATTTCTCCCGGTTTTTTACGCTTTGTTATCAATTAAACAATAACATTTAAGGAAATATATTTTATTTTGCCAAACTTTTCGTTTATATTTAAATTCTAGGGGTGAGAAGTATACTTCCCACTGCACCTTTTATGGTCATAGAGAAAATTCAATTTAATGGCGATTATTTGCCATGAAAAGATGAGAAACATGTTGCAATGCACAAGGGTACATCGCATTCTGCACACATATAGCGGGTCCTCTTTTCTTGGGCCTTTGTGATACATTTCCTACATCGTCTAAAGTTGGAAACCATCTTTGGCATATGATTTCTCACATTGGCTAAACGTACGTCATCCAAAACTCTACACTTTTTTGCTTGGAAGCTAGCAGGACGGCCTTTCCTTTTTCTTCAGGAGTTTCCGTCTATTAGTTGACGAGCTAATGCTATACGGAATGTTAGCTGGTCTAAACTTCTGTTTTTCTTGTTTACTTGCCACAGTACAAAACTATTTACG
This sequence comes from Stegodyphus mimosarum, assembly GCA_000611955.2. Lineage (NCBI taxonomy): Eukaryota > Metazoa > Arthropoda > Arachnida > Araneae > Eresidae > Stegodyphus > Stegodyphus mimosarum. The sequence goes on along the minus strand of KK117429.1, from coordinate 190,425 downwards.
ATGCCAAAATCAATAAGAAAATAAAAATTAAGATGCCACCATTTTACAGATTTTTTTCCTATTTGGTATCTTTCTTTTCTTTGAGTGAAGAGATCAACTCCTTCCATGATATCGTTACATACAGCAACAGCTTTAGGACAAGGTACTTCTGTTTTACTACCATACTTTTTTGAACGATTTACAGATCTAATAATCGCTGGATTATGCACAGTATTCAATAAAGTAACAGTTTCACTGTTAGGCCTATTATTTACTCTTCAAATTAGATAATTACTGGCAGAAATGTAAGAAATAAGGAAATACAGTTACAATAAAAAATATTTTCTTTATATCTCTTATAAACATAATATTTTTGAAGTAAATATTCTATTTTTTCCAACATACATATTGCACATGGCTGTTATACATGATGCAATAACATTTTCACTTTTCACCAATTATTTATTATTCAATATTAGATAGTTACTGCAGAAATATACAAAATAAGAAAACATTATAATAAAAACAGTGTTTTGCTTACATTTGCAGTAGAATCGTATACCAATGCAAATGTCAAATCAAAACATGTGTGTCTCAGTGGAACAAATCTCACACAACGCGTTCGAACTTTCAAAACAAATGTGCTAATTCTGTTTCAATCGACTGAACATAGATCGCAGAACAATATTGAAGTGGGAATTGGCGTTCCCAACGTTATAATAGCAAAGTCAATATTATTTATTATAGTGGGTTTTGCGCTTCCCAAAGGCGTATTTAACAGGATCATGTAGGTGGGAAGTAATCTTCCCAAGGCCCACGAAAGAGATAAACACGATGAAACAATCAGCGACACAGCTTTCAGGCTATCAGGCTATAACGATGAAGTCGCCTTCACGGCAAAGCACAGAGTGAGCTCCCGACTCTGCTCGGTCGTTCTCGAAACGCTACGTACTCTCGAGACTTTCCACGCCACAACTCGCGATGCACTCGACGATACACTAGAGTACAGCTCCCGACTCGGTTCGGTCGTTCCCGAAGCTCAACACACTCTAAGATAAAACTCGACAGTGCACTAATTCGCCGATACACTAAGAGACTCACTCGTTGCAACTGACGACCAACTCGGCACTAGACTACTAGACACTCGCTCACTGATTGACTATCGACTCACTAGACGACACGGTAACTAGCTGACTGATTCCACGTACCAGAACGGTTTATGTTACTTTTGGTTGCATTCGAGAACATTCTGGGCTAAGCCGGTAAGAATTCGTTCCAGAAGGTTCTCTATCCGTCTATGGGTTATTGTCATTTTTGTCGCCAAATAGGCGATCTCTCGCCAACTGTGGCAATCCTGCCTTCCTTTGCTATTTTCTGGCAACCTTAAGCCTGCTTTGAGGGGAAATTATTTTACCGCGTCTGGACATTTCGTAACAATATTAATCATGCACTTTGCATAATCATAAATCTTCCATTGTCATACATTTGGTCTTTGGAAAAAGATGGGCTTTTTCAAACTTTGCACAAAATTTCTCAAAGAGATTGATTGCGGTTGCAATGGTTTACTTTCAGTTCATGTCGCTTATGGTCAAATTTTAAATTAACTCATATTTAAATCATATTCAATTTGTTTTCTAAAAAAATTGTTATTCGCTCTGGCTTTTACAGTTTAATAATGAATTGGCATATAAATGGACTGAACATGATTAGTTAGTTAGCAAAAGTTAATTACTGAATACTTATACACCTGATATCATATTAGTAATAATAGATTAATCATTAACTCGAACTGAAAACCTATGGATAATGAATTATGGAAATAGTTTCATTTCTTTTAACTACAAAAGTTCGAAATCCAAATGGTACAAAATTCTTCGTTCAAACTGCAGAGAGGGCAAGACATAGCATACGGCAATTTGTGGATTTTCTCTTTGGCGAAAAATTATTTTTCTAAGGCAGACATAAAATAAATTCTTTAAAAAAAAAAAAAAAAAAAATCCATGGAATGATTAGAACTCCGAAACAAATCTCAAAAGACGATACTCGACCAAGACAAAACATAATTCTCAAGGCAGTAGAACACAAATTATAGCAATACGATGTACATTCTACTTTTCCTAATACTCGGAAATGTATCGCGGGAAATGAAATAAAATGGAGCTCGCAGACAAAATTAAATTCATATGTAATTAGCGGAGAGAGACGAAAAAGGAGATTGTGGTGTTCCGAGTTTCCATTTCGTTTTGTTTAGTTGAAGAAGATTGATGACATATCGTGGATACTATCTTTCTCCGGCAAAAAATGTTGGAGAACACATTTTAAATGAAATTAATTCACACAAGAGCATATTACAATGTATTTTTTGGCTACTGAAAGTAGGGGAAAACTCCCTAACGTGATTGAATTCATATATTAAAATAATCTATCTTGGCATTTTTCTGTCAGAAGTGGAAGAAAAAAATCATATACTTTATCAATATTAATAAAGGTGCACAATAATGAAATAGTTAGCAATAAATCACTCAAGATATCATGGTAAAAATTTTATTTTTCGCTTACGCAGATACATTCGTTAACATTTTAACGCCAGTGCATTTGTTTTCTTCAAACGTTTTCACTCTTTTTCAGCTTTCCTGTTAAAGAAATCTTTTAAGCCTAACTAACAAATAATTAAATGCAAAAAAGTATTTGCTTATAATTATATAATCTTAAATATGCAAATTATTGCGAAAAACAGCTTGATGTAAAATGTGTATGCATTAAAAATAATAAGGAAGTCAAATGTGTGTTAAAGTATTGTTTAAGATAATTTTAAGAAATGAACCAAGTACAATTCTTTCCTCATGAAAAGAAAGAATTTTGTATTCACCAAGTATAGGATAACACAGAGAAGAATTTTTCGATAATAATACCGAACTATTTTGTAGTTTCAATTTTAATAAGACTTAACAAAGTAATTATAATTCTAAAATAAACATTAATATATTTTTATTGTAATTCCATTTATCTGATACAAAAATCCGTTTGTTCCCTATTAAATATTATTAAAAGGGATCTTAGGGAACAGGGATTTAAAATATTAACCTAAGTTGACTAGGTTTGAATTAATGCTGACTTTTGTGAAAACGTTTTACTTAAAGAACAAAACTAACTTAATAAATTAAAAGATCTACTCAAAGGAAGGCAAACATTTGTTTCATATAATTTCCTAACTTAAATAATTTTCTAAAGAAGCAGGTAATATTTTGGTAAGCAGGGAAACTAAAATCTATATTAAATCGCATATATAAATATCAATGAAGAAAATGCTTATGGTATTAGGTATTTTACCACGTATTTTTTCTACCTTACGTTAAATTTCAATTTACACAGAATAAGCAAGTGACAATTTAATCATTTATAAAAACTTAGCGTGTAATATAATGCCATAAAAATATACTCTGGAGCTTCCCAAACTCCGTTTCTTTCGGTAAAATAAAATTACTACAAATAAAAAATTATATGTCTAAGATGACTTTAAAATTTTAAAGAAAATCACATAAGTGTAAGATTCTGAATCTTTTGAAGTGATTTTATGAAAACATGAAATGAAAAAATGAATTTAAAACCTTTAAAAAATGAGCATATCATATCTATATAGAAAAGTAAAATTAAAAAACACTCTTTGTATTATAAGAAATGTGCTCCTTAAATAATTCTAGAAAATATTAAGTGTTAAAAATACTCAAAATACACTAAATTAATTTTGCATTAGTAAGACTAACAAGCATTTTAAAAATATTATCTCCATTTCCGAGACCTAAATGCTTAGAAATGGATTATGGAATTTTTCCAATCCCTTCTGCATAATTACATTGGCTACATTCAAAGGATCAACGTTGACTCTGCCGTACCATTCGTACGGCGTGGTTTCGACACCGAAGTAATATCGATGCCGATATATAATCAATTATAATAGTCGGAAAACTATCAATATATAATAATGAGGAAATGAGATATATACATTTGTCACCTCCAAAAAGAATTGTCACACGCATGCGATCAATCCTGCAGGGTCGACATAGGTATACCTAGGGTTACTAACGTTGCTAAACAACATGGACCTTATAAGAAATAGACCAACCCAAATGGGTTTTCTCCCTCTTCTGACGCATTTCCGGCTGTCTCCTTGACCAGATCCGGAGGAGTAGGGACGACTTGCTGAAACTTAACAATGGTTGCCTATTGCAGCGTTTATAATTGCCAATAAATAGTTGGTTGTAGCACCTCATTTTCACAAACTAAAATTTTTAGATATTCTTATTTTTGAAACTGGGATTCATTTTTTAAAATTTAGTATGTATATCAAGCGTAATTAACGTTCCAAATAATTATAAAGCTGTTGCATGTTTTCAGGCCTGGATAGTTTTTATTTTAGGTTTTCCTATACTTTAAGGAAATTTGTAACTACTTCTTTTAGAAAGTAATATTTTAAATCTGAACTAATAGGAAATGCCAAACAAATTTTCTCTAACAGCATTTTTACTTTTTATTGGTGTAAGTAAGTAAAAAATACTAAAATGCCTAAAAATGAACTTTTGAAAGTTTTTGTTTAAAATTCTAAATCGCACTGCTTTTTTAAAATTATAGGTGAATATTACAGCATAATTTTTATAAAGGAGTTTTATTTCAATTATATTTCATAATACATCATAGTGATAAATACTTTTCATAACTTGATAATTTTTATACATTTATTCTCATGTTAAATTGTATTTAATTGTAATAATTAATTGTGCTAGTATTATATAGTGATTATTTTTTTAATTTATTTCTAGTTCTGCATAAGATTTTTTATTTACTGTGAATTTAATTTATTAGCCCAAAGGGACGATAGCCCAGAAAAGCCATTATTTTCGAAACGGCATTTTGCGTTGTTTCGCTATAAATGTCAGTTTCACTTTGTGAATTGTTGCCACCAAATATTATCGCCCTATATTATATTTAAAGAAATTAAATAAGGAAGAATCTGCATGAATGCATGTACGGGTATGTTTCTCGCACTATGAAAAAACGACGGTATCTAGAGCCATCAAATTTTGAATAACGTAATCCTCCACCCGAACATGGACACCTAGATGGCCAAATTTCGATTTGTTTTAATCCATTTCATATTTTGTAAAATTTAACGAATTTTTGATTAACAAACTCAACGAGTTCAAGGCGAGCAATGGCAATATTGTACGGAAAATAGCATATTTACCACCAGTGCGGAAATTCTAAGAACATGCTGTTTTAAAATATTTTGTGATATTGAGGTTCAACTAAATTTTACGTGGTTTATGTACGCAGAACATTATATTCAATAAATAAAGGTAACACAAAAAACGTTAAAAAAGTCTCTTTGGGCGTAATATAAAATCTGAGTGCTTCCAGATTTTATTTTATCTTTTTTTCCCTCCCCCATTACACTCAGAAAAGTTTATGCTCCGAATTTTATGAATTATTAAAATAAATAATCATCCTATGATCATCTTGTAAAGTTAATAATTAATGATTATATAATGAAATAAATAATCGTCTTGTAATTTTATAATAATTTTTAAAACCACTGCCGGAAAATGCTCATAAAATTTTAAAGAAAAATATAACAAATCTTGTTTAATTTTGCTTTATTTGTACCCTAAAGTAAATTCATAAATTTTGTATTGAGAGTTTTTAGCGTTTGGTAAAACGCTTTTAGTTCTGAAATTTATTTAGAAGCACCAGCACTTAAAGAAATAAAAAATAAAGCATTGAAAGAAGACATTTAAAAAATTTTAAAATAGAACTATAATGAATTTGCTTGCATATTTTTCCCCTAGATTTTTAGTGCTCGGTTCTGAAAAATCTTAAATATATTCGCATAATTTTCCACTTTCTCAGTGCTCTCAGAGAAAGAACTGCCCTAAGTTTCAAAATACATTTGCCCACATAACGATTATTTTCGTCTTACTAACAAACTCAAACCTTTACAAATTACCTACGAAGGTCTCGCCTAACCTTTCCCTTCTAATTATTGAACTTTATTCAATCTTAATACAAGAACTGAGCCATCACAGAAAAGCAAAGACAACTGACATTCAGCATATAATTTTGCGAAGACTGTCGTTCACCTACTTTAATAATTTATGGAGAATTTTGAGGTGAAAAGAGTAGCACAAACAGTAATACGAAAGAGCGATATTCAAGTTACAAGGAAGTAGAAATGAAAATATCTTACTAGACATCGTAGTGTTAATATTATTATGTATTTTTATTGGAATGTATATTTCTTTTAAAGAAATGATATTGCTGCGTGCGTACGGGTTCGTTACGGATTGAATGCACAATTCGTAAAAAAGTTAACAAAAATTTATTCTTTCTACAAGAAACTAATCAAAATGCTGAAATATTTCTTCAGAGATATTTGCACAATATCACAATATCTGAAACGTTTAGCAAAAACTCAGCTCAAAACAGATAAAATAATTCTATCTCACAGCGAAATCGCTACAATCAATAACAGCATTAAGTAAACAAACAGCAGTTCGCTTTTTACAGCTACAACTACAACAACAACAACTGAGATGAGGTGTTTCAATTCGGCTTTTATAAGCTTTTTAATTATCAGTAGAACAATCTCGATTTTTCTAGATTTTTCTGAATGGCAACAGTAATTACGAGATATTTATTTATTAAAAATTAAATGCACGTGCTCTTTTATTTTTATTTTCTTTTTTTTTTTCGATGTAGCTTTCTCTTTAAAAATCGTCTGCGTTGCACAGGAAATATAAAGCAATTTTAATTACAATTCTAAATACACAGCCAAATAAATATGAAATGCGTAACAAAATTGTGATATTTGAATGTAGTTTATCCTTGGCTCTTTTCATTTGTTATATTCTTGTTATAGGCCCAGCCTTTAAAAATTAATTGTTCGCAAAATGTTTCCGTCTCGATTTCGAGACAGCCAAATTAGTAAAAAAAAAGGTGGAAATGGAGGCGAGGAAATTTCGTATCCTTGAGCACTTGAGTCTTTCTTTTTAATCAGTTAAGCATATTAAATCAAAAACTTATATATATGTTACATATATAGGGAAAG
>KK117429.1:117721-183317 GCA_000611955.2 Stegodyphus mimosarum | reverse complement strand
AATAATATAAATACAGTAGGAAAAAGAAAAATAAAGTTTTGCACTCAAACATTTTAATGTGTGGTCTGTTAATGGTACAAAAATTTCACGCTTAACAGAGAGATCAATTTAACACCACATGCTGGTAAACAATTTAGCTGCAGGGATATTTTCATGGTTTTTGTTTCATGTGTAATGTAAATAAGAGCCAGTTTTCGCTAGGAAGTCCTCCACGAAGATTCCCTTTCACTTAGACAAATATTCTTCGCATGTCTTGTATATTGAATTACACAAGCAAACATAATAGATGAATGTACCTTTCTTTACGGAATACAAGTGAAAATGTTCTTGTGAATCTGAAAATGTTTTAATGACAAATATGGCAACAGAATATGAAGAGATGTGAAAATAAAGGTTAATAACTCAGACTGTCAAAGATGGAACTAAAATGGAAATATCAAAAATAAAACTAGATAACTTCTGATTTCTAGTTTCTGCTCAGTGAAGAAGATTTGTTATTCGATTAAAGTATTTTTATGAGTGACAGCTTTTAACTCAAATATCCAAATGTTTTTGAATGTTTCAGATATCCCATCTAAATATCTAGTTTTAAAAACCAGGCTACTGTTTCAATAATTTTGATAGCTAAAACAAAATCAGATTCTTTTAAATGTAACTAACTCGTAAATACAGTTTTAATTCAATCATATTTGACTTCTGAGACTGAGTTAAAAATATTTCTTGTGTTCTCAGTTACTAATGTTAGGGTGAAAGTGCTTTTAGGTTATTTAAAATACAAAAATTAAAATTCAAGAAAAAAATTATGGAAAACCTTCTTTTCCTTTCTGCCTGAAAAAATTTCTAATAGTATTTCCTGAGTTGAGCATTACTTAGATAATCATCAACAATTAACTAAATTTTGAAAAAAAAATATTGTCAATTTTATTGCGTTAAGAGCAATAAAAATAAATTACAGAACATATATTGACAATTAATAAAATATTTTGTACTACATTAATTATAGAACAATTTGTATTATTTCAGTGTTAATTTCTATTTATCTAAAGGCTAGTTTTTGACATTTACATTTAAAAATTATAAATTATTGCAGTTATTAAATTTCTGAATATATGATTCAAATAACTCTTAGATATGTTCATATTGTTGAACTATATTGAATTGTTGACTTATACAGAAAGCAATTAAGTTGACTGTCCATGGGAATGTACATTTAACTCTTTGCCTCAGGTAAAAAAAATCTAGGTACTGCTCTGCGTGTCAGTATCTTGCATATGTACACAGAATTTACGTATGTTGTACGTGTACAACATATGTACACGAAGTGATTCCTGTATTTTATAACCGCATGATAATTAACGAATCTAGATTCTTTGAAGAAAACGATCTGCAGACTATAAAATTGCAGAGTCATTAGGACATTTTTGAAGCAAGAGGCATGAAAAATGAGGAATACCCTCGCCAGGACTCGAACCTCGGACCTCTCGAATACGCGCCCTGTTTGCTGACCATTACACCACGAATCCATGCTAACAAGGCGGGATAAATACCTTATAAACTCTTCTTTGAACTAGTCACATCCATTTATGCAACTAAGAATACGGCATGATGAAATCTGTATTCATTATATGCATATACTTATCCATTACTATGATGTTAGAGAAACGAAGTACAAACCTCTGGACCATTTTCTCCGGTCAGTCAAAGTATCACCTTCCAAAAGTTTTTATTTACAATAGCTCTATCTTCCGATATAGCTGTCTGTTAAACGCTTTTAAGCATTAAATAATTTCTTCTAAAAACACTTAATAAGTGATAATTATGAAGACATTTATAGAGATCGATGTCTGAAAGAGAGTTTAAAACAGGACCGAATTTTTAGCGTAGGAAATTGAAGCAGCTCGATCTAGAGGACAGATAATTATAACTGATGGACAGTGAACTGTGCCAAAGATAAAATAGGGATTGGTCGTAAAATGGAATAGAATTATTTTTATTTAAAATGTTCAATTTTTAGATCTGCATCAGTGTTAAAATCTGTCAGCATAGTATTCTGTGAGTACACTGTCTTATTCTAAGAAACCAACGCTTTAATTTATGAACTTCATTCAGTTTCTCGTGGTGTTTCTCAATTTGTTCTAAAATTGTCGCGTAATCATTATCGTGATTCTCTGACTGTAAAACGCATGGCATCAGATGCGAAGATCAAAGGAGAAAGGCATAGTCCACGTGAAAAGACAGATTACCGAACTCGAGAAGTAAGATTGTCGAACTGTAGAATAAATAGACAAGTACATAAGTACATCACCGATTATTTTGAAGATGACTAGACTAATCGGTTCTATTTAAAATAATCTGATATGTACTGACTTCCTTGTACGGAATATTAGAGTATACGCATTCTGCATTTCATTTAAACTTGTTGGATTGAAATAAATCTACTTGTTCGATACTGTATAAACCATAATAGAATAAAGGAACTCTTTTAAAATTCACTATATTTATTTACCACAGCGACACTCTGGCGGTAGGTTCACTTAACAGAATTACATCTCATTCATTTTATAACTGAGAATGCACAAAAATTATGTATATCATCTGAAGAATTATCTAATCGTTGTCAAATGTTCTATTCAAATACTATGATAAATCTAAAACGATGTATAAAATAAATTAAACAAACAAGCAAAAAACACACAGTTTTTCACAGACATTTCAGTATTTCTCATTCAATTAATTCAGCTCTCACTTCGTGACAAGGCAAAATACATAAAAACTTAAAATATCTACATTAAAAATTACGAAGTAAATCTTAAACACTTATTTCCTGGAATAAATTCCAGAATGGATTAAGCATGATTTAATTCGCAATAATAAAAGAAGTCGTTATCTTTGTTGTTTCGAAGCTTAGTTTCTCTAGATTGGCAAAAAATCCAGCATTCTCCTAAGTTTCAAATGTAAACAAATATGGCTGCCATATGAAAAATGATTAGGCTTAGCGGCACTTAACAACTTTTAAATTGTTGATAATTCTACAAATCTTGCATGCAGATTTACTAAAGGCAAAAAAAAAAACTTAAGCGGAAGATAAGAACAACATAATTCAATCATTTTTAAAGCAAAAAATGCACAATTTACCAACATGTAAGAATTAAAAACCTGAGCTCATTGAGCCGAGTAACAGAGTGGATATATATATGCACATATTTATATACTTTTGGTGCGGCCGATTGCAACCAAAATAGGAAGTGCACATCTACGTATTATAGCAGTCCTACATACGAAATTTCAACGTTCTGAGGTTACTTCTTTTTGAGTTATGCGAGATACATACGTACGCACAGACGCCACGAAAAAACCTCTTCAGAATCCATTTTAAATCAGCTTTATAATTTTTTTGTGGAGAAAGAGTCTTTTATTCTGTCCTTACGTTCAGATGTCACGCAAAAACAATCGTTAAATTGCACTCGATAGCGGTTAAAATGGATATTTTCTTTGAAATATGATACGCGAAATTTTTCGCGATTACAATACTTCCGTTTTACTTCGTATAAGGAAGTAAAAAGACTGAGGTGTATTGAAATAATATTTTCTTACGCAGTTATGTGTCTAACATTTAAAACAACTTCGTACAATAACTTTCTAATCTCTCTTCTTATAAATTTGGTTATAATTCTTCCGCAAAAAGAGATAAATAGCGTCCTTGAAAATTTGAACCTTCCATTTAAATATCGTGATCTGCAACCATTGCATCTGCCGTTCGTGCGTCTTTGCCACTATCAGTCTACATAAACATGATCAAAATATATGCGCGAAACCAAAATGCATATCCTCTGACCAAAATATATGCCTAGGAATCGAATGAGTTCCTGAAACCATCATTATTCCTGTACGGAAGGAAAAACGAGAGAAAGTACATGTAATAGCAACATTTTCTCATCTTCTGTTTTCTTCTCTGGTTCTTGCAGCTCACCTTGTCTAGGTGGGGTGCACGCTATGTTAGCGTGACCAGCGTCATTTAAGAGCGCAGCGCCTTTCCCTTTCTTTTTCAGACCCTCCTTTCAAGAAATAAATAACGCTTCTCCCTACCCTTTAGAAATGAAGTTTCAAAGCGAAAGAAAAGACGGGATTTTCTCATCAGCTAAATGCTTTTAGTTCTGAGTATCCCAAGAAGGTACATAATGGAGAACGTACTTTTAATTTCGCCAGGAACATAGTCAATCATACCCTTTTAACTATTGCAACCTGATTATTAGATTTAAAAGAGTTTTAGCAATTCTTTTTATTTTCTGTTTGAAATTTACGTTTGGATTTTGAATTGCTTTGCATTTTAAATCATGAGGTGATTAAAAATTAATTTATTCCTTGGCAGTTCATACGAATTTCTTTTAGTATTTCGTTTCTGTAAGCTAAGCTAAAGACAATTTCAAATCTAGTCACTGTGGATATCATTTAAAGCCTCATACGTGACTTTATTATTAAGCAAAGCATAAAGAGGATTTATTAGTTTACAAATTTTAAGGTATTGCGAATATAGTTGTCAGCATTAATTTAATTATATGCTGAAATGCCGAAATGCTGTGTGAGTATAGTTCATGTTGTAAAATAACTGTCTAAAATGGAGGTATTCTTCTGGGATTTTTTATGAGAAATTGTCTTACATTCTCCTACACATACAGAACACCCTGAAAAAGTCATGCAGTCAGGCCATTCATTCGCCGAAAAAAAATCTGACAAAATATCAGTGTTGTATAGATTAATCCATTCCATAATTAATTCAATCGGCCTTTCTGGGTTCTTTAGTAACTTAAATGTAGAAAACAAATAACAAGAATCAGCGTTATACTTGTAAATTTTGCAGATCTAATTTCGATGGTTTAACTGCAGAACCATCTTCTTCAGCTGCCTAAGTGCAAAATTAAGTGATTAAATCATTTTACACTTATGCAGCTGAGGAAGGTGGTTCTCTAGTCAAACCATCGAAACTAGTCCTGCAGAATTTACAAATATAACGCAATTCTTGCTGCTTGACTTCTCCAATAACCATTATTCAGCATATTAATTTAACCTAAATTCAAATGCGTGTTTACCATGTAGTATTTAGTAAAGTTTAAATTAACTGAGGATTTCAATAAAAGGTTTTCACTGGAACGTTCTAGATCTGAATGTTAAAAATAGACAGATATAGAAGAAGAAGAAGTAATACTATTTATATATTTCCTGCATTTAATGAGGGATCTTAGAAACGATTAATACTTAATACTCAATTCATAAGTCGAAGTGACACATATGTATGACAGTAGATTCCTTCTTCCCTTATTAAACATAAACTTTTATTGCCATTTTTTTTAGAATTGTGTAACGATGAACGTTTAAGTGAAACTAAACACGCAAAAATAGATAATCTTTTTACTTCATTATATATAATTGCATTTAAAATAAAAAAATGTTATTTCATCCTTTGTTTCGCTATTGAAAATTTCGGAATTCGAATCTTCAGATTTTGTTTTCTCCGTGATCGAAAGGTCTTGCTAAATTCTTAAAGGTTAGAAAGAATCCTGCGCTGCATTGAGTGAATGAATCAACTATAATATTGTTTCTTTTTTTCCATAAGTTTACTTTATCCAACATTTGATTCAGCACAATCTTCTTATGAGAATAATACCATGCATTACCTTTTAATTTCGTTCGAGAAAAAATTTTAAAGCCTTTCTTGTGACATATTAATAACTCCAAAAAACATTAATATATACATGCTTTCGTTTTAAATGAAGGACAAATTTTCTTATGTTGGTTATTTTGCATATAATTCTAGGTCTGTGGAAGAAGAAGGTCCCATGGATTTTGAAAATACAAGGGTCTCTCAAATGACAGCATAGTGTCAATCGAATTTTAGGAACCTGAATTTAATACAATTTTCATTCCTTTCAAGTCGAACCCTCCAGCTTTTATGCTCCAACTCCACCTTTGCATCAATGTTAGATACTCTTTAGATGTCTTCTGAAATGTGCCTAGCGCTCTCAACAAATCCATTTGAATGTCCTCCGTAGGGTGTGAAAACGGAGACCCTTCCGTTTGAAAATCAGCATCGTAAATAAACGAAGGTCATAGAATCCTAAATCTGGTGAATAGCAAGGAAATGCGGGGATTACTGAAATTCCATACTCGTTAAAAGCTGCTACATTTCACGCTTAATAACACATCTAGCTGTGATAATACGACAACCTGCTAAAATATCTGCGCCATTTTAATTAGAAACGTTTACAGTTCTGCATTACTTTTGCTACATTCTAGTTTCATACATACAGATTTTTTTTTATTATTAATCCAAAGGTAAACTTGCCTAGAAGGAGTATTTCCTTTTAGGCTTTTGCGTTGATTCACTAAAAGCGTTGTTTCACTTTTCAAATTGTTGCCACCAAATATTATCGCCCTGTATTAAAGAAATTAAATAATGAAGAATCTGCATAAATGTACGTATGTTTCATGCACTGTGATAAAACAACGGTACCTAGAGCCATAAAATTTTGAATATTGAACGTTTCGACCCGAATATAGGCATACGGAAGCCCACATCTGGAATTTGTTTTATAATCGATTTCATATTTTGTAAAACTTTAACGAATTTTTGATTAATAAACTCAAGGATTTCAAAGCGAGCAGTGGCAATGTTGTACAGAAAAAATATTTTTATCGCCAACGCGTGAGACTGTGTATCGGAAATTTTAAAGATATACTCAGTTTAAAATTATTTTGTGATATTGCTCTTGAACCGAATTTTATGGTTTCAGTGCGAAGAACAATATATTTAATAAATAAAGGTAACACACAAAATGTTAGAAAAACGCCCCTTTAGACGTAATTTAAAATCTGAAACCGTTAAGATTTTTCTTTCTTTTTATTATTTTGCTTCCTTTTAAAACTTTTCGGATATTTTGCCAAATGTTTTACTTTTACAGAAAGTCAAATTAAAAGATTTGTGCTGCGTTATTTTAACTAAAATGACAATTTTCTAAGTTCGTTTCAGCCAAAGTGGCAAACTTTGTTACATGAAAAATTAGAACATAATTTTCCAAATAATTTGGCCGTTGTATTTGTATTTTTATTTTATTGTCTAAGACATGTGACTCTGATCTAGAATTTTCTTTATCTACAGTATTTGATACTTTTAATTGTTTATGCTGTTTTGTATTTTTTGTGCTTTTATTGTTTAAAATTTTGGGAAACTGAATTCCCTTTTAGTTTTGCTCTTGGCTTTGTGATGGGATGCAAATATTTTTGTAAAGGGCTTTGTAAAGGACGTTTTCTAAAGTACTCGAGGAGTGAAGCGGGACGGAGCAAATACTCCTTACTTATTCAGGTTTTCCTGCTTTAAATAATTACGCCCTCATGAGTCTACTTCAGAAATTAAAATGTGAATAATTAATTTTGTTTTTCATTTTCCATTTTTAAGATTTTATAATTTAAAGAATTATTTTCTTTAATTTTTCAATTAAAATATAATAATTCAAACTGCTTAGTACATAGTTCAAATATTTAATATTATCACACTGTTTTTTATCTTAAATTTCAAATTAAATGTTTCTTATACGCTACAGCATAAAATAATAATGTTTTAAAACATTTATAAATTCTTATCAGCATTTTTAAATGAAAGTAAAATAGTTTTATTTAATGAAAATTTCTGGCTAGTTTCATATTAATATATTTTTTAAATTAGCAGGAAACTTCGTACACTCTTATCCTCTAGAATTTACATAAGTTACGAGATATTTGGCACATAATAAAAAATGAAAAAACTATAAGCTTAAAACATGAAATTCTATTACCATAATTCCTACTTTTAAACAAATAAAAGTTAAATAAAAAGAAGTATTACTTAATGAGTTTCAAAGGGAGAAAATTCTAAAAAAATCCAGAAACACACGCTTCAATATAATAAAAATCTGAACTTAGGTTATCCTTAATCATTTCCTAAAATAACATAATTTACATAAAAATTTCACGCCACTGGGACTGCTCTGGAAATAGAGAGTTAGAACATGCTCATTAACTCTTACTGCTTCAGCTTCCCTTAATTAGCAGAAGCTCCGGACGCTGCAAAGATTAATTTATGAATTTCCAAAAGTCCATAAATCACAGGTACTCATTATTGATAAGAGCGCGCCAGTGACCTGATAGACTATTGGATTATCTCGTAAGCCGTTCTGCATATCCTGCTCTCGATCAAAGTAGAGAATAACTTAATTCTGGAATGCATTAGGTGCCGATTGGAAAAGTCTTCATATTACCTGGAGTCTATAGAAAGTAGCAGGAGATTTTGCACGATATTTAATGTACCAGAATTCAATTTTGATAGCCGAAAATTTGTGCATCAGTGATCTTTACCTAATTTGAACATTTTCAGCCCTTAGTTTCACATTTGAGATAATGAAAATTTTTACATAGTTCATGAGCTCAAATTCTAGCCGGAGTAGAAATATGATTGTACTTTACTCAATTGATAAAAAAGGACTATATATTATTATTATCATTATTTTAAAGAATTTATCAACCTGAAACATATAAGAACAAAAATATAATATTAAAGCATATCTGAACCTCTGTAATTCTGTTACACTTCAGAGACGTTAGGTATTTTTTGAAAGCAGGAGAGACGAAAAATGAGCAATGCCCTCGCCCAGACTCGAACCAGTCAACTCTCGAATACGCACCGATTTTGCTGACCACTACACCACGAAGGCATGCTAAGAAGGCGGGAGAAATATCTTATGTACTATCGCTTTTGATTACGGCGACAGGAGATTAGGGGACCCAATCGACAAATCCTGGTGGTGGAGAATCATCATCCATCACCTTTTTTCGGTCGGGCTCCATTGCAGAAACATTAGGTTATTTCGATGTCAAGAAGCCGAAAAATATGCAATGTCTTCGCCGGGACTTTCAAATACGCGCCGAGTGTGCTGACCATTACACCACGAACGCATGCTAAGAAGGAGGGAGGAATGTCTTATAGCACAATTAAATATTTAAGAGGTACTTTGAACCCTGATACACAATTGTCCCGCAAGCTAGATGTGCCAGATGTGTCTTTTGGGGACCCTGCTGAGGAAACATAAAAAAATACGCTGTGCTCTTGCGGGGATTCGGACTCCGAACCTCCCGATTGCTAACCGAACGTGCTTCCAGTTACATCAAGCAATGCAGAGGGAAAAATTCCTTGCATTATTTTCCACTTAATAGGAAACTGTAGAACCAGACACCCAATCGTCATATTCTAATGCTGAAGAAATATCGTCCATCATATTTTAGTTCGAAAGTCATTGTAGCATCCTTGGTGTTTTGAGAGGGAGTAAGAAACGTGAAAATTATATAATGCCCTTGCCAGGATTCGAACTCCGGATCTCCCGATTACTAGCCGGATATACTTTCAATTACACCATGGAGACTCTCAGGAAGGAGAAGGAAACACATACATTCTGTATCATTTAAAGGGCGGCTGCGAACGGTTACCTAATCGCCAAATCACGTTAAGGACGAACTATTGTCAACAAAATTTTTGTTCGAACACCCCTTCTTGAGTCAATTAAATATTTCTGGAGCAGGGAAGATAAAATAACCCACTATACTTTCATCGCGTTTCGTACTCTAGAGCTCTCAATTTCTAGCCAGTCAATCTTCGAATAACAGTACGAAGGGGCACAAGGAGGAAGGAAATATCTTACAATATCTTGCAATGCTTTTTAGTAATAAGTAAGTGATTTTTAAGTATCTAACAGATTTCTTTATTTTTGATGCACAGTAGTTATACTAAACTATCGCTAAAGTACATTCTAGTATAGTTAGTGTATGACTGTATAACTTCTAAAGTACAGGGATAATTTCATGAATGTAAATTCTCTAAAGCAATAGGAGAATTAGTATTTGAAGTAAAAGGAAGTATACGAAATAATTTCGATATTTTACCTTTCGAGAATGGTTGATACTTTATATGGTTGATACTTAAAATGATACTTTACTTTTCGAGAAGTGTTGTAAGTTATCTTTTTCCAGTATCTCGCAAACATTAGAAGTCACTAGTCGCTGCTAAACAGCAACAAAAACGCTTTAACTGGCATAATAATAGGAAACAATAGACAAAATTATTCACAGAGTTTGTAAAACAAATAATAAACAAAAATAACAAAAAGCATTTTTACTTCCCTTGTACGAAGTGATGCAAGTATGGTAATCCCAAAAAATGTCCGTTATCAGACTTCAAAAGAAATATCGATTTTGTTCGTTCACGAATCCATTTTGATAATTTTTAATGAGTGACGTCTATACGTACACACAGATTAAGGACTCTTTATTTGAAAACATGTTGTAAAATACATTCAAAACGGATTTTTTTTCTTGACGTCTTTACGTATATATTTCACAAAATTAAAAAACCAATCCCCCATAGGACGTTGAAATTTTGTTCATGGAACTGCTATAACATGTAGTTGCGCATCTCCCATTTTTACTATAATCGACATTACCAAAAGTATATATATATACATATATATATATATATAGACAAACATAAAATCACAAAAATATGCATGTTTTGGTAAGAGGAGAGAATCAAGAGAGGAGGATAAACAAATCATGTGTAAAAATTCTGGTTCGAAAATAAACAAGTTGTTACTAAGGGATACGTACATATAAGATAAAGAAACTTTAGATTTACCCATAAGATATAATAACTTGATTCTTTTCTCATGCCAATAATAATATATATTAATTTGGAAATAAAAAAAAATATTTAAAAAAATAAAAATCGGAAAGCTTTCAGAGACATTTTTTTAATGTTTTCTGTGTTACCTTATTAAATATCATGTTCTTCGCACTTAAATCATAAAATTCAATTCAACAGCAATATCGCAAAATAATTTTATAATGAACACATTTTTAGAATTTTATATACATAGTCTCGGATGCTGGAGATAAAGATGTTTTTATTTCCGTACAGTGTTGCCATTCCTCGTTTTAAAATCGCTGAGTTTGTTAATCAAAAAATTTTTAATGTCTGACAAAATATGAAATAGATAATAAAACAAATTCAAAATTAGGGCTTCCAGATGCCCGTATTCGGTGGAGGATTACGTTATTCAAAATTAGATGGTTCAAGGTAACGTTGTTTTATCACAATGCGAGAAACACACATGCATTTATGCGGATTCTTCATTATTTAATTTCTTTAAGTATAATACAGGGCTGTAATATTTGGTGGAAACAGTTTGAAAAGTGAATCAACGCAGATTGATTGGGTTAATTATTAATTTTAATGCCAGACTTTTATTAGTCCAAAGGGACATTTTGCCCAGAAGGACTATTAATTTCGTTTTGGCATTTTGCTTCGATTCGCTATAAACCTTGATTCACTTTTCAAATTGTTGTCACCAAATATTAGAGCCCTATATTATATTTAAAGAAATTAAATAATAAAGAATCGGTATAAATGTATTTATGTTTATCGCATTGTGATAAAACAACGGTACCTAGAGTCATCAAATTTTGAATAACGTATGTTTCCACCCGAATATGGGCATTTGGAATTTGTTTTATTATCTGTTTCATATTTTGTCAGACATTAAAGAATTTTTGATTAACAAACTCAGCGATTTCAAAGCGATGAATGACAACACTGTATGGAAATAAAAACATTTTTATTTCCAGCGCGCGAGTCTGTGTATCTATCAAAAATTCTAAAGTTATGCTCATTTTAAAATTATTTTCGATTTTGCTGTTGAACTGAATTTTAAGTGCGAAGAACATGACATTCATTAAATAAAGGTAACACACAAAACGTTAAAAAAAGGCTCCTTTGGGTGGTATATCTGAAAGCGTTCAGATATTTTTTATTATATTACATTTATTTATTATATTTATAAAATAAATGTTAACATGTTGTAATGTTAGTCTTTATTTTCATCATTTTTCCATAACTTATAAAATAAATCTTGTATAAAAATAGTAAAAATAAATAAACATTACAACACGTTTACAGGAGTATTAATTATAATTTGAGGTAGACATAATAACATTGCTAATTATAGAAATTGCTAGTTGATTGTCACGCTCACCATGGGATTAATATCAGCCGTTACATGGCAGTAGCCAACTGTGTCAAATCAGCCTAACACGACTGCTTCTGTTACAGCCTTAATTATCTGATATACTATCCTTATAATCAGTGAATAATTGTCGCGTTTACATATCAACATTATATAAACGTAATTTGTCTAACGAACTGGACGATTTCGATGGAAAGCATATCAATGAAATTTTCATAGCCCAAGTTTCTTTTTCCGATGTTTCTTGCGCATAACAAGGCAAAAAACAACCGGAAACTTGTTTTCCAATATTCATGAGTTTCTAGATGATAACGCAATATAGAAATATGAGATTTATGAAACATATTTATTCCATTTTAAATCAACTTGCTACTTGTAAAATTATTAAAATTTCATTTTACGCAACTTTATTACGCGATACGTCTTTTACGTACTGAAGACACAAGTGTTCTACGGGTAATTCTTAAATAACGTTGAAAATACTGATTATAACTCATAAAGTACTACGCAATCCTTAAATTAAAGCTATTAAATATTAGATGAACACCACATGTACTACCTTGCGCAAGACAAATTTCCCTTGCTTATCAGAGGGCATTTACATATTTTTAGAACGATTTCGAAGCTGCTTAATGTATGTAATGTTATAAGGGGTTATGTTTTAAATATTCTGTCTGAGAACCATTTTTCTGGTCTAAAGGCCTGGATCGCGATTTTCGTGATACTAGGGCTTTACGTAAAATTTACAGGGATACTGATCTGCATTTCTTTTCCACTACTTTCCAGAGTTCATCAATCGTGGTGGGTTTGCGCTTAGAAAGAGATATATTCAAGAGCCAACAGTCCATAGATGAAAAGTCAGAGTGTTCTCGTCGGGACTCGACCTCTTGATTACGCTCCGAGCGCGCTGACCACTACATCATGAAGGCATGCTCCCCTTTTAAAGGGGACCTAGTCGCAAAATACTGGTGATGGAGAATCATCATCCACCACCCTTTTAGTTTGGGCGCCACGGTAGAGACATTAGGTTATTTAGAAGCAGGAGATATGAAAAATGGGCAACGACTTCGCCGGGACTCGAACCACGGACCTCTCGATACGCGCCGAGCGTGCTAACCACTACACCACGAAAGGCGTGCTAAGAAGGCGGGAGAAATACCTTATAAGAGAAATTCGCAAAAATAGTAAGTTGAAGTGTATATGCACTACTTGTATCAGGCATGTGCAATACTTTTTATATATGCAATACCAATTCATTGTTTTAAGGCATGCAGGGGAACTTTCCGAAACATGACACGTTACTTTGTCTTCATGAAGTTTCACTCTTTGAAAGCCAGTAGAATTTCTTGTTAATTACCTGACGTGAAACTTTCTCTTGATACTACGTTGAGTCGATTTTAACACTTTTTTCCACTCTTCTTATTTTTAATTTCCCATCTTCAGAGAATCCTACGACAATCATAAAACCCTTGCTGAAACTTCCTTTGCATTAATAGAACCAGATTTGCACATTTTTTTCTCTTCATTTTTGATAACAAATACATTTTCTTTTGTTGGTAATTTTGTAACTAAAGCCAATAAAAAATCAATAATACAGTCAAATTTTAGGTGATACACATGCATTATAACATCCTATAACAAGGTTCCACCAAACTCTTCTGCTTTTTCCATGATTAAAATTTTCAAGTTTTAATTTTTAGCGATTTAGCGATTCTTGATGATTCCCTTAAGATGGTTTCCCATTGACAATCTTGCTTATTTTTTTATTTGAAGCACAGAGTTTGCTTACGAATTTCGATTCCTTTACCTTTTATTCAGCAAACTATTAATCCAATTTCTATAAACTGTTGCTTTCATGATATCGGATGATATGCTAATATAACTACGATAAAATTCCTATTTAGATTACTACCAACACCACGGTTACTTTACATGTTAATAATCTTCGCATCATTCAGAAATATATTTAAATGACAGCCAAATGTTTTATCAATAATATATGTCAATATCTAAGATAAACGTGTTTTGTTTGCTATGTGCCTATATTTTTAATGAGCAATAGCTAGAGATTTCTTTGCCCATTTGCTCTTCTTAATTCATCCGCACATGCAGAAAAGAAATTGGCTTTATCTAAACTTTTGCCAACTTAACAAGCAAAATATCGTGAAAAAAGCTATCCCCAACTTCTGGAAAATTTGTATATACAAAAACTGTCTTATTTCTTAAGGAAAATATTATATGAATTCCTTACAAAAATCCATTAAATTAGAACGCAAGACATATTCTGAATACCTATGAAAAGATTACAAAAATCCCTTTCTTTTTCTTCTAAAAAATTTATTATTACTTGTACCATCTCATTAATTTTAAATATATTCAGCAAAAGTTCACAATGAAGAGATTTCGATGTCACCTGTTTCGATATACCTATGCCTTAACAAACTATGAACTTTCAAAACATCCAACTAGTTATCTTTCACTTTCTTTAAAGGGAAATCCAAATTTAATGAATCCACTTCTTTCAGTGTTGTTTATTTACTTTTACTTGTATTATTCATTACTGTTCAGGGCAAGCTATTAGACTTTTCTTGTTTCATTATGATACTTTATTTTCTGCTTGTTTTGCCTATTCTTAATCGTCTCACACTTTTTTAAAATGTTGTACACATATAGTTACCTCATTAAGAGAAAAATACTTTTTCTTCAGGATTTTTTTAATATTAAATATATTTTAAACTTGAAAAAATTCTATGGTAACATATTTCTTTGTGCAACTAATACGACTGAAGTTTTTTTTTTTTTCAGAATCATAAAAACCATAGAATTTCTTATCAAAGATTTGCACATTCTGTTCACATAAATCAGATAAAAAAATTCAGAATAATTTACTTCATAATGAGTATAATAATTCCTGCTTATGAGTACCTACACATGAGAAAAAATGCAGAAAATTGACTGCAGTATTAGTGTACCTGTATTTTTGCTACAACAGGACTGTAGTAATGTTACTTCAAACTGAAATGCTGATTTGTTATTACTTGTAATATTATATAATATCTTCAGTAACAATAATTAACCACTGCTAGAAAGTCATACTTTTATTAATATTATCCTGTTTACACATTCACCGCTGCGGTGATTATTATCCTCCAAACGATTTTACCTTTACATAGTTACAGTAGTAGTTACATATTCACAGTATGTTTTACCTTTACATACAGTACAAATGCTATGAAACCTTTATTCATTATATTTATTACTTATTATATTTATTATTTATTTATTATCAACCTTTATTTATTATATTTATTATTAACCTTTGTTTATTATATTTATTATTTACTTATTATAATGTTTTCAATATTTATTATTTCTATGTTCAGTGTTCCCTGTTTCTTTGTTTCCAATTTCATGGTTTGTGTTTGAATTTACACAGTCCAGTCACATTAATGTGACCACCACGTACTTTCCATGTCAGAGTTAAATAACCAATCACAGAAGGCAGGTGGCAGCACAGTGCAGTTGAGCGTATATAAAGGGTGTGTGAGGGCTTCGGAAAACATTTCAATCGTTGGCGTAATGCAGAAACGAAGCGATATATCCGACTTCCAAAAAGGCATGATCATTGGCTTTCGGGCCAAGGGTGGAAGCATTTCCGAAACGGCTGAGTTTGTGAACTGTTCGCGTGCCGCCGTGGTAAAAGTGTACCGTGCATGGCAAAATGGGACTGTCCAAAATCAGCGACGTGGCAAATGTGGTGCACCACGGGCCATAGATGACAGAGGCGAACGACGGTTGCGGAGATGCGTTCGGGCAGATAGACGGGCTACCGTTGAGCAACTGACCACCAAAATGAACCAAGGGGCTACCAAAAGTGTCTCCCAAAGTACTATTCAGCGAACATTGCTGCGTCTGGGCCTCCGAAGCAGACGCCTGGTTCGTGCACCTATGCTGACTGCTGTTCATCGACGGCGAAGGCTAGAATTTGCACGCCAGTACAGCAGCTGGACGTCCACTGAGTGGCGACAGGTTGCGTTTTCGGATGAATCGCGTTTTATGCTCCATCGGACAGATGGACGTTGGCGTATAAGGCGTGAAACCTCTGAAAGGAACCACCCTGCAACCATTGCCGGAACGGTCCAAGCTGGAGGCGGGAGCATTATGGTCTGGGGAATGTTTTCCTGGCATTCTCTAGGTTCACTGATCATTGTGGAAGGCACAATGGATCAATACAAGTACGCATCTGTCCTTGCGGACCATGTTCACCCCTACATGCGCATTGTTTTTCCTCAGGATGATGGCATCTTCCAGCAGGACAATGCGAGGTGCCATACAGCTGCCAGTGTACGTGCGTGGTTCGAAGAGCACCAGGATGAGTTTACCGTCCTCCCCTGGCCAGCAAACTCACCTGACTTAAACCCAATCGAGCATCTGTGGGACCATCTCGATCGAGTTGTTCGCGCCATGGATCCTCAACCGCGTAATCTAGCGCAGCTGGCCACGGCATTAGAGTCGGCATGGTACAACATCCCAGAGAACACCTTCAGGGACCTATGTGACTCTCTTCCTGCACGTCTCGCAGCAGTCCGCTCTGCGAAAGGTGGTTATTCTGGCTTTTGACAGATGGTCACATTAATGTGACTGGACTGTGTATATACTATAATTAATGATAGTATATAAATTATTATTATTAAAATAATTTAATAATATAATTATTATAACTATAATTAATTTCGATAGAGAGTATATTATCTAACTCAAATAAAAAAAATACAGAGAGCCGATTTCTTAAACGTGATATAAGAAGTCTTATCGCGAAAATACAATTTCAGAGATTGACAGCTAGTACATAAATTTTTATTGGGGAGATATTTGTATTAAATGCTATGCAGCCTTTCATTTACTTTATAATAGCTTAGGTTAGGTTATTCAATTATGGCAAAGCACACGAGGGCTATCTGCCTATACTTTATAATAACTTTCAATTGTTTCACGAGGCAATGTTTCCTCGAAGAGAAGTAGAGTAACATCATCGAGATAAATTTAATAATGCTGTTTACTGAGTGGCAACTGAGCATCAGGAACGAAGTTAATAAATGCTCAAGATAAACACATGTTATGATAAGGCAAAACTATGTGTCAAGAATGAACCTGCGTTGTCTTATGCTTTACTGCTCCATGATTCTCTTTCACTCATCGAAGTCTCAATTACAATTCGATTAAATATTGCAAGGGCTCAAAACACGTTAAGCGTTCTGACATTGATAAGAAACAACATTTATTTTCTAAGAAGACATTTATAAGAAATAATCGCATTCATAATTCCCTATGCATTGCTTACATGATTTAAATGATAGCACGTCACGTCCAGCTAGTAGATGGAATATCCGAAGTTAAGTCCCAGCGAGCGGATGGTTCGTTTCTCAGGTTTCCCGCTGCAAAATTCTAGTACAGTCCACAGTGAAACTCAAAGTAAAATGTAGTGAACAACAATTAGTCATCACCTGAACTTGGTCTCTTACTTCCTCTCAGTTTCCTCTTGACTGGAAGAGGATATAAAGTATTGTCACATTTTCTTGTATCTACTGGTGTGCCGCCCAGAGGGTATAGTGGAGTTAGGCGAGTCTACTGCGAAGCCGAAGGGCCCGCAATGTGGTCTCAAAGGGGAAGAGGAATGGGAGACCCTCTTTCGGGGTGCTCTCCATCAAAATTGGGGATCATGCCTCCCCCCAGATGTTCTCTTTCAAAATTGGGGACGGAACTAAATGAAGTCGTACTGTCTCCTCTAGGTGACAAGGTGCTCTAGGTGCTCAAGGTTCTTGAATACCTAGAGCTCAAGGTCTAGTGCACTCTAGGTGCTCACTAGTGCACTCTAGGTGCTCACTAGTGTACTCTAGGTGCTCACTAGTACACTCTAGATACTCTTGCGAACGACAGGGCAGTCTTGTTCTCCTTACCACGATGAATTTCGTGGGTTTTGATGTTACTGTTAGACAAGTGAGGTAAGTCACAACACACAACATCTAGTTGTGTGGTGTAAGTGGTAGAACGTCTAGCTAGCAACAATAAGATTCGTACAAAATTTTATTATAATAAAATTTTATAAAATTTTGTAATACAACATAAAAATTAAATCATTTGGTGAAGCTCAATTTCTCCCTGATTGAAATCTGTGTTACAAAATTTCCGTGAAACAGGTTTGTAGAGTCATTAGGTTACTTTGAATCAGAAGTCGTGAAAAATGAGCAACCCCTTTGCCGGAACTCGAAACACGGACTTCTGGAATACGCGCCCAACGTGCTGACCTGGTGTGACCAGCGTGCTGACCTGCCAAATCCTGATGGTAGAGAATCATCACCCACCACCTTTTTTATTTCCGCGCCACTTGTAGAGTCATTAGGTTATTTAGAAACAGGAGTCGTGAAAAATGAGCAACGCCTTCGCCAGAAATCGAACCACGAACCTCTGGAATTCGTGCCCAGCGTGCTGAACACTACACCACGAAGGCATGCGAAGAAGGCAGGAGAAATGCCTTATAGGTTTATCGAAAAATTAAAAGAATTTAAAATATCATTTACTGATAGTTAAAATCCGAAAATTTATTAAATATTTTTACAAGTAATATAAACAAGATTTAATACTGCAGGTAAACCTGTAATATTCTAAATACAACTTTTTTTCCAGGCTGATCTCTCCTTAATTTTGAAGACAGCATTATTGGAAATGCCAAACTTAACATCAAGCAAAACTGTTTAATCTCAGGTATGTTAGGAAAATATTTTCTGAAAGAAATTGCTTAGAAATTATATGAATATATATCTAGAAATTAATTATAGTGATTGGAAGAAATTCTTAAAACAACACACACACACACACCCAAAAAAAAGGAAAAAACTGAAAATATACCAAGAAACAGAAAAAACAGTAACGGCTCGCTGTGACGTATCCTGCATAAGTACATCCAAAAATGTAACGTAAAATGTCTCAACACATTGAAATAAACGTTAGCATTAAACAAACAGACACTCTTCAGACGTATAATGACGCAAGCGTTAGACAGCATGTTCACCATAATAGTCTGTTTATTAAGAAGTAACCATATACGCAAAACAAAGTAGAGGACTGGTAAGAAAATTACATCGAAGTCTGTACCTTAGATCATCAGTTTCCACTAAATGTTTTTAAATTTGCAAGACGTCTCATTTCGGAAAGTATTTTTACTGAAATATATGGAATTTTTGTTTGATAAGAGTTAATATATTTTCAGGGGCTTAGCAATGCTGAGTGTTGTATCACTGTCGCTGCGTCCAAATCCCAGAAAAAGTTTCGATATTTGTAAGCATATAATGCGCGGCATGGGAGCACTTAAAATATCGGCGAGCCGGAAGTCCTTTCGAGAGGTTTATTGGTAAAATCAGCGGTTGAGAGATTCTTGAACACATATCCTGGGGTGCTGTACATTAAAACTGCGATGGAATGTCCCTTAAGAGCGTCATTAGATCGCTTAGTGTGATGCATTCTGCGTAATGTTTCTTGGTGATGACACTTCTAAATAAATAAAGGATATCAGCGATTCTCGACGAATGAATCAAGTTGCAAGTGTTCGGACATTCAAAATAATGCGAAAAATATATTTTTAGGAAAGCTTTACCTTATCTTAACACAATTCATTTCAACGAAATTACCTCGCTGTGATGGCAGATATCCATGCATAAAAAAGCAACAAGTGCATATTGATTTCAATGTTCATGAAGTAAAGATAATACGTGAACAAGCTTATGTTTAAAAGTAATAAAAGGATTGATATTTTTTCCTCGAGTAACAGAAGAATTTCTTGACCGATAAGACACAAAGAATTCAATACAAAATACGCCTGAAAATTTCACAGCAGCCTATCTGTAACCTAAGATGACTAGGGTACCAAAAAACAGTGAATTTCTTATTCCACTCGCATCGGTGTTTGTCTGAGCATAAAAAAGCTTCTTACCCCTTCTACGAGTCGGGTGAAAAGTTGGTCGCTCCCACGGATCCATCAGATGGAAATGCGGTCTCCCACAGGGACTGGCCTGGACGCCAGTCCCTCGTTGGACTTAAAAATAAAAATATAAAAAAGTAAAAAATTCTCGGGGCTTCCCTTCATTTATTCCTACTTTAGAGTGTTTACCTCTTAAGTCCCATGGGGTTCTCCGAAACAGTTTCCAGTCTTCTTCTAAGTTAAAGCGAAAAGGAAGAAAGTTTAAAAATTGCTTTTCGTGGAACGTCTTCCTAGGAAAAGAGTATCCGAAGAGAAATGGAAAAATGATATATTCTTGTGTATCTGGGTTGAAAGAGGGCGGACTTAGAGTTCCAACGAAAGGTTCTGTGAGGTCGTAAGATCCAAAAGAGTGAAATGTTCTTCCGAAATAAAGAATAACTACGCATTACGAAAAGGAATGAGGGATTTTTTTTGTGAGCCGATCTTTAAAAACTCTGGACATTTAAAATGGAACGCTAAGATTTGAAATCTGTTACAATCGCCACAGCCCAATTATAGTTGAACTGAATTTGAAACCATCTTAGCTCTTTAAAACAAAAAGAACTTGGTATTTAAAGTTGCGTAACTATGTAACAATGTAGCATTAAAATCGAAATCGATTTAGTTTCTGTAAAGCAACGCTTTGGAATAGCATTCCAGTCGTTATTGACAATGAAATTACAAAAATATATGCATACTTTTCCATTCTTGAAGTGCACGGAATAATACATAACTAAGTACATCTTGAGCCAAATTAACAAAAAATTAAGCTTTAGCTTGGTTTTGATTTTATTGCGTCTCAAAACGCAAAAAATATTTTATCTAAAATTTCTTTTCGAAGGAAATATTTTTACTTCTCATGCGTTTTGTAAAGGGCAACTAGGAATTAGGGGACGCAATCGCCAAATCCTGGTGAAGCAGTAGAGTCATTAGGTTATTTAACCTAAAAATGAGATACTAATTAAGTTAATTATCTTGTAAGGTTTTCTTCTTTTCCTTAAGAAGTGCCTTCGTAGTGTAATTGAAAGCACGTCTGGCTAGCAATTGAGAGATCAGGAATTCGAATTCCGGTGCGGACATAGCAGATTTCTCCAGATTCTTAGTTTCTGAAAATTTTAAATGACTCTGTAAGTGGCGCCCGAACTAAAATATGGAGGGATGATAATTCGTCACCTTTATGATTTGGCGACTGGGTTCTTGTTTCCGTATTTTCGCTTTAAGTAGGAGAAGAATATAAGATATTTTCCCCTCCCTATCAGGCCCCTTCGTGGTGCAACTAGGTGATCTTCAGTCAGCAATCGGGCGGTCCAAAGTTCGGATCACGATGCAGGCTTTGCAGACTTTTCATTTTCCTGTACCGACAAACATAATGACTCGAAACTCTCTGCTTGAAATCATATTTTTTGAAAACAGATTAGATCTCCTATTTGTGTTGCTTGGAAGCTTGGCTTCTTTCTTCATCCTGTTTCACAAGCAAGAGAATAACTAAAACAGAAAACATTATTAATTCATCTCGAAATCTTCTCCTGCAAAATGAACATACTAATACAGTGATTACACAGCGCAATTTTCACGATTTGCAAATACATTTAACACAATTCAGAACCAACTGCCTTTAGAAAATCATTTGCAAGCCATTTTCCCCAACAGCAGACATCACTCGCGGGGTTTAACATAATCACTTTTTTGAGTAATTTTCTCATAGATTCATTAATTTCTTGATGCGCTTTCAGATTCCATCCAAAAGGTCAATTTTTAATTTCTCCACAAGGATATTTTCCTGACTACTTCTACTTCTGCAATAAATTTTTTATTGCTAAATCACAAACTAGCCTTATTGTGGCGATGCAAAGAAATCGGCCTAAACTAATTAACTGATTATTAAACATAACAATAAAAAATCGACACAAAAGGAAATGTTACTTAATCATGAAACTTTACATATTTAATGGCATGCTTTTGTGTAAGATATTATAAAGGAAAATTGCTTCATATTAGCTTATATTTAAAAAGGGAAAACCCGAAGAAACTACTGTTAACTGCAAAGTTATTTTTCTTAAAACAGAAACCAGAAAGAAACTTCATATTCATATAACAAAGTAAAAACTTTACAGTTTGAGGACTTTAGATTACAATCGAATGGTTTTATTATAAAGGTTTAAAAATGTTAAAAGAAATCTAAAATTATTAAATTCTGAAAATTCAATTAATTTGACTAAACAGTTAATTTTGATTTTAAAGCAACTTTGCTTTGATCCTCATTTTCACCTATGCTTTCTTGCCAGAATGTTAATAAGCTATCGTGAGTGTCTTCAAATGAGGTAGAAAGGATAGTATTTAAGGGAAGGTTTTTGAAGGTGAATTTAGAACGTTATGCCTGCTTGAAGGCCACATTGGTATCCGGAATTTTTAGCGATTAGATTTCTGTCGCGTAGAGTGCTTCTAGCCATAACGCTTGTTTACGCCAACTTTTAGGTGACTGACCCTTCCTGCGTTTTCAGTTATGCACTTAGTCGTTAGGCTAAAGATACTACATTTAATTTTAAATTCATCTTTGCCTGTTTACGCCAGAAGCATTGACTTTTATGTTTGTCCAATTGGGACCATCTGTGAACTTACATTCAGTTTATAAAGCGTTCTTTACAGATTTATTCTGATTTCTGTGGAACTTAAGACTTTAGGATGATTCCTCACGCAGTCTTCTAGGTATTATTAGTGTTATGTTGTAGAGACATTAGGTTATTCTGAAGCTGGAGACATGAAGAATGAACAGTACCCTCACCGGGATTAGAACCTGGGTCTCTCGAATTCGAGCAGAGTGTGCTACCATTAGACCAGGAAAGCATGCTGGAAGGAGGAAGAAAATGCCTTATGTACTTCCCCATTTAAAGGGCGACTGGGGATTAAGTCGCAAAATCCTGGTGGTAACGAATTATCCTCCACCACCTTTTAGATCACCTTTTAGACCTTGAGCAGTGGCCTATTCGGGACTCGAATACGCGTCGAGTGCGCTACCGTTGCTCTGCGAATGCAGGAAGAAGGGAAAAAATACCTTAGAATGTTTCCAAAAATACGAGACACTATAAAATAATAGAAAATCTTGTGAATGAAACTGCAATTTGATTTTGGTATGTAATTTTAAGTTTAAAGCTTGAAACAGTTTTAAATAAGCATTTACTAAGAATTAGATCGTAAATAGATATAGAATACAGACTCTGGCATCTAATCTGAAATGTTTAAAAAGGCAAACCAAATAATAAGAAAAAACATTATGAAATTATGTCACTGTATATTAATGCCTTGTGCAGATTTGCTGACTTAACAAGGTACTTCGCTACCGCGCTTGCTAACTTCTGGGAGAGATAGATTACTCGAAGACGAATTGGAGTCAGAGAGCAATGCACGGACAGAAAAATCATCGTAATATACAAGTGTGCAGAAAACACTTGAAACGCACACATATAAACAAATGACATTATTTTATTTACCAAAATTTAGAAACTGCGGTATTAAATGAGGTCGCAGGAGGTCTTCGAAGTTTCAGTCACCAGCTACAACACGAGTCTGACATCGCCATTACTTGGAATCTCGGACATTTTGAAACATTTCAAACGTCTCTAGGATATTCACGGCAGCTACACAGATGCGTGTGACAAAATTATCTCACTATCTCCTAATGCATCGTATACCAGACCTTACAAGACACCCACGAAAACCCATCCAGTAGGGAGGGATCTGGACATCAGACAGGTCAATGGACTGGACCTCAATATCCGATTCTGTGTTGTCCACATGTCTCAATTAAGTGTTTCCGAACACCACGGCTGAAATGGGTGAAGGCTACGTCATGCTAGAAACACATATCTTGACGCAGGGACTGTTGCATATGTTTGCCATTTAACAGAAAGGAGAAGATTTCCTCCAGAGATATCTTACAACATCGTCCCTCCAAACTAGAGATATGATCCTAATAAGTTGTGCTTCATAATTCCGGTTCAGACACTAAACAGCAACCCGGTTTTATCCTTCACATGTGTTCTCCACCGCCTCTACATGCGATTTACAGTCGTCCCTCGTGAAGTATACCTCGTCTGCGAATGAAACGTTAAGCCCCAAAAAGGTGGTTCACTACGTTCTTTTGGAGATAACATTGAGCACAAGCAATCTTCTGCGAGCAATCATCAGGCTGTGTAGCAAAACGCGCTGCCCGTATTATGGGTACAACTGATTCGATTTCATTATTCTCCAGACCAGCGGTTCTCAAACTTAACTTTGCCCATGGTTAGGTCTCACCATGGGCAAAGTTACCACCATGGTCTTAACTTAACTGTCTTCTAACAAGACTATAAAGAATTTTCTATCCGCTGAGTCATTTTGTCAATCCCCCCTGTGTACTGTATTATTGTTCAGTGGAATTCTTCTTATAATACCGAAAGTGGTTTATGCAGCACGGTGCTTACTACATCATTTTTAACTGATAGAATAAGTTACTCCTCAATGGCGTACGGCTTCCGATTCTGCAATTAGTAAAGATATGTTTTAATAAGCACACAGTCCATCATCATCTGACTCAGATGCTGTCCCAATGACGGTGTTTTCAAATGTTTTTTTGACTGCTTTTAAAAAAGTTGAATCTTCATCTTTTTATCACTGTAGACTTTTTCAAATGCTCCTTAGGATTCACTGATTCGTTTGACAATGTTTTATTGAACAGAAAGCACATAGGAAAAGTACTGTATATTGTTAACGGAACAGAGTCATACTTTAAATATTTACAAATACTATATTGTCTGCGTTTTTCTTCGGCTTACTCATACTGTTATCTGTAAAAAAGGACAAAACTTGTTTTATTTTACTTAAAAATTGCTTCAAATTTATTTACTGATATTTATTTTTAATAATCATAAAAACTGGTCACAAATATTTTCTTTTATAATACGCAATTCGTACACACCCCAGTATTGTCAACGCACCCCCAAATTAACTTGGAATTGCAACAAACACCCTCAGCGATCATAAATTTTATAATAGTATTGCTAAAATTATGGTTTCACCAATATTGTCTTTCATTTGCAATTTCTAAATTTAACAGCCTGAAAGGACTCGCAATTCTTCTAAACAAACATTCCATCATTAGGGCTAGCCTCTTGACCTAACCAGCGTGTTCTGCACTGGTGGCTCAGGGTGCCTAGGCAGTTACATGAAAAGGCCTCCGTTCCCTACCTTTGAGAACTGCACAGATACATTCCATAATAAAAACGTATAATAATTATACTCAATCATAAAATGAGAGCCTTCAGTATTATCTCATATGAAGAGAGTAAAAGGAACTACTGTACAGAGGTAATAATAGTCCTCTGTTTCGGAACCAGTATTCCCTCAACATATTTTAAAGTCACCCATATATTTTAACATGCATTTACCATAATTTCATATTACTTATATCCCCTTCATTTTTAGAATAATTACAAAATTCTTATTCAAAATCTTCAGATCAAATTCCAAAATATAATTATTTATCTTAATAACCTTCCCGAAAAATAATTAAAAATCTTCTTAAATTATTAGAATTCGAATTTTTAATACCATTTTTCATTAAACAATTCTCTTAATCCAATACAAGCAGAAACATCAATATGTATTCAGATATTCAATATAATAATAATGATTAGGAATTTCAATACGATATCTTTGCCTAAAAACCTTTAACAAACTTTAACCACTAAAAACCTTTTTACAAAAAATCCATATCAGATTGGACGAGGACTCACTGAAAATTTCGAATCACTAAATTTTGTTCACATTTGAAAAACACCATATTTGAAGATTTTATAGCACAGTTGTCAAGCACACACTGACATTACGAGAAAAGCACAGCACAACATTAGAAATATAGAGATGTCATCACACTACGGCCTTGAAGAAGAAAAAAAAGAAAGCCGATGGATGACCTTTCAACACAGGGCATTAAATCAAATTCCTAATTTTTATTTCGCAGTCCCGTCACCGGAAATTGTTGAGAGTTCATTGGAGTAAATTTTCGCATAACACATCACTTGAAAAGAGCCTGTACACATCCATTGGGGTTAGCAGCAGAAATTGATCCTGTCGACTCATTGAAATAATAAAAACAAATTTAGCAGTAATGATCAACAGGAATTTTGATGTCGTAGAATGCTGAGATGCCGATCCACACTGAATAAGAAATTTGGCAGTCGAGGTAGATTAAGTCTTCATTTATTTCCAATAAACATACTGCGCTCACAAACAACTTGGCACATTATTTGTGCCCATATTCAAGAGGTTTACATTTTTGATAACTTTGCAGCAAGAAGAAAACAACAGACAGCAGTCCAACTAGGCCAAAGAGTAGCGAACAAGTGCATTATGTCCAGGGTGAAATCTTAATTCAGACTGAGTTAGTTTTGGTTTACAATGCATTTTGATTAGATAGTTAACACTTCTGTAAAATTACTATTGACTGTTGAGTTTTAGTTCCGTTTACATCGTCGAATTATGTAAGAGTCATATAACATGGATTAATCTAGAAATGACGCGCAATGCAGAGACATCAAAATTCCTATTGGTCATTACTTCTGTATTTGTTTTTATTATATATATATATATATATATATATATATACCAATGGCCAGTATATATATATATATATATACAGCAAAGAAAATATATAAATATATACCAATGGCGTGCCGTGGCTTTCAGTAAAGAAAATTAAATTTCATAGTTATAATTTACGAATAGTTATAGTACGAAAGAAAAAATAATTTTAAGTTTTGACTCAAAGAATTTTTAACGAGAGGAATAGTTAAACAATATTTTTTACGAAAGTCTATTCGTAGCTTTTTCAAATTATTCTTCGTAATAGCCGGACCAGCGATCGCATTTTTGCTTCATGAATTTTGATATGGTTATATGTAAATAACCAGCTTGCACAGAAAATAATCAGCATTCTTAAAATTCTAATCAATAATTCACATATTTGCATTTTCTTTATTTTGCAGAGTTCAGTTCTGTAACCAGGTAAAAACATACTACCGTTATAATATTTCAAAAATCCAATTTTATATTTACTAGGGTGTTTTAGAAATGATCTTTGCGTTTCAAGAGTGTCTGCCATAGATCTTTCTTCTTCCAACAGTTATATTTTTTCTGAAGCATTCTAAAGTTAATATTCAAAATTATTTTGATTTATCTCAAAGAGCGAAAGCCATGTTTGACACAATCTATGAATATTTTGTTTGAAACTGAACTCAATCTTAGACTACAGTTTGTTTAATTTTAAAAAGTGAAATTAATTGGATACTCTCACATCTCTCTTTTTGCGACGATAATGGAAATGACTGTTCCCGATTTAACAAGCTAATTTCTAAAATCTTTGTAAGAAGCACGTTTCACTTATTCCTCAGTAAAACATATATGTCTTCTATATGAACATAATAAAAGTATTAATTTCCAATGGAAAATAATTATTTTTCTAATCATGATTGAATAACAGCAGTTCTAAGGTTAACATAAACAATATATTGTTGCTTGCGTACGGGTTCGTTATGGACTGAACGCACAAGTCGTTAAAAAGTTAACAAAATTTATTCTTTCCACAAGAAATAAATCAAAACGCTGAAATATTTCTTCAGAAATATTCGCACAGTATTACAATATCTCAAACGTTTAGCAAAACTCAATTCAAAACAAATAAACTAATTCTTTCTCACAGCACAATCGCTACAATCAACAACAGCATAAGTAAACAAACGGCATTTCACTTTAAACAGCTACAACTACAACTGAGATGAGGTGTTTCAATTCGGCTTTTATAAGCTTTTGAATTAGCACGAGATCATTCTTTTACTTTCTCGATTTTTCTGGATTACATAAGCAATTACGAGATATCTATTTATTAAATACACTGGTGATATAAATTAAGAGAATTTCAATATTTTATCGAATTGCATGAAAAGAACTGAACTGAAGGAAAAACCACTGCTTGTAGGTAAAAATGCAAATCTTGTACGGCAAATACGTAAGCGTACACGTGTGTGTAGGCAAAGGTAGTAGAAAAACAGGCTTTATAAGAGCGTGGAGGGTAAGACGAGTTCGGTTCGCTAGAACACCTCGGCGAATTTCTTGGTGTTATCTTGCAGCAAACGGTTAAATTCACATCGGAACAGTAAAAATGAGTAACCACCAACGTTTAGACGATGGAATGAGGTGGCAAACTATGGGGCGGCTAGAGGCAGGCCAATCGCAATTCCAGATATACGGAGAGTTTAATTTAACGCCCAGAGTCGTGTGTAACCTATGGAAACAGATCCAGGATACTGGATCCATCAAAAGAAAGCCTGAGCAAAGTCGTTCAAGAGACACGACGGCCAGAGAAGATCGCTATTTGTCCATTTTAGCGAGGAGCAACAGAGGGGCTACAGCTTCTCAGCTCACTCGGGACCTGTATGCAGCCACAAGAACCCGTGTAAGACGGGTGACTGTTTCCAAAAGACAGCATGAGAGAGGGTAGTTTGCCAGAAGACTGGCCGTTAGCATCCCGCTCACGTCTACGGACAGGAAAATCCGATTACCATGGTTCAGGCAGCATAGTGATTGGAGTACGGAGCAATGGGCGACCGTTCTGTTCACCGATGAGTCCCATTTTAGCCTAAACACCGATTCTCGTTGTACTTTCATATGGAGAGAGTCAGAGATCCGCTCCTGCCCTCCAATGTCCTCGAAATCAACAATTATGGCGGTGGCGGTGTAATCGTCTAGGCTGGCATCATGTTGGATGGCCGCACACCTCTCCACCTCTTTGACAGAGGCTCTGTGACTGGTGTGAGGTATAGGGATGAGGTCTTGGAGCCCTATATTTGCCTTTTTTGGGGTGCAGTGGGCCCCCAGTTCATCTCACAGGACGAAAACGCGAGCTCACATAGAGCTCTTCTGGTCGACGAATTTCTCGAAAGTGAGGATATTCGCCGGATGGATTGGCCAGCCAGGTCTCCAGACCTCAACCCCGTAAAGCATGTCTGGGACGCTCTGGGGGATGGCAACTGCAACTCGCAACCTCATCCGAGAACCATCCAGGAACTGAAAACCGCGTCGCTGAATAAGGAGACCAATTGCTACAGTCACTGATAAACTGCCTTATTTCCAGTATGACATCACACTGCGAGGCCTGTATGGCTGTAAGAGGGGACCATACCCCCTGTTAACCCATTCCTTTTGTGTCTTCTGCAAAGCTGTTTCAGACCTTCAGACTCCCAAGAGTGTTACACAAGAACACGTTTGTCTATTATAACTGTTGAATGTTTATATTTTTTTTTGTGTTATATCAACCTATGTTAACACCAAATTTTATTAAAATCTGTCCAGTAGTTCTGGAGATTGTAGATTAAATATGAAAATTCTCTTAATTTATTTCACCAGTATATTAAATGCACGCGCTCTTGTATTTTAACATTTCCGGCTCAGCTTTCTCTTACAATTCGTCACGCGCTGCATTGCACGGGAAAAAAAAACAATTTTAATTACAATTATAAATAAATAGCCAAATAAATATGAAATCCGTAACAATATTATTTTCATCCCAAAGTATACTGATTCATAAAGGATTTTAAAAATAATTCTTAACTAATCGAAGCACAGTGTTGTGAATTGTTTTAACTTCAGCAAAAATTAGTCATAAATATCTTTGCTTGCAAATTGTCACAGGCTACATTGCCTCTGTCATTTACTTGTAAATACATGGGCCCTTACGCATTATAATCTTCCCCATTAATAATAATTCTCTCTTAAAGTAAACAATAGTTTTTGTTGTTGTTGTCTTGATCATGTATTTCATAGAAGAATGGCTGCCAGAGCATCAAGAAGGTTAGTCTTCCACCCCAATTTGAAGGACAGCACCCGGAGGGGTGGCCGAAGATCTCCTACCTCTCTTCCCTAGCACTAAACTAGATGAGAGGGCTTTCGGCTCGCCGTATATTTCGAGTGTCCCCATGCCGCAAAGATACTATACATTTACAAACATTCAAGACTTCTCTGGATTCGAACCCGGGGCATTAGGTACCGCAGTAGGCTCCACTAATCGCTATACCGTCTAGGCGGCTACTGGGAAGATTAGTAACTGTGAAATTGATTGACACTCAGGGTATGACTGAAAGCAACTGCTCCGAAAAAATGCGTCCTGATATCGTCGCGATATAAATAATAAGAGCTATTACGATAAATAATACTGCGACAATAATGATACAAGCATCCCTTAAGTAGGAATTTATTGCATATGGCAATGGTCTAAAACTCGAGGCAAGCGAATGCATTTTAGTTATTTAATTGTTCGAAATACGGTGTTGTAAAGATTTCAAAATTTCAATTAGGTTTTTTTAAATTCGAGTTCACATGATTTTCATTACTATTGAAAACAAGCGTGTGTAACATAAAAAATCTATAAATGGAGTTAATTAATTTACAGTGGGATATAAATATTATTCAGATATTTGAATTATGAATTCAGATATTTGAATTCAGATATTTGAAATTTCAATTATGTTTTTTTAAATTCGAGTTCACATGATTTTCATTACTATTGAAAACAAGCGTGTGTAACATAAAAAATCTATAAATGGAGTTAATTAATTTACAGTGGGATATAAATATTATTCAGATATTTGAATTTGTAGTTTTTCGTGGGCGTCAAAACATAAATACTCCCAACACAAGTTTTTGCACTTTGCTTGGGCATATATTTATATGTGAAAAGTTATTTTTCATAATAGGAAATTGATTAGAAAATTGATAAAATTGCAAATGACCGTCTACAGTCAGTGATGATGGTAATTTTCTAGTAATTTTTTCTCCGAGGCTACAAATTTTCCCCAGATCGAAACATCATTAACTATCAAACTGAAATAAGAAAGAAAGTTATAATTAGTTACAGGCAAACATGTATTTTTATTAATGCTTCGAAGAAAAAAGTTCAATGAATAGACTAGATTGTCAATTATTCTCATATTTGTCCCACTCGGAAAGCTTTCTCTGAAAACGTAAAATGATTACATAATTTATTTATTCATTTATTTCAAATTAAATAATTTAAGGATTAATTAAGCACATTAAAATGTTTTGAAATGAATGTCAGTCTGAAAATTTAATATTTAACAGTCAGTACATTTGAATTACAACGTGCAGCCAACAAAAATGTCTTCTAGGCATCAAACTTTAGATTTCAGGTAGAAAATAAATTTGAATTTGTTTTTTTTTCTTTTTCATTATTAATATTATTCTTATAATTATTTATGCTTGTTTTGATAACTATTAAGTAAAACAATTTTTCGTTCAACAAAAAATTTTCATTTTGTACTAAAAATAAACAAGTAAAATAAAAATTATAAATAAATAGATAAAACCGAATAAAAAATTTTAAAAAATAAAGAGACAGAAAGTACAAGAAAGAATTCTGGACCGTCAGCTATTTTCAGATCATGCATTCCGCACGCATGCATTTGTGTTTGAGACTACTGTCATACAGGACGCAATGAATTACTCTGCAGAAGTACATCACGATCGAAAAGAAAATGAAGTGAATTTTAAAACACGTAATGTGAAGGTGCCTCTAAATTAGCTTTTATATTCAGAGCAACACGAAGAAAAGAATCCAATCTTTCTGTTATTGCAAACTACAGATAAATAGTGAATGTGCTGACATTGATATGAAGGTTAATGATATTTTGTATGTCTGTATTAAATTAACTATTTCTAGCCAATTAATTCGCAATCCTTTAATCCTTGCTTTCAACTCATTCTCCTCCAAGAGTATGAAAATTTAATTAGTACTTAAAGGACCTGAATGTACTTTTAAGAGCTGTCAGATAAATCAGTAAATAACTATAAGTGAAAATTTCTGTAAGCAGCTTCCATCGACTTTCGTTTTCTGAGGAGCCACGAATTATTTTGACTTACATTTTTGTCCGAAAATAAGAACACATATTTTTTTGGAAATATATACTAGTGAAAATATATGTGATTATCTGAAGTACCTGGAATTTTCAGGGATTTAGGGAGAGTGAGAAGGGGCTTCATTAAGGAAATGGAGATACTTTTTTCGAAATCCTGTTTTTGAAGTATTCGCGCAAAGCTGATAGACAAAGCATTTAAATTCTGCTGTATATGTTTTATACTGATCTAAAGCAGCATGCGATAATTAAAATGCCGACATCTGATGGTTTTAGTCAGAATTAACACTTACTTTTTTATTGATTATGTCTTCTTTTGGAAAACCACCGTCTACTTTAACAGATTTTTTCACCGTTTTCCAAATATTTGCAAAAAAACTGATAAAGGTGCGCTTACGTTCTGCCATAAGGAGATGGTGGACTTTAAAAATTAGTTTTTTAAGTTTTTGTATTTTCAACAAGAAATTTTATACATGTACATATTATAACATCAGTTTATAAAATATATGTTCAAGATTTCAATGTATTTTAAATTAAAAAGTTTTAAACAAATAATTAATTACTTTAATTAAAGATTTAAAATGCTCCTTTCGCTCTAGTTTTCAATATTTTTTCCTAATTTTTCCTATTAGTTATAAAGACTTGACAAATGCTTTTGTGTATCTTTTATTGAATATAATGGATGAGAAATTTTTAAAAAGGATTTTTGTGAATTTATACCCAGTTTTTGGAAAAATGTCACTTTTTGTTAAACATTATCACAAGTTTAAACTTCTTAATAACCTCATATCCAAAAATGCATACACAGATCTACTGTAACGTATAACAAGATAGTTTCTTCCAAATATCATTCATTTTTATCTTAAAATGAGACGCATGGAGCATTTTCAAAACATACGAACTGCGAAAAAACTTGTTTTGAGAAAACCTAATTTAAGGTTTTTCTTCAAACTTACCACTACCCACTCACATACCAATACATGGTCATGAGAAACAGAAAATTAACTTTAAATATAAATGTGTAAACACTAGATAATATTTTCGTATCATTTAACTATTTTTAACCTCATAATATTGAATGTGACAAAAATAAATATCATAAATAGGTATGTGATTCGAAGTTACAGGCAGAAACAATTTATGCATTATATCCAATAAAAGTTTTAAAATTCACCCGCAGTATGTGTTTTACTTTCATTTGTTACATCCACATTATCTTTTAACGTTTTACAATTTTTTTATTATTATTTTTTTTTTCCCAAGCAGCTAAATTTCTCTTTCTGCGCTTTGGTTCAAGCGACGTTGATCACGCTTTTTTACAGTGAGTAGAGAAAAACGAGTTTGTTTCCTCCTGTTCTATGCATATAGCATTTAAATAACCAAAGCTAAATTCATAGTTATTAATACTGACATTTCTGGCCTTTTTTTAGAAATAAACACTTCTTTTGGGCAAATATATAAACTATAACATCAGTAAATAACTGTTAAAATACATTTGTTTTACATTTTCTCCAAAATTTAAAAGGCAAAGTTTACGTTGTTTACACATTTTAAATGCTTCTAACTTCTTTAAATACTAGAATTTTTGAACTTGGTTTTTTGCATACGATGTAATTACATATATAGTATATTACGAGAGTAAAAACACAAATTCCATATTTTGATTGATGTTTAGCTATTTTGAAGTCCACCGTCGCCTTGGTGCTACACTGTTCTGGAAAGTTCTACACACTTCTCGAGAGTAAATGAACATGGCGCCCTGCAAATATTTTAGTAAGAACTGGTAATGAGAACGTAACAACATCGAGATGAAATTAAGGCGGATGAAGTGATTTTAAAATCGAAACTCTGTAGAAATGTTTATTTTTTGTAAAAAGGTGTTGTGAATTCCTTGCTTATCACGAATGAGTTCAAGTGATAGCGGGAACGCAATAACGACGAGGTGAACCTGAAATGGGTAATGTGTATTCAAGTTGCGTGTCGTGAGTGAATCCATCTAATGTAAATACTCCGACTGAGGACCCCTGGAGTGGTTTTTTGAAATTTTATGTAGCAGTGACCTTCGAAGGCTCCTTGAGTGTTGTGTGGTGTAGATAGGAGATCTTTAAGAACTAAATTTGGCTTTTCATGGGGAGTTTGTCCGGGATTCATCTTAATCCAAGTTCTCTACGTAGGGCTCAGCTTATCAAAGATTGGCCAGTCAAATCACCTGACCAATGATGCAAAATGTCTCTTAGAAACACAATGTGCTAGGCGGATACTACCTTTTTTTCGTTTGTTTCTGGAAAATGGCGTCGTATTATGCTTGGGTCATGTTCTCCGAATCTGCATATCACAAGATTTTGTTTATTTTATAGTGCTGCATTCTGTAATTTATTTCTTTATAGCATGAATTATTTTTATTTTAAGATACTGTTGCATGAGTGGGGTTGCGTAATTTATTGAATGCACACAAAATTGATAATACTATGATAAAATTTATTTTACCGAAAGAAATACTTCACGGTTCCGGAACTTTCCACAAAAATAGCCGCACAGTTCTCCACAGTATCAGATAGTATAATGAGTTGTTACATTTCAAACTACTAAGAGCATTAAACACAATGCAATGCAAGGCGCATCTAAAGAGCGAGGCTAACCCGGACATATCTCTGTACTCTGAACTCACAACTGAGAAACTGATGTTGTCTCCGGTCTTATATAGTTTTCCCCCCGGCCGCTGAGAAATTTCTAGTACTTCTGGAAATTACTGGAAGGCATATGAGGGCCGAATACTGTAACAGTTGCATAGGGCATCAATTACAGTTATTCAATTACAATATCCATTGCAGTTATACAGAGACCAGATTAAAATGTCACCAAATGGTTGCCAAATTTGACGGCTTTTGTCGATTTGTTGCCAAGTTAAGCGACAGAAATTAGTCGCCAAAAACAATTGCCAGCTTGGCGATATATGGCCAAATTAACGAGACACCCATTTACTCTATGTTAAATAGACCTGGCCCTGTATTCTTAGTTTTCCGGCGCAGCATCGTTTCTCTCAAGCTTTCCATGTTACATTATGCAGAAACATATAAAAATTTCATATACAATTTTACTAAAATTATCTGTCTATGTATAAAATTCGCAATAATATGATAATATTTGTTTACCTTAACATAGGACTTTTAAAGTATTACAATAAACTGCCTTGCTAATTTAATCGTAAAAACGCAAGTGCTTTGGTATCAGTCTACAGCTGAATGTTTCTTAATTTTAAATTCCAAAATTATCATAATTATCTCTAATACATTCGCGTATTTAAAAAATCACTTTGATGCAATAACTTTCGAAATAATATTCTTTAGCCGAATCAAAAATTATTTCGCATACCCAAATCTCCCACATCTGAAACAAAAATCCATTGCATCACAAAAATCACATTCTTTCTCACCGTTCAATACACATGTAATTTGTTCTTTTGGACAGAACGCAACAGAGAAAAAAAGGTTGAAAAAGAAAAAAATTAAAATTAAAGCAGGGTGAAGCAGGAGGGGTAGCAATCCAATGCATCTACCATCGGAAATTTTGGGTAATTTACTGCCACGCGATTTATTGTTCTTCTTAATATACGAAACTGCTTTCTTGGATTCTATGATTAATAGCTTCCTTCAGTCGTTTAAGCAAGAGACCCCTGCAAAGGTTTTTTTTTCCCCTTTATGGTGGCTCTCGGGGTGAATTTTCTTTCCTGCACGAACGACATCGATTGCTTAAAGTGTCGACCTATCACGAACCGTGGTTTGAAGAAATAGAATGTATCTGTGGAAAAATGGTATGTTCAATAGATTTTTATTTATCAGGATGAGATTCTGATAAAAAAATAATTATTATGGGTGTATTAAAAAGCAAAAAATCTTTTTTCAGTTAGAAAATAATACTGAAAGTGCGTCAAACGTGAACTATTTGCATTGACTAGGCAGTAAAATCCGATTTTGAGTAACTACCACATTAAAAATAATGCTTTTTTCAAAGTTATTTTTATAATTATGCAAAAACAATAATTCCGTTTACTACTTTGATGTGTGTGTTTTTGATGTTTTAATTTCCGTTAGCATAAATTTAAAGCCCGTTTTGAATGTGGAAATGTTTCAGAATTATTTAGATATTTAATGTAGATTTGGAAATATTACATTAATTTTATGAAAAAGTAAAATTAATTTTAATATAAACATTAAAGTCAAAGAGTTAAAATTTCTTTTATACACGCACAAACACACATTTCATATTTCTTATATAAAGCTTTTATTTCATTCCGTTTATTAAACTATAAACAGAATGAAATAAATTATTATTTATTTCATTCCGTTTCCGTTCAGGCTTCATTAGTTTCGTTGTGAACAACCCTAATTACACCTTTTAATTAAATTT
Source organism: Stegodyphus mimosarum (assembly GCA_000611955.2). Classification (NCBI taxonomy): domain Eukaryota; kingdom Metazoa; phylum Arthropoda; class Arachnida; order Araneae; family Eresidae; genus Stegodyphus; species Stegodyphus mimosarum. The sequence continues at coordinate 146,838 of KK117429.1, read as the reverse complement.
TACATTTTAATTATCACATTCCGAAAGTAAAAACATATTTTTTGTGTGTATTATGTTGTGAACTTAACTTCTCTAATTACACTTTTTAATTAAATGTTACATTTTAATTACCACATTTCGAAACCAAACACATATTCATTTGCGTGCATAAAGATTAGATTTCTAATTGTTCTATTTTATGTATTTTTTTATCTTTAAACTTTAATTCCGCAATATCGTCTTTTTGTTTCAAAATATTTTTTGTAATTTAACCTAATTATCTATTTACATATTTTTTTTATAAAAACAACAGCAAGAAATAGCCCATAAAGGCCGAACTTTTAGCACGGTATTTAATAATCTGACTTTAACTAATGTAATTTTCTGTTATTTTGAACTGAAAAATATATATTTGATTAGGTTTTTCTTTAATTTTGTGTGTCGGTATAAGATGGTTTAATTTTAGATTATACAGTGTCCATAAATGTCCTTACTCGATTTTTGCTTTCGGAATCGTTGGTCCTAGATATTTATTTCCAACTGAAAAACTGCTTCAACAACTCAGTATTCATGCTCTTGCATTTTTAAATTTGAAAAGAAAATGTTCATAAATGTCCTTATCCGGTTTTTGCTTTCGCAATTGTTGGTCTTAGATATTTAGTTTCAAATGTAAAACTGCTTTATTAGCTCAATATTCATGCTTTTGTATTTTTAAATTTGAAAACAAAATACCACTTTTGTTTAAATTGCGAATGTAACATTCGAAAACTTTGTAATCGTTGTTTTTAAAAAAAAGTGTGACTTTCGTGGCACAGAAAATTAACCGAGATATAGCATTTTAAATTTGGCGATCATATTCATGGAAAGTATACAAACTGAAGAACACAAGGCTTCCATTTGACTAAATATTAATTAAAAAAAATAAAACAGCAGTTTAGAAAACGTTTCCTGATGCCTTTTGTATCTGGTTATGAAGAACGATTTTTAAGCAGCATTTTCCTCTGAATTTGCATAATTAATTATTTAAGTCTCTGTTCTAATCAAACTTTAATTTATTTAGGCAGTAAATAGATCATTTAAGGAAATAAGAAAACAAAATGTTACAAATAATAAGGCAATGTACACCAAATTACAAACAAACTCATAGCGGATAAAAGTTGTCATCTTACTCACGCGGTTCTGAAGATTATGTGACGAATATTTCTACGCAGATAAGATGATCAATAAAAAAGAGAGAGAGAAAATAAAAGAAAAAAGAGTAAGCGACAGATTATTCACCGAAACTTGCAAATTTAAAGTTCTAGAAAACACTAGCAAACTTTAGTATTGGCTTACAGTCACTTCATTACATTATTTGGAGGAATTAAAATTTTAAAATACACCTGGTGATTATTACTAATGATTCTAAAGTAATAAAATTTCATGAGGATAATTAATAAAGAATTCTAACGCTTGAAAATTTTTAAATTCACGTCAAAGTTCTTTTGGCATACCATTTGTAACAAAATTCTAAATTAAAGAAGTACTGCATGCTTGCATACTTATAAAGAGCGAAAAAATGTCACTTCAATCATTTGTTAAAAATCACCCTCGAATTATCATATTTTTTTATTAACAGACCCTTCGAGGTAAGTTGGAAAAAACGTTAAATATACTATATTTGACAGTCTCACTCATTTGTTGTCCTAACGGAATAATTTTTTTTGTGTGTTTTGTTTTTAAATTTCTACTATTACCTCGCACTCTCCCTATTGCTTGTTCAAATTTTCAATCGTTAATAAAATACTTTTTATTCATCCGCTCAAGTTTAAATACATTTTTAAACATGTAGTGGATGACACTTGACGTTAATACAATTTTTTCACATATTAAAAAAATTTTTAATTTTTAATTTTTTTTATTTAAAAATATTTTTCTTTGTTGACCTGAGGGGGAATTGACTTTATTTTTTATATTACTTGTTTATAATGCGTTTGAAGTTTTCCTCAATATACGTATAAGGAGCAGAGGACCGTACAAATTGCAAGATTTCGGAATTTTATAAGATTCATTGTTTTAAATTTGAAAATACCTGAATGTGAATACCTGCGTCTTTTAAAACATTTATTGTAAGTGGAAATACAAAGTTACGCGGTCGAAGTAAAGGCCGGGTGAGAATTTTCATTGACACAATGTCCAATTAAGTGCTATATGAAAACTGAAACCCCATTTTGTAATAACCGGTAAAATAATAAAAATAAATCTATCTTTTATTTTATTATTTTGGAAGTAAATAAATTTCAAGCTGAAATTAAACTATTGTCAAGTCTAGAGAAACTTGTTGGATTGCGTTAGATTTTGAAATTCAGATTTCTTATTATTCCCTTTTCTATTTTAATATGAAAACGAATTATGTATAATTCATAGGATGTAATAGGTATACACTGCATTAAAATTCAATTTTGCATATCCATTTCAATGCTATATTTCTTTAATTTCAGCGAAATTTTTCATTTAATTTCCATAACTGCATCCTTTTAGAATTTTAACATAGTTTAACATTTTCAGCTATAAAATCAAAATTTATTAAGGTTTGCTTCTCATGTTTTGAATTTGTATAACAATTTGTTGGTGTACTATATCTTATTTCGATATGTGTTTATAAAGATGTATTTTAGAAATATTTACTTCTAATTTTCCAAATTTGAAATCCTGATATCTCCTTATTTCTCGTGCTTACAAAACTCTGCATTTCAATCACGATAGTTCAAATATGTGTGTATTATATTAAATTTCATGTTGTTCACAGACATCTCTCAAAATACCATTTGTAGAACTAAAGTGCATAACACCACAATATCTGATGATATGAAATGGAAAATATATTCAGCCAATGGTAGCTTTAAATCCTGTATTTTAAAATGTTTCTTAATTCATGTTCTGCATTGATGTTATTTTAAACTGTAGAAGAAAAGGATTTCATTAGTCTGTCGTGGTGAACGCCTTGTGGTTAGCTATTGTTGCAAAGTTATTCTGTTGTTGCCACGTTTTAAGGCCATCTAGGAGCTAATAATATTTGTCAGTAATCATAGAATAGTGGAACCAGCGTGCTGAGCTTCAGATTTAAAATTTAACTTGTAAATAACTCGAAACCTTTTTATCTATCCAATCCGTATGAAGCGGAACTTTGTTTTTCTAATCTTCCAGTTTCTACAGCTTCAAGCTCGAATCCAAATAAAATTTTACCTACTTTCGTTTTGTTGCAATCACTTAAGAGTTCCGGGATTTAGAGGTAAAGATGGAGCGAAATTTCATCTGCCAACCTTGTTCTTAAGCTAAATAGCTAAATCAAATTGGTTTGGTTTGATTTATGTGATTACGGCAAAGCCTCGAGGGATACCTGCCTAAGAGAAAGGATGCCTTCGTGGAGGACTTTTTAAGAGACACTGTCTCGTATACACTTAACACATGAATAAATAAAATTGAGTTTATTGTTATAATCAAAGGCATTTAATATATGCCGCCTAATATTGGATGCTGCAGACTTTTGCAAATACCTTATATTTAACGTAGTGTCCAGAAAAGTAAAATGTTTTTAGTTGCAAACCGTGTCCACAAAAGTCATTACCCAGCTTTTATTTTCCCAACCGTTGGTGGTAGGCGTATACTCCCAAACAAAAAAGTGTTTTAAATAAAGAAAAAAAATTCCGTTTGAGCATTTTTACATTTAAAGAAGTCTATTTAGTAAAACGTACAAAATGTAACTTTTTATATGTTGCTCCAGCCCCTATACTTATATTTAGAAACATGTTACACTCATTAAGAAAGGTAAAGCTTAAAAGCTTTAATTCCCGTATGATCAATACTGACCGAGGTATTTAATTCCAAAATTTGGTATTTCTGACGTCATTTTCAATTTGCATTAAGGGGTCGGTTCAGAAATAAATCGGGATAATTCGAGGCTAGATTTTTCCTCTTAAATACCAATGAATTTTTTTTTTCGATTTACTACTGCGAAACATCTTCCTCATAAGTAATTTACAAGTTTAAAAATTCTTAACTTACGTTATTAATATTCTTAGGAAGGTTTATTAGCTTTGAATCACAATCTGGTAATCGTAAAAATTCATCAAACTGCAAATATTTTTTAATTTGAATATTATTACGAATAGCTATGAGTCAATAGTAAAATCTATCAGTATTTTCTAGAATACAAATTCTATAAGATTCTGCTAATGCGATCTCAAGTTTTGAAACAAAAGTTACATTTATCAGTATTTTTTCCAATAATCAGCATAGATACACTCATCACATAATATTTTATCATCAGAGATCTTTTCCTAATGATATTTCATTTTCGATTACGTACAAATTCAAACATTTAGCTTTTCAATTTGCGCACCACCCTTTAATATAATATCCCAATTCCTATGTCAAGTTTCTCTCAGTTTTGGTCGCAAGGGAGTCAGAAATTTGAGTTTTATTTTTCATAACGGGAATACAGTTTTTACTTCCTTGTACGAAGTAAAAAGGAAGTATTGCAATCGCGAAAAATTTCGGGTATCATATTTCAACGAAAATATCTATTTTGACCGCCATCGAATGCAATGTAACGATGTTTTTGAATGACATTCATACGTAAGAACAGAATAAAGGACTCTTTTTCCCTAAAAAAATTATAAAACTGATTTAAAATGGATTCTGAAGAGATTTTTTCGTGGCGTCAGTGCGTACGTACGAACGTATGTATGTATGTATCTCGCATAACTCAAAAATGAGTAGCATCAGAATGCTGAAATTTTGTATATAGGGCTGCTATAACAAGTAGATGTGCATCTCGCGTTTTGGTTGCAATCGGCAGCACCAAAAGTATATAAATATATATATATATATATATATATATATTACTCAGTATTGCACTCTGTTACTCAGCTCAGTGAGCTCAGTTTCTTTATTCTTATAAGTTTGTAAATTGTGCATCTTTTGCTTTAAAAATGATTGAATTATGTTGTTTTCATCTTTCGGTTAAGATTTTTATACCCTTAGTTAACCTGCATGCAATAACTGTGGAATTATCAACAATTTAAAGGGTTTTTTAAGTGCAGCTAAGCCTAATTTTTGATTATGATAGGGCCCATATTTGTTTACATTTGAAGCTTAGCATAATAGTGGATTTGTTGCAAATCTAGAGAAATTAAGCTGCGCAACACCAAAGTACAGTCTTCTTTTATTATTGCGAATTAAATTATGCTTGATTCATTCTGCAATGATCATTTAAGTTATTAGCTGGTTTTTGAGTACAAATTGTAATTTTAATTGTAAAAATTGTTTTTCAAATTGTTTTAACTGTACTTGGTATTTTATGTTTTTCTATATCTTTCAATTTTTAATGAAAATATTTTGAGTTTTATGTATTTTTACCTTACCGCGAAGTGAGAAGTGAATTAATTAGTAGCGCATGCGCATTAGGTAATCGGCGCTGAATTGTCTGTGAACAACTTTTCTTTTTCCCGTCTGTGAAAAACTGTTTTTTGTTTCTCTTTTATACATAGTTTTAGATTTATTATAGTATTTGAATAGAACTTGTGGTAATTCTTGAAAGGATGTAATTTTTGCTCACTCTGGGTTATAAAATGAATGAGATGTAACGCTGTTAAGTGAACCTAGCGCCGAAGTGTGGCTGTGGTAAATAAATATAGCGAAATTTAAAGAGTGCATTTATTTTATTGTGATTTATGCACTATCGATGTAGTAGATTTAATTCAAAATTCGTTAACTGCTAATTCAATATGTTTAAATGAAATGCAGGAAAATTGCGTATGATTTAATATTCTGTACAAGGAAGTCATGTGGTGTACACATCAGATTTGTTTTAAATGATAGGGGTGGGGACCGTAGGAACATAGAAAAATTTAGCTTTCTTATTTTTAAAAAAGCGCTTTCTTAAATTTAGAAATGCCGAAGCATGGATCTTTGTATAATTTAAAACACTTTTATAACTGGAAATAACTTTTGTAATATATACCTCCGAACACTTTTGTGTCATGTCTCCGGCAAAAGGTTGCAAATGTAAAAGCCAGGAAACGTTTTTTGTGAGCCCGGCATACATACAGAACAAGTGTACCGGTTTTATTGCTTTTATTAAACACAGAAAATAAATATATCGATGTTATTGCTATTATTATACGCGAGAATAAATGTATCGACATTATTGCAGTGAATAACTGTATGAAATGAAGTAATATTAATGAAATTTATAAAGATAGTAAAATTCAATAGGTTACCTAGCTTTCTATGTTAATAACAGAAAATCGTTTTAAAAATGAATAATTGTTTTAAAATGTGAGGTAACTGCATGGGCATGATTCCTTTCAAACCAGCTTTAATGATTAAGGTACAATTATTTTTAATGAAAAATGTTCCTTTGAAATTTTTAGACACAAAAATATTTAACGTTTCGTTGGTAACCATATTTCTTGCCTTAGTCGTAAATATTCAAACTGTCAGCTGCTAATTTATTGCCCCGTGGCCTACTTTGGTAGATTAAATTTTTCTCGCAGTCCATTTTCAGAGTTGACAGAATATCTAAATCTATCACTCTGTTCATTATTTAACGTAAGTTCAATTGAGAATATTCTGCGGATACAGATTACTTAAGTATCTATGCAATATGTAATACACTCTTTTTCTTTATATTCTCGCCTAAGATATAATAATTAATAATGGAATTTTAAAACACACATTCATGCATGTTTTTGACTATAAGCATTCTTTTCTACATTAGCTTTTTTAAGTTATTATGCCTTCAAAAGCAAGTAAAATGTTAAACTGCTTCATGTATTTTACGTAATCATTTGAAGTTTGTTTTTATAAGCAAAATATTCTCCGAACGGTAAATGCTATAAAAGTACATTTTCTTAAATTACAGAAACTTTCGGTGCCCCTGTAATGAAGGAAATGCAATTAATTACCGTAATTCTATTTGCTTGGTTAATAATAACGAAATGAAATATTATTGGATTAAAGCTCAAAAGGTATAAAAGAGGTTTACAAAGTTCTGCAATACTTCATATAGAAAGATAAACTAAAGGTTAGGTTAGGTTATTCAATTATGGCAAAGCACACGAGGGCTATCTGCCTAAAGGAAGGGGTGCCTTCGTGGAGGACTTTCTAAGGGAAACTGGCTCGTATACACGTTACACATGGGGAAAACCACGAAAACGCCCATGCAGCCAGCCCGTTCGCGGGATTCGAACCTCGGACCGAACTACCAGTGTTCAGCGTCTTTACCGCTCGGCCGCTGGTGGGCATAAACTAAAGGAAAGAAAAACTAAATGCTTCAAAAGCAAAGTTACGGAACCCTTACTTAAATACGTAAACATTTAACACGGTTATTCTGCTAGTTAAAAACCGCATGCATAAAGTATTTTTAATCACTTCGAAATATATTTATAAATTTTCAGCTACATACATAAATTATGCAGAGCCCTTCCAATGTCTGGGTCTTTATGGAAAATGTTATGGTATTATATTTAACAATTCAAACAGTTTCAACGCAATTTTTTCTCCCTTTTCAGTGCATCTTAACATGAGCCAAAATCTGGGAAATCCCATCAATGAATTTCAGAAAATTGCGAATGTTACAAAAAAAAATCTAAATTTCCTGTCTACTGGAATTTTTACGCTGTAGTGAGTAAAAAAAAAAGCTATTTAAGAACATTATATAATATCTGAATGAGTCTCAAGCTTGTTTATCTTTCAGAAATAAAATTCGAACCAGAAGACTTGAAATTTTAATTTCCTGTACTTTTAAGAATTGCCTTCCATTATTTAATGCAAGGAACTCGAACTATTTTGTATTGAGGAGCACTTTTATTTATGTGGTACTCATCGAGTACAATCTTTTTAACGTAACTTCATTAATTATAGCGGATTTAAACGTTTGTAATACTGAAGTAATTCGTAAAAAATATGATTTATGGTAATGTAAATTTACCGAAAATTAATTAGTTAGCTTACAATGAAATATTTTTGTCAGTTTTTAACGTTGCATTTAATTATTCAGCTTCTCACTTGAGAAGCCGAATGACGTCCTCGCTTTTAAGCAATCGCCAAGACTTTTATCTGTAATTCACAATCTCTTTGATTTCACACCGTTCATCATACAAAATATTCTTTAATATTAGTAAGTGGAAACTCTTCCCTACTTCCGAGGAAAAAAACAATATTTGGCATTTTGAACTGGAAATTTTTCTTTACCATTCAAATTCCCAAAATCCTCACGCAAGATTGGCAAGCATACACGAAGGCTAAGTCAGCAAACAAAATCAGTCTTCCCGACACTGAAGCTACTTACTTAAAAAAGAGGAAAATGCGTAGCAAGTAGGGTTGGTTTGGCTTATGTGATCATGTCAAAGCACTTGAAGACTATTTACCTAAGACAAGGGATGCCTTCATGGAGGACGTTCTAAGGGAAGCGGTCTCGTATGCACATTACACATGGGGAAAACCACGAAAACGTTCACGCAGCTAGCCCGCTTGCCGAATTTCGAAGTCAAGACTGAACTACCAGTGTTCAGCGTCTTGACAACTGAGTAGCTAGTGAGATGTCTATAGTGAGCAGGATGGAAGTTGCTTTTGAGCAGACTAGTTGCTGTTATAGAGGATCAAACCTTGTATCTTGTAAACTTGTAGTATAGTCATCTCGCACAAAGTTACATGTACAACAATGATCAGGCGGCATGGCTCCCTTAAAAGGCGGATTAAGGACCGTTCCTCCAATAAAAATTCTCATGTTATTGGTTATGTAAATTGTCCCGATTTTATAGCTCGAACATTTTTTTCACCATTCTAATTCTTCTCTTGGAAATAAATCAAATTACAAAATTTTGCAGTTTTCATCTTGGCTGAGTTATAAAATGCACAAATTTATAATACAGATCTGTGCTAAAATGTTGCAAATGATTAGTTACTGTAAAGAATTTTAAAATAACAAATTGCGCAGATACAAATTTGATATATACGAGTAATTCATGTTGATATGTAATATTTTGCATACAAACCTTCAATTAATTAAATTCCAAAATGTTTTTATATTTTAATGCAAATTATGCTTTTTCCCGTTGATATTCTATCTTATTTTATTAAAAGATACCGAAATATTACTATATAAGCAGCTGCACACACATTTTTAATTCTTTGGTTTCAATTAAAATTGAAACCCATACCATTTCAAAAGCATTCTAATTAAACTGTCGCTACCATATTTGCGAGGCAATCAGTAAATGTTAAAGGAAACATGATTATAAAGAAAGAAAATAGGTTCAACAAAAACAGTCAATTTAATTAGATTAGAGTTTGAATACTTTGTGTTGATTTCAAAGTAAACATCTAGGTATTAATTCTATCCTATGCGCTCGTTCACCATTTAACCTCGAAATCGTTACCTGGACGGTAATATGACTATTGGGAAATAGTTGATTCACCTTTCCTCTTTCTTCCGTAATTTCCTCTGCATGTAGCAACTTTCAGGTTATTCAGAAACCGCGCAACTTACGTATTACTTATTCAATGATACTGAATTTATTAACACAATTTTATATTCAGTTTTAATATAAAATCTTTTACGATACCAGTTGTTAGCAGCTTATTTATATATGATGATTATTACTTTGCATTAAAGACTTTAATCATTAAAAACTATGACTGGAAGGACTTCCCTTTATATTTCAGATGCATTCTGAATTTTTAGTTAATTAATTAGTTACTGGAATATGATAAAGCTCACAATGACTATCAGTTTAAGAGAAGGGATAATTTCGTAGAAGACTTTCAATGGGAAATGGGCTCATATTCATATTACACAATGGAAAAACAACCGAAACCAATAACGCAGCCAGCCCGTTTGCCGGGGTTCGTACCAAGAACAAACCAACTACCATTATTCAGCGGTTTTAACCATTCTTTCACTGTGGCTATAATGAATTTAATATCCGAAAGAAAATGCGACATTCATTTGTAAGGTTTTAGTTAAACTAACAAAGTTTTATTTTAATTTAAATCTTTCTATCTCTTCTCACGTTTCAACTTCCCGTCAGAAGAAGCGCGCGTTTTCAGCTTATGCTAATTTGAAGTAGAGCCAAGTACTATTTAAACCAGTGGTAGAAACTTCTTAGTGTGAGAGAGCTTTTAGTCTCAGATCACGGTCATTCTGTTCGACGTTCGCCTGACCAGCTAGCAGCTAAATTCTAAGCCATAGTGCTTACTACGTGATTGCTTATTGAAATAAATCCAAGTGCGCTAGTATTAGTAATTCTTGCTACGCACCATTTAGTTAGAGACCAACTCCGCGAAGAGCTCTGTGAACAAAGATCAATTTAATTTCTATTTAGCTTTAGTTTAAATTTATCTGATTGTTCATTTAAACCCAAGTGTGGTCTTTTTCTTTCTGTATCCCTCCCGAGTTGGGAAGTGATTTGTAAATAATATTGATTTAATAAAAGAGGATTTTAAATCCCTTTCAAGTGCAGTTATTCTTACGCACAGTATCTACAACCAGAACATAACTGCTTTCAGCTCCCTGTTCCAGATCAGGACTCAAGGACTTTAAAGAGTTACTTTAAGATGTTTGCCAAGAACATGCACAGAGCACTCAGTCCTGACACATTTATAACAATTTTACTGCTACTCGAAAAGCTAGATTTTTACCTCCTTGAATGTGAATTTTATTGATGATATTATAATGAATTAGAAGATGGTATTCTTGTTAAAGAAGCCAAAAGAAATGAAAAAGGAAATGAAGTTCCCTGCATTAGATTCGAAAAAAAAATATATAAATACTCAAATAATTATTTGGTTAACATTGTATTAAATCAAGTTACAAGGCCAGCTTTCACTAACTCCTATCTAACTATCTTAGTTTTATTCCGTCCAGTGAGCTACCGTCGTCATGACTAACTGGCCGTGACAGCGTAATTCGGCATATCGATCAGTAAGTTACTTCACATAAGAATTCTGTAAGTTCAAGTAGCATCACAGGATGTAGAAGAATAAGCTAATTTAGTGGGAAAAAGGTTTATTTCTGTTTTACGTAAAACTACAAAAACTCGAAGTTATCTTTTAACAATCGCTGCTTGTACTGAATTAAACAAAAACAAATAATATAAATTTATACTGAGACAAGCTTATAAAATACAAATACATGCTCCGTAGCATCGGCTGAGCGGTAAAATCGCTAAACACTGTTAGTTCGTTCCGGGTTCCATCCCGGTGAACGAGCTGGCTGCATGCGCCTTTTCGTGGTTTTCTGCATGTGTAATATGTATCCGAGCTAGTTTCCTTAGAAAGTCCTCCACGAAGGCACCCCTCCCTTTTGGCGAATAGCCCTTGAGTGCGTTGCAATAATTAAATAAACCAAACCAAACAAACATATGCTGAGAAAGGCACACACTATATTTATATGGAACCTGAGCAAAACGAATGCTGAGATGCTAGAGCACAGTATTTTTCTTTACGTTCCTCGCAGACTGGCACTTTAATGCATGTTTGCGTTACAGAACAAACAAAGTCATTTTTAAATGAATTGAGTTTAAACGAATACATCTCACTTTTTAATTATTTCATTGTTTGTATTATTTATATAAAATATTTGGAATGTTCTAAATTTTCAAATATAAACTACTGGCTTTATAGCTTTCAAGTATTATAAACAACGATTAGTTCCTGAGAGGACAATCAAAGATTAATTCCCCCGTGAAGAAAAAATAAGTCCTGATATATTTTTTCCCTTTCTGTAAGATAAAAAATCAGAAATTTCTACTTTAGTGTTCCTTGAGTCGAGTTTAAACCACTTTTCTTCTTATGAGTGCTCACGTTTTGAACCGTTTCAAGGCCAGAGAAGCAATTCAACATTTTCTTTGATTTCCTGTTCCGCCTTATCTCGTGTTAACCATGGAAGAACAGTAACATGCTCTTTAGGCTCCATGAATTATAGATTTGGCATTTTCAGGACACATACGTAAAGAGGGTGGGATGTGCTAAGTAAACGCACTATCGCCCGGTGGGTGAAAGACAGCAATTTGTTCATGGATTATTACTTTTCACGCTTCCTCAACATTAATGCAGAATCGCGTTCACGAAGAATTTTATTACGTTTCGGAAGATAATTGAGTGGGAGATTTTCATTTTCTGGAGCAAGTAAATTAAATTCATTTTTTTCTGTCGCTTTTATGCCTTTGTCATTAAGAAAGATGAATTGTTTAAGGAAGACTCGGAAAGGATGCACCAGAGATATTGCTATGATGTGTTTACTTGCATGACAGATTTACATATTTAGTTAGTTACTTAGAAGTTTGAGCTTGCAGACATGTTACTGCAAATCAGAAACAAGTAGTTTTGCGTTTCTGAAAAGAAATTGTAGTGAAATATATGATACGTTTCAATATAAAAGATTTTCTAATAATCGATTGTGTGGATAAGTTGATAGATATAAGTAACAAAAAAGAGGGTAGGGGTATTTTAAAAAAAACTTAATAACGTGTGAACATAAGGTTATAAGGTATTTTATCCCTCCATTCTGCATGCCTTCGTGGTGTAATAAGCACGCTCTCCTCCTATTCGAAAGGTCAGTGTTCGAGTCTCGGCAAGTGCATTGCTCATTTTTCGAGTTTCCTACTTCAAAAATCATAAAGACTCTACACTGGCGCCCGAACTAAAAGGTGGTGGATGACGGTTCTTCACCACCAGGATTTGGAGATTGGGTCTCCTAATCCCCAGTCGCCCATTTTTCTCCTTCCTTTATGCATGAAGAAATTTTGTTCTTCTTTTATGCATGCCTCTTGTGGAGTAACGGTAATACACTCGACGCGTATTCGAGAGGTCCAGGTTCGAGTGCCGGCGATGGCCTTGCTTATTTTTCGTGTTTCCTACTTCAAAAATCCTAATCACTATAGAATGTAAATAACAGCACATTGTATTAGCATCTTAAATTTATAAAATCAAAAGGAGAAGCTGTATTTTCAAGGAATACAAAACAGATAACCAGAACAAATATATTTTAGTTTCAAAGAACTATGAGGGTGTCTTAAGAAATGCATCATACTTAATAGAAATTATCGTTCGACTTATAACGACAGTAAGTTATTTAGTTTATAGAGACATTAGGTATTTGTTTAAAGCAGAGGAGATGAAAAATGACCAATGCCCTCGCCGGAACTCGAAGCATGGACCTCTCGAATACGCGCCAATTGTGTTAACCACACTATACCACAAAGGCATGCTAAGAAGGCGGAGATGTACCTTATATACTCCCTATTTTAAAGCGCGTCTGGGGATTAGGAAGAGACCCAATCGCCAAATCATGGTGGTGGAGAATTATCATCCACTATTTTTTTTTAGTTTGGACGCTACTGCAGAGACATTAGTTATTTTTTGAAAGCAGGAGAGATGAAAATGAGCAATGCTTCACCTAGACTCAAACAACGGACCTCTGAATACGCGCCGAGTGTGCGGACCGTTACACCACGAAGACATGCTAAGAAGGTGGGAGAAATACCTTATAAGTTTACTTCATCTGTTCAAATTATGCATCTTCTTTCCATATAAGCTCTTCTTTTAAACTGCAAATGCAAACTTAAAAGCCAATCTCTAGTTCGTTTGAAATCACGCCTATTACCAAACATTTCTAACTCAGAAATAATAACGATAATCCTTTCAGACGTGTTTCAGTACATATACGTGAAAGATTTCAAGGCCTTTCGATGTTTCGTGTTGCTTTTGAAAATATACTTTGCATGACTAACTCTTCCAGACATAATAGCAATCATATTGCAAAAACTGCAGTACTAATCATTTTAAGGAGTGCAGTGAATTATAATTATTTCTCTTACGAAATTGTTATGTCGAGTGAACTACCCAGAATTTTTTTCTCTGGCTTTTTTGTTTTTTAACAAAGCACACTAAATATTACTGCTTTAGAAAGCCTAAAATTAATTCTCAAGAATACAAAGAATACTTTAATTATTTATTCTTTGCCATATGACTGCATGATTGTAATGAAACATTTTAGCTTCACTTGCCAGTTCAGGAACAAAAGGCTCTTTTATTTTTGTTCATTACATATTTTCTTCCACCTAGAATAAGGGTTCTTATAATTCAGTGGGGAATGTTGTCAGTCTTTTATTTGCCTGCTAAGTATTCAGTTTTCTAGTTCATGAATATAAAAAACAGCTTTTATTAAAATTTTGCTATTTATCAACATTTTCTGTGCCTTTTTTTTTACTTAATTCATAAAAAAGTTTAAAAAAAATCTAAACTTAAATAAGTATTTTTCTACTTTGGGAATGATTATCTAGCAATAGTGAAAGGAGTAAAAATGCATGGAGGAAAAAAAACTCTGAACCACTAATGTAGAGCCATTAGTTATTTATAAATAAAGCCTCTGATAGCTCATCCTGAATGTAAATTTTGGCAACAGAATTGGTTGGCTTCACAGAGTTTATTCGTTTTTCCTCAGGCATATGATGAACTAACTTTAATTGAAAGATCTTTCCCAAAGATATAGCTACCATAGACGATAATTTCTGACAACGCTTTATGAGAAATAAATAACTTACCAGCTGTGTCCTATAGTAATCATTTTTCATATTTAAAAAGGGTTTTCAGTGCAGAGACAAACTAAGTAAGTTTCAGTTGACTGGTAAATTATTTTCAGTAGAGAGATGAACTGCATGTTTCATGCATTTTAATGCTTCAAATACCTTTTGCTAAAATTTGAAAATTTAAAAAAAAATGTACTGATAAAAGACGCATACGTATATTGCTGAAAACACGCTTCACGCGTTTTGCCGGCTTTTTTCTATCACATTTGTTAGCAGACATTTTTAGCCCAAAGGGGAGTTTAAAACTCAAGAACTATTAGTCTCAAAACGGCATTTTGCATCGCTTCACTTTCTGGTTGATTCACTTTTCAAATTGTTATTACCAAATATTATCACGACACATTATATTTAAAGAAATTAAATAATGAATAATCTTCAAAAATGTATGCATATTTCTCGCATTGTGAAGAACAATGGTGCCATCAAATTTTGAATAACGTAATCATCCAACTGAACATGGGCTCTTGGAAGCCAGAATTTTGAATTTCGAATTTCTTTTATTATCTATGTCAAATTTTGTAAAACTTTTAACGAATTTTTGATTAACAAACTCAATTTAAAGCGAGCAATGGCAAACACTGTACGAAAAAAGACATTTTTATCCACAGCGCACGACACTGCTTATTGGAAATTCTAAAGATATGCTGTTTTTAAATATTTTATGATACTGCTGTTGAATTGAATTTTATGTAGCTGAAGTGCGAAGAACGTGATATGTAATAAATAAAGGTAAGACACAAATCATTAAAAAACACCGTTTTGGGCGTAATATAAAATGCAAAATCTTTCAGATTTTATTTTTTTATTAATTTAATTACATTCTACAGCGCTTTCATATTTAATCATTGCTTAACTTTGGCATAAAACATCATCATTAATGTTTTCCAATGGCAAATATTTCTTTCAGACTGACCAATTGGAATTTATGTAACGATACGGATTACTTAAGTAAACAACTTCCAATTTTAACACACTTAAAGTCTCCGGAATGTGAATTCAAATGTATTAAGTATATCTAGCTATAATAATTCTTTTTATTTTTAGTTGCATATTTAGACACTCGTATTTCGAAATTGGCTTCGACATAACTAGTATTTTCACAAGTCACTATTCATATATCTGCGTATTTTCTAGACAGAATTTTGCAATTTAAATAATTAAACAATTGTTTTTAACATTCTGCTTTAACTAATGATATTATAATTTACGTTTATATTGTCTCTCATTCATATGCTGTCGCTTCTCTGAAGATACATAATAATCTTTAATTATTAATAAACTTTAACTTATTTTCTGTGTTTTAGAATGTATAATTTTTCTTCAAGATAAATGAATTTTCAGCACATCAGACCTTATTATAGAATGCTCTACAGTTATTTGAAAGTTGAAATTATGATTTAAAGTGAGCAACAATTAAAAAAAGACATTACACAGAACGTTGCAAGAAATATGCTGAATTGTGATTAAATATTAAATTACACTGATATATTATTATAAATATTAAACTATAAATTTCTTTCCTGCCAAACAATAAACCATCTATGCATGCGAATTTTTTTACTACAGATAGTTACACTGAATAACATTTTTTTTTAACTTTTAACATTAAATCATTTATTTTTAAAATTTATGGCCCTTAAGATGAATATAATTATGATTTTCAAAAAGATCTGGAATTCTCTGAAGTTAATGAAAATTTAAAATATTTAACATAACATAAATTAAATTTTTAACTCACTAATTAATGCTAGTGCACTATATAATTGCCATGCCATTAAATATTATTACATGATTACCTAATTGGTTAAAAATACATTCGCATTTAATTATTATATTTATAAAAACTATTTCTCAGGCGTTAAATAATATATTTATAAGAAATAAGAACATAAAGACGTACTTCTATTATATACTACACAAATAATGATAATTCTAACGCAGCTTAACCGTCACATACTTATTGTGAAGGGGCTATTGAAAATAAGTTAAGAGATAATAATTAAATAATAATGGACGTTAATGTTAAATCGATAGGGACTCAATTCAATTTAATTTTCAGGCTGATATATATTTCAAAATGCTAAATTTTAGTTGTTGTCACCAATTAAGTCTTTTACAATTTAAACATATAGCAAAATTCTTTAATGTAACTCTGCTTTGCTTTGATTTTAAAGTAATATTCGATATTGATCCATCAACATAAACAAATTTGTTAGAAACAGACTATTCCCTTGAGATTCGGTACCGGAAATGACCTTCATATTTATTTTATCTTTCGAAATCGATTTAACTTTCGAAATTCCATATCCGCTTTCTATGTCCAACATAAATTTCTTTGACCGTTTAAAAATTTAAAAATTCATTTTATGAATCGATATTTGCAATGTTAAGGGTTCATATAATTATAACATACATAAGTGCATACATACATACCATATTACGAGCTCGTAAAATCGCTTATACGAATAAGGTTAAGGAAATACTTAAAGTATTGGAAGAAAATATTCTGTAATACTTTTTTTGTCCTACATTATAGCCGTACTGATTTATAAAATATTAATTTTTATAAAATACTAGCTGGGATACCCGGCTGCGTTCAGAGAGTTGATATGAGATTGTATGGTAGTTGGAATAAAAACGTAAAACGTAAACTTTAAAATATAAGAGGTAAAATTTTTTATTGAAATCATATTCTAACTATTTACAATACTGGTTTATAAACAACAGTTTTCATTTTGTTATCCGGGGTATATATGTACAAATGCTTCGAATTTCCTACTCGAGAGCAAGCTACTACCGCGAGAAAGACAGGAATCTTTGAGGCTGATGCCGCAATGTTTTAAAGATTGTGCTTGCGCTTTGTTAATTGTAAAACTATAGGCTCATTTGATTGGAAACTGCAGTCTTTTAAATTATAATGGCAATTCAGTAGATATCAGTTCTAAGGATAAATACTGTGTGTCCTTTGTCTTTTCCAATCATAAGCTCGGCTTCGATGATATTATTCCACAGCTGTTTGACGACCATCCTTGTTCCATTACTGAATTTGGGTGAGTTGAGATTTCTGAGTAGCATCATCGGAGATCCAGTTTTTAGTCGAAGGCAGTGCAATGACATTCCTTAAAAAAATTTTAAAATTCTGAAGGGAAGTTAACACTTTCTCCAACGTCTACCATCATGTCAATCGATTTGTATAGTCTCTCTTCACCGGAAATTTTCTTTTGAATATTGATATTGTCGACAACGTAATTTTTAGTTGCCAAAATTGCCTTTTAAATAGCCACTCCGAATTGGTATAGTTCTGAACAACGTTTGGGTAAATTTGGTGGATGAGTTCGTTTTCAGTAGTGATAGTAGTGGTTATGTTACAGAAATCATTGTTGAGTTCAATTGTCTGCACTTCACAGATAAGAAACTCACTGCTGCTCACACTATTCAGTCACTGCACTTAACTTATAAGAAACTGTAAATGACAACCCACTGCAGATCTTGCTTTATACACCCTTCCCAATGGGTAGCCCCACCCACACAAAAAAGCTTTGAATGGTCCACAATGTTCCCGAACATTCCACAACATTCGAGAGTGTTCTGGAATGTTCCACAATGATCTAGGATGATCCAGAAGATTCCAGACTATTCTCGAACATTCTACAATATTCCAGAATGCTCCGGGATGTTCTGCAATGTTGTGAAATGCTCTTGAACGTTCTGGACTGTTCTAGAAATTTCTAGAGGTTGAAACCTCCAGCCCTTGTATCTTCAAAAGCACAAAAATTGAAGTGAAACAAACTTTATATTAATTATTAACACCATTAGTTTTAATACGGAAAGTCAGCTACAAGGTTAAAAATGCACCTTTAAATTATTACGCGTATTATTCCCTCTCTGTAGGAGATTTAAACAATCGGAATCGAAGTGAACACAAACTATTTGCATAGACAGGGAGAGCTATCGCATCAAAGTGAAGTAAAATTAAAATTCCTGTAATAAATCTTAAAGGAAACATAAGATTTTTTTCCATAACAGATCTCTCCAAAGAAAGGTTTTATTCTTTAACTCACATTCATCTTTGCACGTACTATGTTTTAAACTATCCCAAATATTTACGAAGAACTACTAAATAAAAATTTCTTATTCGTGTTCATTTATTTATTTTTAAACCGAAGTTACTTAAAAATGAATTAATAAAATGAATAAATAATGAAGGCTATATTAATAAATGATACAGAAAAAGAGTTATGTCTACATCCAAATTGTTAAAGTTGCAGATTTCAGATGTGAAATATGTAAAAATAAAATATTTACTTTTTTTATAAGCTACGAAAATGAAACTGTACACAGCATTCGTTGCATGACTCTAAATTATTGAACATACTCTAAAGAGATATATAAAAGTGAGTTTGTCATGTTTTGATGTTTAGTTAGGAAATATATCGTTTTAAGTATTATTAAAAATGGCAGTTTCATAATTGTTTAAATTAGGTATATAACGATTTCAAAGCGTTCCATTAATATTAAAATCACGTGCATACTCTAAAGAGATATATAAAAGTGAGTTTGTCATGTTTTGATGTTTAGTTAGGAAAAATATCGTTTTAAGTATTATTAAAAATGTCAGTTTCATAATTGTTTAAATTAGGTATATAACGATTTCAAAGCGTTCCATTAATATTAAAATCACGTGCATCTTCAAGCACGGATATTTTATGCGCGAAGATTTCTTTTTTTGTGATATTGCTGTTGAACTGTATTTTATGGCTTAAGTGAACATGAAATTTAATAAATAAAGGTAACACCCAAAAGGTTGAAAAAACGCTGCTTTGGGAGTAATGTAAAATCTGAAAGCTTTGAATTTTTTTAGCTCAAAAGGGCTATTAGTCTGAAAACGACATTTTGTGGCATTTCCCTACGAACAGAGATTTACTTTTTAAATTATTGCCACCGAATATTATACATAAAAAATTAAATAATGAAGAATCTGCATGAATGTATGCATGTTCTTCGCGTTGTGAAGAAACCACGGTGTACCAGAGCTATCAAATTTTGAATACCGTAATCCTCCACCGGAACATGGGCACCTAGAAGGAAGACCGAATTTTAAATTTCGAATTTATTTTATTAACTATTTCATATTTTGTAAAACTTTAAAGTTGCAGGTATATTTTTTTCAGATAGATATGAAAATTTATTACAAGGCATTTTTCGATGTTAAGCTTTTAATATCAAGTTTTATGAAAGCGGATGCAATGATGAGAAATATTCCTTATTTACTGCATTGTTTGTCTTCTGTAAGTTTTATACTTCTGTAAGGCTAACGTTTTACATTATTAACCTTAAATTTAGAATAATTCACATTGCACACTTTGTATAACACAAATCTACTCATTTGTTACTGTTATTTAAAAAACTTGAATGAATTCCAAGCAGCCTTTGTATTACATTTTACTACGAGTACTCTATACTAAATCCATTAATACTTGCTTGGCTGTCATCTGAGAAACGTTTTACGAATCATAGCTATTGCAATAAGCAAAGTATATTTATGAAACATTAAGTGAGAACATCAGTCAGAGAAGCATGATGGTAATGAGTCAGGGAGTGAGGTAGCATTTCAGACGTCGCTTGCAAATGGAACTTTTATCTCTGCCTTGGACTGAATCCTAATGGAAGGGACCAAGTTTTCCAATATTCATTCCATTTAATAGATATTCTCACGAAATTCTCTACTTTCAACGCGTCTCTTATATGTATTCGCAGTAGATAAACGGGTAGCACAGTCGCAGAAGGAAAGAAGAGGGAAAATTGTATTTATGAAATAAAAATAATTTAAGATAGTAAGTACCAAAACCATAAACCATGAATGGCTTAAAATTTATAAAACAGGAAGCAAAATTTTGCTGTAGGAAAAAAAATAAGTAATGTTTATAAAAACAGTTTTCAATTAAAACGTTTCAACAGTTTATAAATAGTGCTCCATAGTAGGACATTTATTACAACATCAAAACAATTAAAATATGCAATTCCTTAAAGATTTAAATGAAGGCTAAAATTAGGGTAAAAAATCTAGTGTTCATTTATTAGAAATCTGAATAGCCTTACATTGAAGTTATGATTTTACATCGCAAAGCAAATTTTACAAAATCATTGTCTGCATATGTTAATCAACCTACGCAATTAAAATCTGTGAGCATTTATTTGTGGCATTATCTCTTCCGGAGTAACGGGAGTTGAGTTTCGAGATGGGTACCCCCCGGATTCCAAAAATTCTTGAGAAGCTATTTCGACCATTCTTATCTTCGTAAGAAATCAGTCGAGATATTAATTAAAAGTCTCTGAAAAGGCTAATTTTCGCCTTCATTTTTTCGAGTGGCAACAATCTCGCAAGCTAGTCATAAAAATCTGTTTTATTTCGAAAAGTGTTGCCAATGCTCGCTTTCAAATCGCAGAGTTTCTTTAAAAAAATTCTAAGTTTTACAAAATATGAAATAAAATAGCGTTGCCAAGCATTAAATATAATATTCTCGATTCCAAATATTCGTGAGAAGCAATTTCGACCATTCTCATCATTGTACGACTTTAATCAGTCGAGATATTAATTAAAAACTCCGCAAACACTCATTTTCGCACACAATTTACCCAGTGGCAATAGTCTCGGGTGATGGAGATAAAAACTGCGTTATTCGAGAAGTGTGGCTACTGCTCGCTTTCACATCGTAGATTTTGTTAATAAAAAATTTTCAAGTTTTACAAAATACGAAATAAAAAAAAGGAACTAAATCTGAAAGATTTCAGATTTTAAATTACGCCCAAAGGCGCGTTTTTTTAACGTTTCGTGCTACCTTTTTTTATTAAATATCATGTACTACGTACTCAAACCATAAAATTCAGTTCAAAATCAATATCGCAAAATCATTTTAAAATGAACATATCTTTAGAATTTCCGTAAGTCTCGTGCGCTGGAGATTAAAATGTTTTTTTTTCCGTACAGTGTTGCCATTGCTGGCTTTGAAATCATTTAGTTTGTTAATCAGAAATTCGTTGAAATGTTACAAAACATAAAATCGATAATAAAGCAAATTTCAAATTCAAAATTAGGGCTTCCAGATGCCCATATTCGCAGTAGGATTACGTCATTCAAAATTCGATGGCTCTAGGTTTTATCACAATGCGAGAAACATGCATACATTTATGCAGATTTTTCATTTTTTTAAATTTAATGCAGAGCGATAAAATTTAGTGGCAACAATTTGAAAAGTGATACGCCGTTTTTGTGTTTCCGACGCAAAATCGCAAAACGAAAGTAATAGTCCTTCGGGACTAAATCCCTTTGGACTAAAAACAGCATTGCCAAACTTTAAACATATTATTACTAAATAAGTTTATATTCTGACCCTGAAGAAAGCACGCGATTGCACGTGGCGTCATTGTATGTGGAATTTTTTTTGTTAGTGTCAGCATTTTAAATGAATAGCTGCTGTTTGCAACATTTTTTACATCACGTTAGGATAATTGACACGGTATGTTCTTGCCACGTTAATTCTTTTATTGATATTGAGAAAAGGTTATTATAGTAAATTAAATTTAAATCATGACGTCATACGTTTTAATCTGAAGTGTTAAAAGATTTTGTTTCCTCATATGGCATAAAAAGTTATTAGCCCATAGGGCGTTAGCCCAGAAATGCTATTAATTTCGTTTTGGCATTTTGTGTCGATTCACTTTCTGAGTTGATTCACTTTTCAAACTGTTGCCACCAAATATTAAAGCCCTGTATTATATTTAAGGAAATTAAATAATGAAGAATATGCATAAATTTATGTATGTTTATCGCATTGTGATAAAACAACGGTATCTGAAGCCATCAAACTTTGAATAACGCAATCCTCCACGAAATATGGGCATCTGGAAGCCCTAATTTGGAGTTTAGAATATTTTTTATACACATTTCATATTTTGACAGACATTAAAGAATTTTTGATTAACAAACTCAGCGATTTGAAAGCGAGGAGTGGCAACACTGTACGAAAAAAAAACATTTTTATCTCTAGCGGGGGACACTGTACATCGGAAATTCTAAAGATATGTTTATTTTAAAATTATTTTGCGATATTGCTGTTGAATTGAATTTTATTGTTTAAGTGCGAAGAACATGATATTTAAAATGTAACATATAAAATGATAAAACGATAAAATAAAAGGCCCCTTTGGGCGTAATGTAAAATCTGAAAGCTTTCAGTTTTTTTAATTGTTATTTTATTTTATTTTTAAGAAATCTTTGTTGCTTGGAAAAAATGAATTGATTTCATTCATATTGAAATGTTTTTACAGATTTGCCTTTAAGGTGTACATAGAAATTATAAATTTTGCTTCGGCTGCATCTCGCTCATCTGGCGGGCTTGCCCGCTAGTAACATATAAAATCTGAATATGCTAACCGCGATGAATTAAAATTGATGCTATACATGTTGATACTGAAGTTACTATAAAGGGTGTATGTTGCTGTTTCATAACTAAGATACAAAAGCTTGTATTTGTTAAGTAACATTTTATTTTCATAATAAGGAAACGACGAGATAATACAGATACAATTCAAAATGAAATGTTAAAGAATAGATATAACACCTAAATTACATTTTAAACAAAATGATTTTAAAAAATTTCATCTTTCCAATATAATCTGTTTAATCGACTATGTGTGGGATGCTCCAAGTGCTAAAGCAAAGCGTATCGCAATATTATTAAGAATCATGTTCATTAATTTTAAATTTGCTTATTAAGATCTTCTATTTCGTAGCCTTGAAAAGCTTAAATATCATAATAGAAGACATATATATTGTAATTAAAAAGCATTTCCAAATTTTGGTAAAACGAGAAATTTTGTCCAGTTACATGCACAATGTATTGCCCTTATCTCAAAGCAATAATACCTACTTTCAGTTGCTAATAAAATTCTCCTATATATGAAATTTGTTTTGAAAATAAAATACTCTTTCGATACTTGAAAGTCTTTTGATAAAGGTTTTATTAAAAGAACTTATCAAAATATCATATTTCTCTTTGGCACAATCTCTTTTCAAATGTGAAATAAACATTTGTCATCTGAAAAGGTTTCAAAATAATTTATAGATAAAAAACTAAATAAATGAATGAATCCTCCATAAATTGAATGCATAGAATTAATCAACTTCCTTGAAGGAACTTTATAAGCATTTGATAATAATATTCAGGGAAGGTATTAAAACGGCGTTTCTCGTGAAATCTTGCTGTAAACAAGAGGTAAGGAATGGGGAAATATTATGTAAAAGTTTGGTAATATCTGCAGACGTGTTTAGGAATTTCACTCAAGTGAATTTCCCTAATTAATTCCAGAGGAAGTCTTTTGAATTTATCTCTGTAGGCTACTTTCCATTGACAGTACTCTGGTTTGCTGCATTTATTACTTTTACAGTTGCTTTAATTAATCAATATTACGTATGCAGTTGCTTAGAGAAAAGTCAACAGCTCAGAGACGCCTAAATCAAACTAAAATCTGATTTTAAATGCAATGAATAATTCAAAGTTTTAAAGCACAGAAAACCCACATTTAGGTATTATACGATGCAATCCATGAGATATTTCGGACGTAGGACTTCTTAGTTGCTTCCGATGTATATTAAAACATCAGTATGCATTTCTAGTGAAATTATTACTTGGATGGCTCAAGTATATATAAATAATATGTAATATTAAGATAAGGGATTCAAAGAATTAGTAGTGTGATTCTCTCTAAATTTAGTTTGAGAAACTCGAGCTTTCAATAAAAACTCAAAAAAATGGTGTCTGCCGAAAAGATCGTGGTAAAAACTTTGCGGACGAAAACGTCGAGGAGAAAACAACGCAAGGCGAAAACGTCGTGGTACAAAACATCGTGGGAAAAAAGAAAGCACAAGAGAAATCTTCGCAGTTTCTAAAACATAGCGAAAATGTTAAAATGCTTTTATTGGTCTTATGTGACAAAAAGAACCAAGTGTATTTAATCTTTAAAAAAATGCCTTGCTCTGAAAGTAATAACACAGAAAATGCATCACTGGTATGAGAAAAGTGTGAAATTCTTAAATTGTGCACAGATTACTTATATTTCGTTGCCGTGTGTCATACTAAGACTCATGTTAAGGAAAATTATCAAGAAATATATTTATTATTTTCTTCAGAAGAACCTGATTTCTTTAAAGTTGGGAAGGATTAGCAGAATAAGTCATCAATTCTTTTAACGTGGCTGTTATGATAAATGAATATATTTAAGCACTTCAAGCACTGTGCTTTTTCCAGTGTCTCTGATTTGAGTGGCGCTTTACTTTGAATAAGTTAATTTCGCTTGAGCTTGTAATTTCTTCTAACTTTCAAGGCATATGTTGTACTCTCATATCATATCTGTTTGATTGACTACTTTTAAATTATATTTCTTGGTAGGAGTCTAACAATTGCATAATCAAGTAGATTCTCCTCTGGATAAAAATGTTTTTTGCATCGCCTACACAATGAAAGGGGGATTTAATTTTTATAGTCTGTTACAGTGACCTTTCAAAAAATATATTTTGAGTATCAACTGTCCAGCCGGTAAGATGCACTAGTACTTCGACTTGGATACATATCCCGGCTAGCAGGTTGACTGCACAGGAATGTTTTTGGTTTTCTCCCATGTGAAACTTGAATACAAGCCAATTTCTCTTACAAAGTTCTCTAAGAAGCCAATCCTATCCCTAGGTATATAACGATTGAATGGATTACCGTAAGCTAAATACTCCAATCTAAATGTATCTATTTCATATGCCTGACTAATCCTATCAAACCGAAGTCTACGTTGAGAGAAGACATAGAAGGTATGAATACGTGGAAAACAGGAATTTGCATGTTTAGTACTTTCATTCCTTTCTCAAGTTATTGTTACAGTTACCATTGCTACAGTTAGTTACATTTCCGAATTTTTTATCTACGTGATTTAGAATAAGCAATAATTACTCGTACAATGGCAATTCGGAAACTTACCTCCGTTGTTGCGTGATGATAGTAACTCCTGCGGTATGTGATGTAAGAGGAGTAATGCGATTTCTTTGGCAAAAAACTGTCAGCGCAGACAATTATGTGTGGTATACAGCCCAAACATTTTCAGTGAACGTGTTATGCGTCAGTGGGTGAGATTTTCAAAGAAGGAATAATATTCATAATGAATGAGTACAGAAACCTCTCACGGAGATCCACAAAACCAATCGACTGGGCTTAAAATTTTTTTTGCGGTACCACACGGAAGAGCAGGATTTTTTTAACATAATAGTGACGATACTGGGGTAGAGTATGTGAATGCTGAGATAAAATAATAGTCAACGGCATAGGGTTATACGTTTTTCCAACTCACCTGAGAAAAGGCCGTTGCACTTTGGCAGCGAGGAAGGTTATGGTCAGCGTGTTTTGGGCTGCTAATGGAATCTTGCTTGTCGAATTCACAGAACATAGTACGGCAATCACTGTAACACTTTGAGAAAACTGCTTCAAGGCGGCGCACCATTCAAGGTTAGAACAATGCATTTGAATTACAGTAAACGCAGCCAATGCATACTTCTTGTTACGAGCAAATGAATTTCTCTTAGTTATTGCTTTGAGGAAAAGAGAGAATTATATTGTACTCAAACCACTACCGTCTTCTATATAGATACAAATATCTGCGTTTATGCGTTTAAAGCTCTGAAAGCTTGTTATCTTGGAGTTCTTCGCACGTATTTAGCTCCATTTTCCTAAACATTACGCGAGTTATGCTCTAGACTCTCTATATATGGCCCACTCATGATTAAGAAGCCAAAATTCCCTTAACTCACAAAATTGACATAGTTTAGATCGTTAGCATATACTACAAAGATATTTTTCATGAGAAAATCAATATGTAATTGCGTTTAACTCCATATTCCTCTATCAAAATTCTTAGACATAGCGTATCATTTGTTCTGTACTCTTTCATACTGTTACGTGCGTACGGGTTCGTAATATATTGAATGCACAAGTCGTAAAAGGTTAACAAAAATTTATTTTTTTCACAATAAATAAATTAAAATGCTGAAATATTTCTTCACAAATCTTCGCACAATATCACAATATCTCAAACGTTTAGCAAAAACTCAGTTCAAAACAGATAAAATAGTTCTATCTTACAGCGAAATCACTACAATCAATACAGCATTAAGTAAACAAACAGCAGTTCGCTTTTTACAGCTACAAGTATAACAGCAACAACAACAACTAACTCACTAACTGAGATGAGGTGTTTCACCTCGGCTTTTATAAGCTTTTTAATTATCAGTAGAACAATCACGATGTTTCTAGATTTTTCTGGATGGCAACAGTAATTACGAGATATTTATTTATTAAGCATTAAATGCACGCGCACTTTTATTTTTATTGCTATTTTTTTTTTTGGCGTAGCTTTCTCTTCAAAAATCGTCTGCGTTGCTAAGGCAACATGAAGCAAATCTAATTACAATTCTAAATAAATAGCCAAATAAATGTGAAATTCGTAACAATACTTTAATACAAATAAAAACGAAATTTATGTCTGTTTATTTAGCTAATTAATAAGTTGAAACACTGAAGATTACATCTCTTTACTCGTGCTTAGAAGAAAAAAGCTAATGTTCTGTTATAATGTACTATTAATCAGCTTCCAACGCCTTTATTGCTATAAAACACGCAAAAGTCTCTTTCGTAAAATGCTTTAAGTAGAAGGCATTCTACAGGGAGTGGCTCTAATTTAAATTACACTTGGGAAAAATCTGAGAAATTCAGCACTTTTATGGCTGCCCTTAGAATTCAAACTAAAATAGCTTTTGTGCAGTTGGGATTTTACCTAAACATTTTGAAGTTTATTTATTTTAGGATGTATTCTAACTGTAAGTAAATGTGGCAATACAAGGAATTTTAATTAATATTCTTCCATGCGTAAGGGTTCGTAATGGTTGAATGCACTCAAAATCGATGAGAGCTTGATGGATTTTTTTTTCAAAACAATATATGCACTTTACAGTTCTGGAATATTTTACGCCATACATTACTCATACAGTTCTTCTCAGTATGATAGGGCACAATCAATAGTTACCACTTCAACCTATTAAGAAAACAACTCAAAGGTCACCTAAAAAGTGAAACTAGCACGGATGTCTCTCAATACCCTGAAGTAAACTGAAAAAGGATGCTCTTTCTTGGTCGTACATAGTTTTCTCCCATCCGCCGAAAAATTCTCAGTACCTTCGATTTCTCTAAATTGCTGGAAAGTGTACATAGTTGCAGTTACATTGGGCCGGACCAATTACAGTCATATAAGGTCGGACTAAAATGTAGCCAAGCCTGGTGACTTTTAAGATTTATCAATCAATCGGCGATAAAAATTAGATGCCAAAGCCATCGCCAGCTTAGAACTATCTCGCCAAAGTCATTTACCTTAATGTTAAATGGGCTTACTCCTGCAAAAAAAAAATAAATAAATAAATAAATAAATAAATAATAAAAACAGCTTGACAATCTGAATTTTAACAAAGAACTCAGGCCGTTGAGGCTAGGGTGGTGTGTCATAGTGTTCCAGTTGCTCGAAAGTAAAGGCAGCAAAGAAAGTATTTGAAGAAAGCTTAAAGACATATTAAGAATGCCTCTATTTTTAAGTTTCCAATGATCTCCCAATCAAATTCGTCATACTGCAGAATGTGCTGCAACGTCTTCTACAGTTAATCCAAATACGATGCTTAGGTATGATGCCGTATCTGTGATGCCATACCATCTGCCGTATGCTTGAAAGCTCAAGATTAGGTCTTTCAACAAAACTTGCTGTACATTTCCTTAGCAGACTGTTCAGAATGAGCGAAATTAATAGGATGGTCAGTGGTCAATGCCAGCAATATATCGTGTCTTGAGTCTAGCTGAGAATCATCAGCTTCCTCTATAGCTATATAAGAAAAGTAATGGAAAAACAGGATTTATAAACTCTGGTTCTTCTTTATCAGAGAAGTAAAATTTAATTAATAAAACATTGGAATAACATTTTCTTCGCTAATTTTATACATTTATGTAGTACACAATTTGTTGAAAAATAATACTTAATCCTAAAAATAAAAAATCGTGTTACATAATAAAATATGGTTTATTTGGAAAAAAAATATTTAAATTCATTTGCGTAATGAGCAGTTACCGCCATATGCAAGAGCTTTTCCTTCAAATGCTACTTTTCTTCAAATGCGTAGATTCTTATACAGTAATATATATGTTCATTATATATATATATATATATATATATGTAACAAAAATAAAGAATATGTCTAAGATTAAATTAACAACGTAAATTTCCCTTCTCAATTCTAAAAATAATAACCTCTCTACACACTGCGTCATTTCTAGATTGATCCATGTCATATGGCACTTACATAATTCTGATGATGTAAATGGAACTAAAAGTCAAGTAACCAATACTAATTTTACAGAAGTATTAACT